>CM035154.1:116678694-116967215 GCA_020205615.1 Panax quinquefolius | reverse complement strand
CTCGTGTACAAGTTCACCTCCAAATCCTTTTTCGCTCAACTGAATCCACCTGTTTGGTTCCTTCCTTCGATCAACGTTAGCCACCCAAATGTTTGGCCTCAGAGGTGATCCACCAAGGAAGAAGAAAATTCAAGAAGATGGGTGTTATGGCTAAACCCTAGTTTTCTATCTCTATAGAAAAGGCGTACTTCCCAACAATTGGAATTATTACGCATGTTGAAAAAGTCAACAACCCATACCACCCATAATAAGACTCCTCTTATTTATAGATGTGGGCAACCCACCTTAACAATTAAGGAATTGGGTTTTATTTAATTAATTAAATTTTTTAATTAATTAAGCTCCCTAATCTTATTATTAGGATAATTAATTAAACTCCTTTAACTAATTTTCCTTCCTAATCCAATTAGAATAAATGAGAGTATTTATATTAAATTAATTCCTAAACTCTTTTAGAAATTAAAATAATAATAATTGTAATAATATTAATAAGACTCCTCTTATTAATTTATATTTAATATTTCTAAAATATTAAATAATAATATTAAGCTATTTAATTTATTCTATCACCATAGATTAAATTAAATATACATAACATATTATTACGATTATGCCATTAACTTCTTAAATAATTATTCTTCCTTTTATGGTGTGACCCTTTAGGTTCTCCATATTAAACCGGTTGTGAATAAATCAATTAGAACAATTTAATCTTATTTAAATAAATAAATTAAATAATTAATTTATTTAAATAAATAATATTTATTCTACAATAGTGGAAGCCTCCCCAATGATCAACGACTTTCCAGATAATATAGATTTCAACATTAATCATTAAAAGAACCTTTGAGTAAATAGTTACCGATAATTCAATCCTTCCACCATACAATGTCCCAATTAAATATAAGACATGGAATTATCACAAGTCTTATTTTATTTAATTATATGTATTTCGATCCTTAAATGCATTAACTCCAAATAATGCAAATTAGAAACTCCTTTCTAATTTCATTCCGCCGCCAAGGACTCACTGGGTTGTCATTTATCTAATCACATAGACATTTTCTTCTTTATTAGAAGTGGTAGATTCTTTATCGATCATACATTATCTCCATGTATAACTTATTATACCCAAGCATACCCTTTGATATACCCTAAGGGTCTTAAGGAATAAGTCAAAGTATAACTCATCATACACAAGATACTATGATGATCTCAAGTCCAAGGATCACTCAGACTACTATCACTACAGAATTCCTATCGACAGCAAATAAAACTCCATTAGGTATTCCTTAGCGAGCCAATGCTCAGTGAACTTATTCTCTAATAAGCACCTACATACTTGCTTTTAGTGTTCCACACAAATGATCATGAGATCAATCATCCTCATCCAATGAGCAAGCAACGATGTATTCAATCTATCCGGATTCACTAATCCCCAATTTAGTAATCCAACGATTGGGAACTATTTTAGTTTTAAGCTTTCTAAGAATTTAGATCTCATTAGAATGATCATCATCATTATTCTAAAAGCATTGCTTAAAACTATGGGTTTATCACATATTATAAAAACAAAGATCATGTAGATAATTAAAAGCCTTTAATAAATTAATAATTTTTATTAATAAATGAATAAGATTGTTACAAAGTATATGCTTTATCATCAAACATGATCGCTTGTGCATACTACTTTCAATCTCCCACTTGCACTAAAGCCAATCGTCATGGTATCTTATACTCTTCTTTCTAAGTGACGATTATCCCGCCGTTGGATAAGCTTTAGTTAATGGATATGTAATGTTGTTCATGAGAGTCCACTATCTCTATAGTGATTTCCCATCTTCAATGATTCTAATAATCAAATGAAAGTGCCACAACACATGTTTAGATCCAAGATGAGACTTAGAACTATTCCTAGTTCTCAGAATGAACTTTTAATCCAAACAATCAACTTCAGCCTTCATTTATAGCTATATACTTTGTCTTTATCACTAAACCAAAGAACTCTTTTCATTGCTTTGAACCTTTCCAATTCATCGCACCAATCGCTCAAGATAACGCTTTACCTTAAAGTGGATTTTTTCGTCATCTTGGTCTCGTCTCGAAAAACTTGAGTCTCATAAGCCCTCTAGTTTTAATTTAGACCCACCATGAATATGATCACATCCTTAGTGCTTAAGCTAAGCACTTTAAGATGTTTTTCACCGACTCATAGTGAACTTCTCCATAATACGATCGATCAACATCGTGTCTCGTACATTTCATTGCATACATGATTGTCACTCATGCGACCTCTCTTTTCGTGAGTCTGTGGGGACTATTAAGAGAGATACACTCCATAGCTCATCAACATGAGACATCTCTTGAGTTTGCCATGCTAAACGACTTTTAGCATCAAATGAATATACGCTCGGGTTAAGTCGAGCATCCTCTTAAATCTATCTATATAGATTTATATCCCCAATTAAGATACTCTTCCCAAATCATTCATGGAGGAATGTTTAGACAACTTTATCTTTATCGATCAGTAGCATTGGTATGTCATTCCTCATCCGTAGTATATCAACATATAATACTAGAAATGTCACGATGCTCCCTAATCGACCTTTTTGATACACACTAGAACTCTTACCTCATCGAGATGTAACTCGATCATCATCTTCTATGATGTCACTTTCATCATCATCATCATCCATGATGAATCCATACCTCCTAGGTATCTTTCAAGACTATTCCGCATTTACGATTCTGGCCAGGTACAACAGTCTATCTATGTGTTCCTCTTATTCGATTTATAGTATTTTGTGGTTCTTGAACTCTTCAAGATCTATTATCCTCCCACTAGCCCCTTCAATGATAAACACCTTTATCTTGAAGGCAAAAGCGTGTTTCACAATAAACACCTTTTGCTAAGTAGGATTATAGAACATATACCCTAAACTTACTTTTAGGATGTCCCACAAATCGACACTTGTCAAATCTTGTCCCAAGCTTATCCTTTTGAAACCTTTTCACATAAGTCGACAACCCCTTATCTTAACATACTTAAGATTAGAATCCTCCCGCCCATAACTTTTATGGAGTCTTCAAATGATTTTGAGGTTACCATTTTCGTAGAGATATGTACCATTTCTAGGACATTATCCTGTAAGGATACCGGAATGTCAGTAAAATCATTATGGACCGCACTATGTTCCAACAAGGTACGATTTTTCCTTTCAGATACATCAATCAATTATTATGTATCGAGATGTGTCCATTATGAGAAAACCATTTGAGATGATCTAGAAACTTATTGCACAAGTATTTATTCCTCGATCTAATCAAAGAATCTTAATACTTTGCCAATTTGTTTCACTTTCAATTCTTTGAACCTTTCAAATAATTCACACTTGTATTTCAAACAAATACACACATTCAACTCTTTGAATGATCATCTCCTTTTCTTATACTAATTTGTTCAATATGCAAAATTATTTTCACGTAAGTCAAGTATACAAAATTTATTAAGTAATATTCCATTTATACAAAACATTATTATTATAAATATAACAACAATTGTTCTTAATTATAATACCAAAGATTTTATTGTTCAACAATAAAATGGAAATAATATTTTTAACAAGAACTCGAATACAATAACAACTTATCGACTTAATAGATTTGCCCAGTAGTATTGCTAAACTATAAGTTTCTATGGCTAATATGGCAACCTTTGCTTCATTTCCCCACACATAGATTACTTATATTTGTTTAGCTTTCTACTCGCTTGGTCCCTTCATAAATCTATATTTATGATAACCAAAGTCAGATCCAATACCCAAGTAGAACCTCGACTTAAAGAAAAATTTATTTTAAATCATGAACAAATTTCAGATTTGTAAACCAAACTTCACTAAGCTTCTTTCGTTAGCCTCTCGCAAGATGCTTTCGCAGCTTTCTTTCCAAAGGTCCAAAGCTTATGCAAAAGGAAGCAAACCTTTGCTATCCATACGCTTTTGTTCTTATTATCCTTTGTTTACGCCTTTCTATTTACCTTCTTTGAATCGCTCTTCTTTTCAAGATCCTTTGGCCCCTACCAAGAAGACTTGATCTTTCTTGGTTGAAAGTGACTCTCAACATTTTTCAATATGTTAAGCAAATCAATGAAAGTCGATATCTAGCTTGTTCATATGAAAAATTCACAACAATTGTGAAAGGAGTCCGGAGTGAGTGCAAGATCAAATTCGCTCAACTCTCCATCCATGACAAAACTCGTTGTCCTAATCGATCAATCAAATTGATTATGTTAAGAACTTTTTATCTGCACTATAGTGTCATCTGGCCATTCTAGATCTAAGAGCTCCTTAGATATCCGACATCTATCGCCCCTACTTTCCTCACCATCAACTACTTGATGTGCAGTGAATATAGTAGAGAGCATCCATAGTTTCACGCCGACGTCAAGCTCGTTACTCATGGATGCGAGCATGATGCATCGAGCCAATCGCATCATCATTGCCACTTTCTAAAAGTAGCAATCTCTTCCTCAGAGGCATTGTCTCGCAACTATCGCAGGATAGCGATTATGACATATAAGATAGCTTTTTCACCATGAGAACTATTCTCAAATTCCTTAACCAATCCGCTTAATTTATCTCGATTAATTTAGCATCTAATATGCTTCGCAAAGGATAGTAATTTTAGACATTGTAAAATTTCGTAAATGAATTTGTAATTAACAACATTTTAACATACATTCTTTTATTAATTACCAAAATAATTTAGGTCTTGTTTTAAATTGGTATCTCCCACTATTTTCTTCAAACTATATTACCTCACTTATATAGTTCTAAGAAAATCTAATTAAAGATTTGCTAGTGAGAATAAGGATCCCATTTCAAATGTATATAGCCTTGTGGTGACACAACAAACTATATATAAATAAATAGGTAGACAACTTTTGTCAATTACATCAACTATGTAACTCCTTTTCTTTTGCCTCTTAGATTATTTTGATCAAGTGGTGGCACATCCCAATCAAAATTATCCAAGTTAAGTCCGACCTAGCACTCCATATATTCAAAAAAGAAAAATATCATCCTTGTGGTGACACAACAAAACAATATTGTTCAATTTTCTTTATAAGCATCAAATGTGATAAATTAACATCTTAAATACTTAATACTTGCCTTGTGGTGACACAACAAACTCATATTAAATATTTAATACTCTATTAATTTTATCATGCTAGAAGGCTTAACGCTCGATATTCCAAATATCTTTGAACGCTTAGGACTTAATATAAAAAAATTGAGGGGTTTGTTATTAATTTGTCTCATCTTGTTTAATGCATTTATTATATATATATATAAAATACGCTATTATATTAATGAACATAAGCATGTTTGCATAATATATAATATATATAGTATAAGCATGCACATATAGAATACTATATTCTACCCGGATTGATTATGGACTTTTATTCTAGTTTGGTTCACTAGAGCCACCAAGTGAACCAAAAGGTCAAACCCTAGGGGTGCAAGAAATAATATTTAAATATAACTATTACATTTAAACCCGGCTCCATTACAAACCAAGTCTTCAAGCGCCTCCTTGCTCTTGATCTCCAATTTTTCAAAATTAATTCTAACTATTCCTATTACAAAACTATTTAAAATAAATAGAAACCTCGATCGCTAAAAGAGGGAAGTACATAGAGAGAGATAGAATTTACATTAAGAAAAATTAGAGAAGACGAGGTACGCAGTAATTCCATTTAATAAAACCCATACATTCATGCATCCAACTAAAATAAAATCCAATCACATCGTCAATAGTCCATAATCAATCCCATTTATTATCATACACATCACCATACGCATCAATAAATAACATTCATCTTATGAATAATAAACATTTAATATATATATTGATATCATTTAATGGGCAAATTTAGTTAGTATAAAATCTATTTTGAATCAAAATAAACTCCTTTATTTTAATCCAAATTTAAATCAAAATAAAACTATTTTATTTTAATTTATAATTTTGAATAAAATAAACTATTTTATTTTAATCAAAATTTTAATCAAAATAAACTCCTTTATTTTAATTAATTATGGAATCCAAAATATATAAAAAATCTTTAATTAAAATAAAACCTTTATTTTAATTAATTATGGAATCCAATTCCAAAAAAAAAAATCTTTTATTAAAGGAAACATTTGATATACGGATTTTTCCTATTCACAAATAAACTCCTTTATTTTGAATAATATGAAATCTTATTTCATATTTAAATAAACTCCTTTATTTAAGGAAATTATGGATTTTCTTTTCCTATTCACAAATAAACTCTTTTATTTTGAATAATATGAAATCTTATTTTATTTCATATCTAAATAAACTCCTTTATTTAAGGAAAGATGGATTTCTTTCTATTCACAAATAAACTCCTTTATTTTAGGAAAAAATAAAATCCAATTTCAACTCCAATTAGTTATCATGGAATCCAATTCCAACTCTAATTAGTTAGCATGAAATTTAATTTTAAAATTAAAATAAATTTTTTATTTTAATATTAAAATAAACTTTTTATTTAAAATTAAAATAAACTTTTTTTTAATTATATATAAAAAAATTATTATATATATATATATATATATATATATATATATATATATATATATATATATATATATATATATATATATATATATATATATATATATATATATATATATATATATATATATATATATATATATATATATATATATATATATATATATATATATATATATATATATATTAAAATTTTATCATTTCATTAACAATTTAATATTTATATATATATATAATATACCATATTTATTATATATATAATGCAAATATATAATATATATATAAATAATAAATCAATATTATAATTACAAAAATATTTTTTTAATCAAATAATAAAAAAATGCATATCAATCAAAATAAATAATATATAAAAAAAAAAAAAAAATTTTTTTCTTTTTTTATTTTTTTTTTTTTTTTAAATAAATTTTATACAATAAAATTATGCCCAATTAAATTGTTCTAAACACATATCAATATACATATCAAATTAAAACAATTAATAATTCGCATAAAGGTTTGGCTCGATGCCATCGTTAGGTTTGTAATATTCAATAACGCAATCAAATTGCAAAAAAAGTGCTAAGCGTGTAAAAAATCGTAGTTTAAAAATTTACAAACCATATACCCTTGATCACCCTTTATGCACAATTATTAATTAAACGAAAAGATAAAGAATAAAATCATACCCTCAAGATCGAGCTTCCTCGTGTACAAGTTCACCTCCAAATCCTTTTTTCGCTCAACTGAATCCACCGGGTTTGGTTCCTTCCTTCGATCAACGTTAGCCACCCAAATGTTTGGCCTCTCAGAGGTGATCCACCAAGGAAGAAGAAAATTCAAGAAGAGGGGTATTTGGCTCAAACCCTAGTTTTCTATCTCTATAGAAAAGGCGTACTCTCCCAACAAATTCGAATTATTACGATTTTGAAAAGTCAACAACCCATACCACCCATAATAAGACTCCTCTTATTTATAGATGTGGGCAACCCACCTTAACAATTAAGGAATTGGGTTTTATTTAATTAATTAAATTCTTTTAATTAATTAAGCTCCCTAATCTTATTAGGGATAATTAATTAAACTCTTTAACTAATTTTCCTTCCTAATCCAATTAGAATAAATGAGAGTACTTATATTAAATTAATTCCTAAACTCTTTTAGAAATTAAAATAATAATAATTGTAATAATATTAATAAGACTCCTCTTATTAATTTATATTTAATATTTCTAAAATATTAAATAATAATATTAAGCTATTTAATTTATTCTATCACCATAGATTAAATTAAATATACATAACATATTATTACGATTATGCCATTAACTTCTTAAATAATTATTCTTCCTTTTATGGTGTGACCCTTTAGGTTCTCCATATTAAACCGGTTGTGAATAAATCAATTAGAATAATTCTAATCTTATTTAAATAAATAAATTAAACAATTAATTTATTTAAATAAATAATATTTATTCTACAATAGGATAAGCCTCCCAAATGATCAACGACTTTTCAGATAATATAGATTTCAACATTAATCATTAAAGAACCTTTGAGTAAATAGTTACCGCAGACAATTCAATCCTTCCACCATACAATGTCCCAATTAAATATAAGATATGGAATTATCACAAGTCTTATTTTATTTAATTATATGTATTTCGATCCTTAAATGCACAACTCCAAATAATGCAAATTAGAAACTCCTTTCTAATTTCATTTCGCTTTCGCCAAGGACTACCGGGTTGTCATTTATCTAATCACATAGACATTTTTCTTTATTAGAAGTGGTAGATTCTTTATCGATCATACATTATCTCCATGTATAACTTATTATACCCAAGCATACCCTTTGATATACCCTAAGGGTCTTAAGGAATAAGTCAAAGTATAACTCATCATACACAAGATACTATGATGATCTCAAGTCCAAGGATCACTTCAGACTACTATCACTACAGAATTCCTATCGACAGCAAATAAAACTCCATTAGGTATTCCTTAGCGAGCCAACGCTCAATGAACTTATTCTCTAATAAGCACCTACATACTTGCTTTTAGTGTTCCACACAAATGATCATGAGATCAATCATCCTCATCCAATGAGCAAGCAACGATGTATTCAATCTATCCGGATTCACTAATCCCCAATTTAGTAATCCAACGATTGGGAACTATTTTAGTTTTAAGCTTTCTAAGAATTTAGATCTCATTAGAATGATCATCATCATTATTCTAAAAGCATTGCTTAAAACTACGGGTTTATCACATATTATAAAACAAAGATCATGTAGATAATTAAAAGCCTTTAATAAATTAATACTTTTTATTAATAAATGAATAAGATTGTTACAAAGTATATGCTTTATCATCAAACATGATTGGCTTGTGTGCATACTACTTTCAAGGATAACCTGCCAATAAATCACTGAATTCAAATAAAAACTTCTATCGATCAAGTTCAAAGAAGATGAAACAACATCTCAGGAATTAAATCTTTGTACATCATAAAGACTATTATCATTTATATGAATTTTTCAACCATTAATATTGGATTAACCACGAAAAACTTGATCAATATTATCGATCACGGAATCAAATAATAATCGAGGGGCAAAAAATTTATACCAAATCAACAACATTCAGTGATCAAATCAAGTCCAATAATATAAAAGAAGTTCATATTGAACCATAACATCAATCCAGATAAAGAAAATTATAATAAAAGCTCAACATGAAGATCAATGAATAAATTCTCCAATAAGCTATCTCCTGATCAATCCCATCTTCCGGATCGGAAATATCAATCAATGTCATTTTGTAGCTATTGTCGAAGGGCTTTAGCAAAATGGTATAACACATTTCTCTATATGGATTCTCGGATGGAAAGTTATGAAATAAAGCAAAGAGCATTTAGAATCGAATGAATCGATCGATGCAATTTCGAGACAATGGGACAATCATGGTCGTTGAGCAATCGATATTTTAGACAGCATGATAGGATTGTCAATGATTTACATGTATCTAAATAGACTTATTTCCATCGATTGAACCAAAAAAAAAAAAAAAAAAAAAGAAATAAAACATCCATTTTTATCGAAATTATCAACTTACTTGAACAAGAGTGTTCCAAACTTTGTTATTCTTCTTTCATAAACATTTGCAAGCATTTATTATACAACATCATATCAAATTTTAAACAAATTTTAAAATTATGTAAAGTTTTCAAGTAGTAAAAAGCATATATCTAACGTCTTCAAAAGCGATAAATATTTGTAAATTTTTTTTCAATTTAATCTAACTTTCTAGATTGCTCGATTCATATATATATATATATATATTTATGTCAATGTGTGTGTGATATACTCATAATATGTGCATCGACTAAGAACAACATTCACATATCCATTTTTCTAAAAATTAGATTAAAATTTGAAAAATACTATATTACCATAAAGATTTTTTGCAATAAAATAAATTACATCTATCAGTAATTGAAAGTAGTATGCACACAAGCCAATCATGTTTGATGATAAAGCATATACTTTGTAATAATCTTATTCATTTATTAATAAAAAGTATTAATTTATTAAAGGCTTTTTAATTATCTACATGATGTCTTTTTATAATATGTGATAAACCCATAGTTTTAAGCAATGCTTTTAGAATAATGATGATGATCATTCTAATGAGATCTAAATTTTTAGAAAGCTTAAAACTAAAATAGTTCCCAATCATTGGATTACTAAATTGGGGATTAGTGAATCCGGATAGATCGGGTACATACGCTACGTTTGCTTGCTCATCGATGAGGATGATTGATCTCACGATCATTTGTGTGGAGACACTAAAGCAAGTATGTAGGTGCTTATTAGAGAATAAGTTCATCGAACGTGGCTCGCTAAGGAATACCTAATGGAGTTTTATTTACTCGTCAATAGAATTCTCGTAGTGATAGTAGTACAAGTGATCCTTGGACTTGAGATCATCATAGATCTTGTGTATGATGAGTTATACTTTGACTTATTCCTTAAGACCCTTTAGGTATATCAAAGGGTATGCTTGGGTATAATAAGTTGTATATGGAGATAATGTATGATCAATAAAGAATCTACCACTTCTAATAAAAGAAGAGAAATGTCCTATGTGATTCGATAAATGACAACCCAAAGAGTCCTCGGTTAAACAAGTAATGAAATTAGAAAGGAGTTTCTAATTTGCATTATTTGAGTTGTGCATTTAAGAGATCGAAATACATATAATTAAATAAAATAAGACTCGACAAGAATTCCATGCCTTATATTTAATCGGGACATCAGATGGTGGAAGGATTGAATTGTACAGAACTATTTACTCAAAGGTCTTTAATGATTAATGTTGAAATCTATATTATCCGGAAAGTCGTTGATCGCTAGGGAGGCTTATCCCTATCAGAGAATAAATATTATTTATTTAAATAAATTAATTATTTAATTTATTTATTTAAATAAGATTAGAATTGTTCTAATTGATTTATTCACAACCGGCTTAATATGGAGAACCTAAAGGGTCACACCATAAAAGGAAGAATAATTATTTAAGAAGTTAATGGCATAATCGTAATAATATGTTAAGTATATTTAATTTAATCTATGGTGATAGAATAAATTAAATAGCTTAATATTTATTATTTAATATTTTAGAAATATTAAATATAAATTAATAAGAGGAGTCTTATTAATATTATTACAATTATTATTATTTTAATTTCTAAAAGAGTTTAGGAATTAATTTAATATAAGTATTCTCTCATTTATTCCTAATTGGATTAGAAGGAAAATTAGTTAAAGGAGTTTAATTAATTATCCCTAATAAGATTAGGGAGCTTAATTAATTAAAAGAATTTAATTAATTAAATAAAACCCAATTCCTTAATTGTTAAGGTGGGTTGCCCACATCTATAAATAAGAGGAGTCTTATTATGGGTGGTATGGGTTGTTGATTTTTTACAACATAACGTAATAATTCCAAATTTGTTGGAGAGTACGCTTTTTCTATAGAGATAGAAAAACTAGGGTTTAGCCATAAACACCCATCTTCTTGAATTTTATTTTTCCTCGTGGATCACCTCAGAGGCCAAACATTTGGGTGGCTAACGCCGATCAAAGGAAGGAACCAAACCCTGTGGATTCAAGTCGAACGCTAAAGGATTTGGAGGTGAACTTCAAACCGAGGAAGCTCGATCTTCAAGGGTATGATTTTTATTCTTTATCTTTTCGCTTAATTAATAATTATGCATAAAGGGTGATCCCGTATATGGTTTGTAAAATTTTTAAACTCTCGATTTTACACGCTCCGCATTTTTATGCAATTTGATCATCATACATGAATATTACAAACCTAATAAAGGGCATCGTGAGCCAAACCTTTATGCTAATTATTAATTGTTTTAATTTGATATGTATATTGATATGTGTTTGTAACAATTTAATTGGGCATAATTTTATCAGATAAAATAAAATTTAAAAAAAAAAAAAAAAAAAAAATATTTTTTTTTAAAAATTGAATCAAAAAATGATTTATCAAAAAGGATTACATTATACATAATTTAAAATAAAAAAAAAAAAAAATATATATATCACAATATAAGAAAATAAATATTTTTTTTTTAATTACAAAATATAATGCATATTATAAATATAATTATTTATATATATAAATATATATTTTAATATGATTTGCATGTAAGTTATATATTTATATATATATATATATATATATATATATATAAATATATATATATATATATATATTATATATATATATATATATATATATTATATATATATATATATATATATATATATATATATATATATATATATATATATATATATATATATATATATATTATATTTTATATATATATATATATATATATTATTTTTTTATAATTTTATTATTAAATAAAAAGTTTATTTTAATTTTAAAATAAAAGGTTTATTTTAATATTAAAATAAAAGATTTATTTTAATTTTAAAATTAGAATTTCATGCTAACTAAATTAGAGTTGGAATTGGATTCCATGATAACTAATTGGAGTTGAAATTGGATTTTATTTTTCCTTAAATAAAGGAGTTTATTTAGATATGAAATAAGATTTCATATTATTCAAAATAAAAGTTTATTTTTTGAATAGAAAGTAAATCCATCTTTCCTTAAATAAAGGAGTTTATTTAGATATGAAATAAGATTTCATATTATTCAAAATAAAAGAGTTTATTTGTGAATAGAAAGAGAATCCCAATTTCCTTAAATAAAGGAGTTTATTTAAATATGAAATAAGATTTCATATTATTCAAAAAATAAAGGAGTTTATTTGTGAATAGGAAAGAAAATCCGTGTTTCCTTTAATAAAAGATTTTTTTTTTACATGGAATCGATTCCATAATTAATTAAAATAAAAGAGTTTATTTTAATTAAAGATTTTTTTTTTTTATGGAATTCGATTCCATAATTAATTAAAATAAAGGAGTTTATTTTGATTAAAGATTTTGATTAAAATAAAATAGTTTATTTTATTCAAAATTGATAAATTAAAATAAAATAGTTTTATTTTGATTTAAATTTGGATTAAAATAAAGGAGTTTATTTTGATTCAAAAATAGATTTTATACTAACTAAATTTGCCCATTAAATGATATCAATATATATATTAAATGTTTATTATTCATAAGATGAATGTTATTTATCGATGCATATGGTGATGTGTATGATAATAAATGGGATTGATTATGGACTATCGACCAATATGATTGGATTTTATTTTAGTTGGATGCATGAATGTATGGGTTTTATTAAATGGGGTCTCACAGACTCGCCTTCTCTAAATTTTTTTCTTAATGTAAATTCTATCTCCTCCTATGTACTTCCCTCGATCACGATCAAGGTTTCTATTTATTTTAAAATAGTTTTGTAATAGGAATAGTTAGAATTAATTTGAAAAAAATTGGAGATCAAGGAGCAAGGAGCGCTTGAAGACCCGTTTGTAATGGAGCCCAAGTTTAAATGTAATAGTTATATTTAAATATTATTTTCGCACCCCTGGGAGTTTGAATTTTGGTTCACTGGTGGCTCTAGTGAACCAAACTAGAATAAAAGTCCATAATCAATCCTAGTAGAATATAGTATTCTATATGTGCATGCTTATATATATATATATTATATATTATGCAAACATGCTTCGCATGTTCATTAATACGACGCGTATTTTATATATATATATATGCATGCGCTTAAACAAGATGAGACAAATTAATAACAAACCCTCAATTTTTATATTAAGTCCTAAGCGCTCAAAGATATTTGAATATCGAACGTCGCTTTCTAGCATGATAAAATTAATAGAGTATTAAATATTTAATATGAGTTTGTTGTGTCACCACAAGGCAAGTATTAAGTATTTAAGATGTTAATTTATCACATTTGATGCTTATAAAGAAAATTGAACAATATTGTTTTGTCAGGTCACCACAAGGATGATGATATTTTCTTTTTGAATATACGGAGTGCTAGGTTTGACTTAACTTGGATAATTTTGATTCGGATGTGCCACCACTGATCAAAATAATCTAAGAGGCAAAAGAAAAGGAGTCAGATAGTTGATGTAATTGACAAAAGTTGTCTACCTATTTATTTATATATAGTTTGTTGTGTCACCACAAGGCTATATACATTTGAAATGGGATCCTTATTCTCACTAGCAAATCTTTAATTAGATTTTATTTAACTATATAAGTGAGGGTAATATAGTTTGAAGAAAATAAGGAGATACCAATTTAAAACAAGACCTAATTTATTTTGGTAATTAATAAAAGAATGTATGTTAAAATGTTGTTAATTACAAATTCATTTACGTAATTTTACAATGTCTAAAATTACTATCATCATGGAAGCATATTAGATGCTAAATTAACCAAATCAATTAAACTGGATTGGTTAAGGAATTTGAGAATAGTTCTCATAGTGAAAAGCTATCTTATGTCCTTAATACGCCTATCCTCGCAATGGTTGCGCATAATGCCTCCGAGGAAGAGATTGCTACTTTTAGAAAGTGGCAAGATGATGCACATTGCTCAACGCATCATGCTCGATGATCCATGAGTAACGAGCTTCAAACACAAGATGAAACTATGGATGCTTCTACTATATTCCCCGCACATCAAGTAGTTGATGGTGAGGAAAAAGTAGGACCGATAGATATCGATATCTAAGGAGCTCTTCCGATCTAGAATGGCCAATGGCACTATATAGATGCAGATAAAAAGTTCTTAACATAATCAATTTGATTGATCAATTAGACAACCGGTTTTGTCATGGATGGAGAGTTGAGCCAAGATTTGATCTTGCACTCACACCCTGACTTCTTTCACAATTGTTGTGAATTTTTCATATGAACAAGCTAGATATCGCCTCACCGATTTGCTTAACATATTGAAAAATGTTGAGAGTCACTTTCCAACCAAGAAAGATCAAGTCTTATCGGTAGGGGCCAAAGGATCTTCCAAAAGAAGAACGATTCAAAGAAGGTAAATAGAAAGGCATAAACAAAAAGGATAATAAGAACAAAACCGACACGGATAGCAAAGGAGTTTGCTTCCACCGCAATAAGCCTCGACAATCGGAAAGAAATCATGAGAAGCATCTTGCAGAGGCTAACCAAAGAAGCTTAGTGAAGTTTTTGCTATATAATACGCTTTTTGTTCATGATTGAAATAAATTTTTCTTTAAGTCAAGGTTCTACTGGGTATTGGATACCGACTTTGGTTATCATAAATATAGATTTATGAAGGACCAAGCAGTAAGTAGAAAGCTAAACAAATATAAGTAATCCTATATGTGGAAAAATAGCAAAGGTTGCCATATTAGCCATAGAAACTTATAGTTTAGCAATGCCTACGGCAAATCTATTAAGTCAATAAGTTGTTATCAGATTCAATTCTTGTTAAAATATTATTTCCATTTTATTGTTGGACAATGAAATCTTTGGTATTATAATTAAGAACAATTGTTGTTCTATTTATAATAATAATGTTTTGTATAGAATCGAATATTACTTAATAAATTTTGTATACTGACTTACATGAAAATAATTTTGCAAATTGAACAAATTAGTATAAGAAAAGGAGATGATCATTCAAAGAGTTGAATGTGTGTATTTGTCGAATACAAGTGTGAATTATTTGAAAGGTTCAAAGAATTCGTAAGTGAAACAAATTGGCAAAGTATTAAGATTCTTTGATTAGATCAAGGAATAAATACTTGTGCAATAAGTTTCTAGATCATCTCAAATGGTTTTCTCATAATGGACACATCCCGATACATAATAATGATTGATGTATCCGAAAGAAAAAATCATACCTTGTTGGACATGGTGCGGTCCATAATGATTTTACCGACATTCCAAAGATCCTTCAGGATAATGTCCTAGAAATGGTCAGATATTCATTTAAAATGGTAACCTCAAAATCCCGGCCCCAAGACTCCATAAAAGTTATGGATGTGGAGGATTCCTAATCTTAAGTATGTTAAGATAAGGGTTGTCCAACTTATGTGAAAAGGTTTCAAAGGATAAGTTTGGGACAAGATTTGACAAGTGTCGATTTGTGGGACATCCTAAAGTAAGTTTAGGTATATGTTCTATAATCCTACTTAGCAAAAGGTGTTTGTTATGAAACACGCCGCTTTCTAAGATAAAGGTGTTTATATCATAAAAGGGCTAGTGGGAGGATAATAGATCTCAAGAGTTCAAGAACCACAAAACACTATAAGTCAAATAAGAGGAACCGTAGATGTAAGACCTATTATTGTACCACAACCGAATCAGAACTCGAAATAGCATCAAGATACCTAGGAGGTATGGATTCATCATGGATGATGATGATGAGGTACACATCATAGAAGATGATGATCCAAGTTACATACGATGAGGTAAGAGTTCTCAGAGTGTACAAAAGGAACAAGCTTTGATGAGGCAATCAAAAGAGTTTGAAATTTCTAAGAATATTATATGTTGATATATTATACGATATATGAGATAAGGAATGACATACCAATGCTACAATCAAGAAAGATAAAGTTGTCTAAACATTCCTCCATGAATGATTTGGGAAGAGTATCTTAATTGGGGATATAAATCTATATAGATAGATTTAAGAGGATGCTCGACTTAACCCAAGGAACGATATTCATTTGATGCTAAAGTCGCTTAGCATGGCAAACTCCAAGAGATGTCTCATGTTGATGAGCTATGGAGTGTATCTCTTAATAGTCCCCATAGACTCTAAAAAGAGAGATCGCATGAGTGACAATCATGTATGCAATGAAATGTACGAGACCCGATGTCGATCACCATATTTCGGAGAAGTTCACTATGAGTCGCTGAAAAACATCTTAAAGTGCTTAACCCGCACTAAGGATGTGATCATATTCATGGTGGGTCTAAATTAAAACTAGAGGGCTTAATGACTCAAGTTTTTCGCATGCATCAAGATCAAGATGACGTAAAAATCCACTTTAAGGTAAAGGGTACCTTGAAAAAGTGGTGCAAAGTTGAATCGAAAAGGTTCAAAAACAAAGAAAGAGTTGCCGGTTTAGTGATAAAGACAAAGTATATAGCTATAAATGAAGTCGCAAGTTGATTGTTTGGATTAAAAGTTCATTACGTAACTAGGAATAGTTCCTAAGTCTCATCTTGGATCTAAACATGTGTTGTGGCACTTTCATTTGATTATTAGAATCATTGAAAGATGGGAAATCACTATAGAGATAGTGGACTCTCATGAACAACATTACATATCCATTAACTAAAGCTTATCCAACAAAGCAGGATAATCGCCACTTAGAGAAGAAGAGTATAAGATACCATGACGATATGGCTTTTAGTGCAAGTGGGAGATTGAAAGTAGTATGCACACAAGCCAATCATGTTTGATGATAAAGCATATACTTTGTAACAATCTTATTCATTTATTAATAAAAAGTATTAATTTATTAAAGGCTTTTAATTATCTACATGATGATGTCGTTTTATAATATGTGATAAACCCATAGTTTTAAGCAATGCTTTTAGAATAATGATGATGATCATTCTAATGAGATCTAAATTCTTAGAAAGCTTAAAACTAAAATAGTTCCCAATCATGGATTACTAAATTGGGGATTAGTGAATCCGGATAGATTGGTACATACGCTGTTTTGCTCATCGATGAGGATGATTGATCTCATGATCATTTGTGTGGAGACACTAAAGCAAGTATGTAGGTGCTTATTAGAGAATAAGTTCATCGAACGTGGCTCGCTAAGGAATACCTAATGGAGTTTTATTTGCCTTCGTCAATAGGAATTCTCAGAGTGATAGTAGTACAAGTGATCCTTGGACTGAGATCATCATAGTATCTTGTGTATGATGAGTTATACTTTGACTTATTCCTTAAGACCCTTAGGGTATATCAAAGGGTATGCTTGGGTATAATAAGTGTACATGGAGATAATGTATGATCAATAAAGAATCTACCACTTCTAATAAAAGAAGAGAAATGTCCTATGTGATTCGATAAATGACAACCCAAAGAGTCCTTGGTTAAGGCGTAATGAAATTAGAAAGGAGTTTCTAATTTGCATTATTTGGAGTTGTGCATTTAAGATCGAAATACATATAATTAAATAAAATAAGACTTGACAAGAATTCCATGTCTTATATTTAATTGGGACATCAGATGGTGGAAGGATTGAATCATACAGAACTATTTACTCAAAGGTTCTTTAATGATTAATGTTGAAATCTATATTATCCGGAAAGTCGTTGATCGCTAGGAGGCTTATCCCTATGTAGAATAAATATTATTTATTTAAATAAATTAATTATTTAATTTATTTATTTAAATAAGATTAGAATTGTTCTAATTGATTTATTCACAACCTGGTTTAATATGGAGAACCTAAAGGGTCACACCATAAAAGGAAGAATAATTATTTAAGAAGTTAATGGCATAATCGTAATAATATGTTAGTTATGTATATTTAATTTAATCTATGGTGATAGAATAAATTAAATAGCTTAATATTTATTATTTAATATTTTAGAAATATTAAATATAAATTAATAAGAGGAGTCTTATTAATATTATTACAATTATTATTATTTTAATTTCTAAAAGAGTTTAGGAATTAATTTAATATAAGTACTCTCATTTATTCCTAATGGATTAGAAGGAAAATTAGTTAAAGGAGTTTAATTAATTATCCCTAATAAGATTAGGGAGCTTAATTAATTAAAAGAATTTAATTAATTAAATAAAACCCAATTCCTTAATTGTTAAGATGGGTTGCCCACATCTATAAATAAGAGGAGTCTTATTATGGGTGGTATGGGGTTGTCGATTTACAACAATACGTAATAATTCCAATTTGTTGAGAGAGTACGCTTTTTCTATAGAGATAGAAAAACTAGGGTTTGAGCCAATAACCACCCATCTTCTTGAATTTTCTTCTTCCTGGTGGATCACCCCAGAGGCCAAACATTTGGGTGGCTAACGCCGATCAAAGGAAGGAACCAAACCCGTGGATTCAAGATTGAACGCGAAAAGGATTTGGAGGTGAACTTGTACCGAGGAAGCTCGATCTTCAAGGGTATGATTTATTCTTTATCTTTTCGCTTAATTAATAATTATGCATAAAGGGTGATCCGTATATGGTTTGTAAATTTTTTAAACTCGATTTTTACACGCTCTCGCTGATTACATTTTTATGCAATTTGATCATAATTCATGAATATTACAAACCTAACAGAAATAATAACCAAAAACTATTAAACCCTTGCTGGCTAGTCCCCAAAATTCAACCCAAAAACTGAAAACCCAGATTAAGATGCAGAAAACCCAATTGAATGACAATGTTAGATTGACAAGGAAATATGCAAGATGCAGAAAATGTTAGATTGACAAGGAAAATCCAACCCAACACCATATTTTGTTAATTTTTGGAGAACAAGAATAATAGAGACAGAAGTTGACTTTGTATCAATATATACACATACATATAAACATACTCCACCTAATTCAATAATAAATTTTGTAAAATATGAATTAAGAACAAGTCAGATAAATCGAAAATCGTAGACCCACTTGACAGATGAATAAAGTATTAGTTAATATTAATAAATAAAGCAGAAATGAAAGGCGTAACAATTAATAAATCTGATCTGAGAATTCGTCAGCATTTCCATTCCATGGGAGCCTTACTTTAGCCTGTTTGTGAATCAAAATTCCAAAATATCAGCTATGTGAAGCTCATACCCAAAGAGGGAAAAGCTAAATCCATCACTAAACCCTTATTTAAACTACTTTAATACCTTCAAATTGTTCATCAATTCTGGCCGCATGCTCCCATGTAAAACAGAGAACTAATACCCAAAAACTCATTAAACCCTTGGTGGCTAATCCCCAAAATTCAACCCAAAAACTGAAAACCCAGATTCCATAATCCGTTGAACGGTTTTATAATCAAATCAAAAACTGCTATTATCAATTCCATAACTTCGACTTCAACGGTTTTGCTTATAATTTCAACAGTCACCAGAACAAATCCGTTGTAATTTGCTAAAAACTCGCGGTTTTCATCAGAGTAATTCGCGAATTCGATAATTTTGGAGAACGAATTTGAGTAATTTTCTAATTTTTTGTTGATGACGTTTTTGATCGAGTCGAGTACATGTTGCTTCGAGACGGTTGAGAAAACCATTGGCGACTTCTGAGAAGCGGCAGCGGCGGGCGACTCTAGGAGGAGGAGGAGGGAGTCGGACTAGCAGCTACCAAGGCTGAGCTCCCCACTCATCGCTCCTAGGAGGAGGAGGACGGAGTCAGACCGAGAGGAGAGGAATGTTAAAGAAAACAGAGGAATGTTTTTAAAAGTCAAGAGGAAGAAGGGGGTATTTCAGTCTTTTTTAATTGTTAAAGCCCCTTTTCACACGCTTTTGGCGTTTGATATACACGTACAGTTAAGTTGGATGGAAAATGTGACGTTCTCACTTCAACTCAAAAAGTCAGGAGTTTAAATGTAGCTTTACTGACTACAGGTGGTTAAGTGGGAAAGCGCCCAAACCCCAGGTGGTGATCTGAACTTAACCCAAAAATATAAACCTGTCTACAACATTTACAAATCATCAATAACAATTTTCATAATTCACCACACCACCACAATAACAATTATTATTATTATTATTATTATTATTATTATTATTATTATTATTATTATTACAATTATAGTTATAATAATTATTATTACTATAATAATAATAATAATTATTATTTTAATTATAATTAAAATTATTGTTGTTATTATTATTGTTATTATTAATATTATTAATTATTATTATTATTACTATTATTATAATTACTATAATAATAATAATAATAATAATAATAATAATTATTATTATTATTTTATTGTTGTTGTTGATTGTTGTTCTTATTATTATTACTATTATCATAATTATTATTATAATTATTACTATTATTATTATTATTATATTATCAATATTACTATTATAATTATAATAATAATTATTACTATTATTATAATTATTATTACTATAATAATAATAATAATTATTATTATTATATTACTATTACTATTACTAATATTATTATTATTATTATTATTATTATTAGTACTATTATTATTATTATTAATTATTATTACTATTATTATAATAATTATACTAAAGACTAATAATTATTATTATTATTATTATTAGTACTTATTATTATAATAATAACAATTATTATTATAATAATAGTACTAATAATAATAATAATTATTATTATTAGTATTATTATTGTTATTGTAGTTATTATAATTATAATAAGAATAATTATTATAATTATTGTAATTATTATTATTATTATTATTATTATTATTATTATTATAATTATTACTATTATTATCATTATTAGTAGTATTATTATAAATATTATTATTATTATTATTATTACTATTATAATAATAATTATTTTATTATTATTATAGTAGTAGTAGTAATAATAATAATAATAATAATAATAATAATAATAATAATAATAATAATATTATTATTATTATTATTATTATTATTATTATTATTATTATTATTATTATTATTATTATTATTATTATTATTATTATGTCTGAAATCACCTGCAAGCCAACATCTTGGTTCTAAAAAAAAATCATCATCATCAATCAAATCAATTCAGGTTTTCGCTAGAAAATCAGGAAATACGTAGACCTGATCTCCCCTCATCAATGGGAGTATGTAGGTAACCATCTATGGTGCGGTCTAACCTCAACAAAAAACTTAAAAACCCATTCAGCCCGTACCATTCAGCTCAACAAACCATGAACTACGTAGACCTGATCTCCCCTCATCAATGTGAGTACGTAGGCAGCCATCTTTGGTGTGGTCTAACCTCAACAAAAAATCACAAAACCCGTTCAATGGTTCTGTGATCACTAGATAAAACTTTTCAAACCCACTCAAACCACAGAGCAGGAACTACGTAGAATTGATTTCCCCTCATCAATGGGAGTATGTAGGCAGCCATTTATAGTGCGGTCTAACCCCTACAAAAAACCACAAAATCTCAACGATTCAAATCACAAACCAAGAACTAAGAAAAACCTGATCTCTCCTCATCAATGGGAGTACGTAGGCAACCGTCTATGGTGCGGTTGAACCCTCAAAGAGGAAAGCGAACCACTTTTCTTGAACCTCAACCACATCAAAGACCAGTCCCAAGACACCAAAAAAATGGGAAATCCAAAGATCAACGACCCATTCCAAAAGATCATAGGACATCTCAATGTCAATCCATCAAGGAGAAGTCCGGGGACACATCAAGATAGCAAGTCATGAAGAAAATGACAACTATCAAGCAAGTGACAAGACATATCTAAAAGGGAAGTGAATCAAAATATATTTCCTTGTCATATAATATTGTTTGATATATATAATGTATCCCGTGCATGATAAAAATGGCTAACCTAGTCTATACAGGAAAATCAGAGCTAATCTACAAACCTGTAGATAAATGGGCCAACAAGTCCAACATGGCGTCCCTCTCAAAAGATGGAGGTGAATCTATAAGGTCCTTCCTTAGGGTATCCATGCAAGTCAGAAGATCTATGGCCATCTGTATAGTGCTACCATGCTCATCTATGAATGCACTCATATCTGCAATGGTGCTAGCCGTATGAGATCTAAGTGCAGTGTTATCTGCAGTGATAGCATCTCGGGTAGGTCGAGCCTCATCCCGCTCAACAAAAATAGCATCTTGAGTCGCTCGATCCTCATCCTACTTAACAAAAGCGGTATTCCTGCTAGCTCGGGCGTCATCCCTCTCAATAAAAGCATCATTACTACCAGAAAGAGCTGTCAACATTAGTGCCCTAGCCTGATCCCTCTCAAATGTCATCAGATGTAACCTCTGCTCCAAATACTTTACAAAATGTGGAACCGTAGTAGTGGGAATACTGGGGGAATCAACTAGAACTGCTGTCAAACCAATGAATAGCTCATCCTCGGTAGGAGAATCAGGGTCCTCCATAGTCCCCTCATCATCAGAATCAATACTTGGCTCTGAGTGAACAACTATAGCCAATGAAATATCTGCCTTCAGCCATGCAGAATACTCTGGAGAGTGACCCGGATGACTAGTCAAAAAGTTAGCCCTCTCTTAGCGAGTCCAACAATCATAAATCCTGGTTAAGTCCTCTACTAACAAAAGCCGAGCTGACAGTCGCTGACCCAATGCCCCGTCAAAGGGATGAATATCTTAAAACTTATCAATTTTTCTTATAACAGCCAGTGGATGATATGTGGTCACCCCTCTCAAACTAGCCAGGGGTAGATAATCCATGTCGATTGCATGAGTAATAAAGCTATATGGAGAGCTGAGTCCTAAACAAGGCAAGATGGCAAATGGATCCTCAATCCCTGTCAGAAAAGCCAACCAAGATGTCGCATCTTTACACTCAGCCGGTTGAAAGGAAAAAGACATGGCTATCTCATGAGTAAAGCAATACCCATGGCGTCTAAATGTCCCAATCGGTCTCAAGTGTGTCATGAACCACACATACAACAAAACGACACTGCTTCTGAAAAACCCCATAGAATGGGTATGGCAAAATGTGGTCGACCTCAAACTCTCCGCCAATATCATCGACAAGATGGTGTAACCCTCCTTGAGAGCACGAACTACCATAATTAGGCCAATATCCAAATGGTCCATGTACAACAGAATGTACAAATAGGCCACGATGAACATCAAGAGAATATCTACACGGGCAACATGCCACTCACCCTCAGTAATGGTGAAATCCCTTGAATGTTGTAAATAGTTGTCTAGTGACCCAAATCGGTCAATCAAGAAATCCATGGACAACACATGCCCTGAGGTAATCTTGTCCATGACAACTCTGCATCGTAAGCCTATCAGGTTCATAAATTGCAAGCTCATATCATCGACAACCATCCTAGTGAAAGCCGGTCCAAAGGCAAATTAGTGAGGTGCTCATACTCCTCCAATGTAGGGGTCAACTCGTGGATATCAAATCTAAAGATCTGTCTCTTTGATATCCAACAAGATATTATACCCTCTACAAAGCCCAATGGTACTTGAAACGTCAGAAGGGTCATAGAGTGCGTCAATAATTGATCAACTGTCATCCGATCTGGGGAAGATAAACTGCCATACTAAGATCTTAAAGAAGAGGCCCCCAATATGGGAGGGGTATGCTCAATCCGGCTAACGATGGATGAAGACATCTGTAGAGCCGTATCATAAAACCATCCAGGGGTTAATGCTAAACTCACATCTAGGAATGTATATCCATGACATAATGCATGCATCATGATAAATGATAATATGATGTAGGGAATAGAAAATATTATACATACATTCCTAAATACATCATCTAATACATCATCTCTGTATAAAACTGAAAATAAAAAATACAGGGAAATTGGGGCACAACCGCCCGATATCTAACAGAGGCCTATCAAAATATATAACGAGAAATGGGGCACAGCCGCCCAATATCTAATAGAAGCCTATAAAAAGAAATAATGAGAAATCTATCAGAAGAAATCAATGATGTCCACATCATCCAATCGAACCATCTGATGTAACTCCTCCTAAGTCACTGAATCTCTACAAGAAGGGATATCAGGTCGATACAAAGGAGGATTTGCACAGGTAAAGCTATCAGGATATGGGACACCAGAAGGACCAGTGCCAGAGCTGGATGGATCAAAAGAATCCACCTCTGATGGATCTTTGCCCAAATGTCGGACGAAAAAATATGCCCGGTCTAACCTCTAGGTCAAACTGTCAATCTGCGTCAAATGAGTGGGCTCTCGGATGCAGAAAATCCAGTTTGTCATCATAACAGACCCAGGGACCATATCCCCTATAAACTGGGTGGCACAGGTCAGAGCTCTAATGGTGCAAGGGAACCACCAGCGATAAAAGCCTCCGGAGTGAAGGGGCCCTTTGACAAAGTGAAGCCATCTAAACCCATCAAGGAAATCTCGGTGATCGGCTGAGATAAAGGCCAATGTCGCCTGGTAGGAGGAAAGAACGAAATGCTTATCTCCCATGAGGTGCTCCTAATAGCACACTCTCCTAAATAGAGCTCCCAGCCTCCATCAATCAGGAGATGAATTCGACGGGTAGATAATAAATACTCGACACCAGTAGGAAAGCCACCCTCAAAGCCTACTGTCAAATGGTCCTTAGAGTAGGGATTCCATGTGATGACATCGACTATCAATAACTCTAACTGTTAACGAGAATGGGTAAAACCCTCGGCTATAAGAACCTCTACAAGAGTGGAGTAATGCCATCACTGTCCCCATGGATAGGTCTCCAGACCTAATGTGGTAATGGGACGAAGAAAAGGGAGCCTTTCATAGGCCCAAAACTGAAAATACAAAAGATCAAATGTCTCTAGTCAGGAAAACTGACAACCCGAGCAGGGGAAAATCAAGAAAAAATACTCACCAACAAAAATGGGTAAAAGCCTAGTCAAGCCTCCGTCAGGCCCTCTAAGCATAGGCACATCACTTTAAGGAAGTAGGTAAAGGTGTATGAGCTGTTGAGATTTTGGCACATCAAAGTAACGCACATCGGAATATAAATTGAACAAAACAAAACAATTTTCGAAACCCAAAACAGGATCCATGCGAAACAGATATTAATTCAGTGTTTAAGAGATTATACTGATTATGAAAAAGCTTCTAAAACGCTTCGAATCTCCAACACAATCCCTCACGAAACTACATCTCTATGGTATCCAAACGAATGCCCGCCAACCGTCGCACGATTCTGCAATAAAGGGAGTTGCGGTACTAGCCACCAAAGGAACATGATTTTCTAAACTTTTTCTCTTTAGTCTCTCTCTAAGAGCGGCTAGGGTTTGTTAGGTTATTATGATTATTCCTAAAATGACTGCTACATATCATATATGTAGCGGTTAAAAAGGAATTAATCAAAAACCTAATTTAATTAAAATAAAATATGAATTTTTATATATATATATATATATATATCTTAATTAAGTCTTACTTAATTAATATACCTATATATAAGTTATCCTATTAATTTAAATTCATAATTTAAATACTATCAATCATATTGACATATTTAAATCTTTATAATTTAAATTAATTCTCTTTTTAATTACGTTACATGTGTGTGACCTATAGGTTATTATTACGTTGGAAATAATTTTAAAATCATATTATAAAATTATAAGCGTTGAAAAGCGGCATCTAATGCATGCATCGCTACCCACGTAATAATAAGATCGATGATTCGATGCAACCTTTTCGTGACCAATGTTTCAATGTAATTTAATCCTTTTAACCTTGACATCCTAGATTAAACTCGAGTTATGAAATGTGTCATACTCTTTATAATTTAATATACGTTTTCTTGATCAATGAGTAGATATATAAAACAAATCACTATTTGAGCGTGGCCATGCATTTCATAGTCCTACTCAATTAAGAGGCCTATGGATATCACCCCTAATATATAGGAGGGTTAAATTCCATCTAGATCACTCATATTCCTCACACGATTCATGATGTACCCAATAATCACCTTTATAGTCCACCCTATTAAAGGTGACCTTTGATGATATCAACGTACATAAATTCCCGTGTAGTAATATAGTGATTTCAGGTCAAAGGATCATTACATCATTGTCACTATGAGAATCGCTAATGACACCTTCCATAACGTTCCACGTAAAATTCTCATGGTGGGTCTATCCAGTACATCGTTCTCTAACATGTACCTATGCATTGACTCAATATCTCATATATTTATGACCAATGAAATTTGGTCATCAGTTAATCCACATACTAGTCTCAATGTATCATTGTTGTCCCATTAGCAATGATACTCGACTAGGGACATTTAAGAGCAATGATACTAATTGTAATTATATAATCTCATGTTCAAGTCACATACTTGAAGCTATATAATTTGTATCATTATTCTAAGGACTTTTATTATGCTAACATTTATATAACGCAGTAAATAAAACCATAATAAAATCATTCATTTATTCAATCAAATATAATATTAAAATGTTAAATAATTATATCAAATAATTGGCCTCTAGGGCATAAACTCTAACATGTGCCCCACTCAAAGTCTCTAATACGGTCCACCTCACGAGTGACGCTAACTAAAGCGAAAGAAACCATTGAGGAGTTGTCCGCTAGGAAACAACCCCTGATGATGATCAGGATCAATCGCTGAAGAATGAGATCTCTAACCCTCGGATCATCTGGCAAAGGCTTCAATCAGAGCCCCACTCATGACATCCACACTCAGGGGACCAGAATGGACAATCCGACCCTTGAGGGCTGTGGCCGGAACTCCCAAAAGGGATTGAATGACAATCGGGGAAATGTCAGCCACCAAAGGCACTAGCGCCCTTGTAAACTCCAACCTAGTGATGAATCGCCAATCCATCGGTGTCATCATCACTTCGCAATCCAGCAAATGGAGAGTCTGGGTCTGGTGTAACCAGCGCTTAGAAAAAGCCCTCAAATAACCCCAGGGGTAGCGACCGGGGGCGGGGGATAGAAAAGAAAGTCTTAAAGCCCCATGAATGCACGATCTCCTTGTACTCTGAATGGAGGGTCTGGTACAGAGAGTGGATACTAAACCAGTTCCCCCGGGGTTGAGTAAAGTCGGGAACCTGCATCAAATTACAAATCAAGATCAAAACCCTTGCCCCAAAATTGGAAATGGAAAGATGAAAACAACTATTACCTCGATCGCATGAAGATAGATCGAGGGGTTACGAATCAAATCATCCAGAAGATCTGAAATTGTCACGCTAATAGCTATAAGCTCCCGACGGGGAATGGAAGAAGAAGTAGGATCTGCAATAGGAACATCCTCCTCCTCGTCCACAACATCCGGCCTCTCAACCCGAATATTGCGAATAACTGACCTAGTTAACTGGTGAAGTTGTCGGGCTTGAAGAGGCTGAAGAACATCAGAAGCTCTCCTCCTCACACCTGAAGAGGCCCTACAAGAGCTACTCGGCTTGTCTGGATCCATAATCTGGACAAAGTCTCCAAATCACCTCAAAAATGATGGGGTAAAATTCTAAACTTGAAACTCATTAAATTCAAATAATTAATTCAGGCATAATCTAAGTCCTAATACATGCATTGATTTAACACACATCCATAGTAGACTCGTGAAAAAATTTGTCTATAGTCTCCTTTGTAAAATGGACTGTCCATATGCACATAGACATAACTAGGTGGCCATTCAGTAGCACACCAACCCAAAGTCATGAACATCTTATATGCATGAAAAACATCAAAATTAAATCCACCATGGTAGCCAAATTGCCAAGTGTGCTTGATTTGAAAACCTTTGCTCATTTGTCCTCAAATAGGATGAATAAAATAGCAAAAAAGGGTGCCAAAAAAGTTAGTTTGTTTTCACATTAATACATTCAACATGGTAAAATATTAACATTTACTAAGTTGAATAATTTTTATCAAGTCACATGAGCATGAATATTCACTACTTTGTGTTTAGAAGCATTCTATATGAAATCTAATGTTCTAACAGTCAAAACATGAAAGGAAAACATTTAAATGTTACTAGGATAGTGCAGAACGTTTGTATGGTGATAGATTTTACAAAAAGCAGCCCGGACTCAGTAGATCTGAAGAAGAATTTTTAGATTTTTAGTTTAGTTCAACTTGAAAATGATTTGTGAAAGAGAAGAGAAGGAGTAAATATACCCACGGGGAGCCGTGGGTCAACCTGCAAAATCAGGGAAAAAGGTGCTACGCGATTGAGCGGAAAGGGCCTAAAATCTTGAATTCAGATACCAAACTTCTGATCTACATGTAAATCATTGGTATTAACCCAGATGTGGGGTTAAGAAAGTCGATGATAGAGGCTATTGAAAGCGGACTTTGTCAAAACATCTGGAAGGTCTGGTGCTATGAACCAGGGGTCTTGATTGTAATTAAAACATCAAAACTTGTTCAAGGGTGTAATTCATCAGAGAGATATCCCCAGTGGATATATCAGACATCCCTGACACTGTAAACCGTTGGTGACAATTCTAGTGTAGCATCAGGAATGATCCAGTGATGCAAACCATTGAAACCTACTTCAATGAAGGTCAGAATGATTAACATTATAAACCGTTGGCGACAACTCCAGTGTAGCATCGGGAATGGTCCGGTGATGTAAGCCTTTGAAAACTACTTCAACGAAGGTCAGAATGTCTGACGTTGTAAACCGTTGGTGACAACTCCAGCGTAGTATCGAGATTGGTCTAGTGATGTAAGCCATTTAAAGCTACTTCAACGAAGGTCAGAGTATCTGATATTACAAACCGTTGGCAAAAACTATAGCGTAGCATCGAGAAAGATCTACTGATGAAAACTGAGAAAAATTATCTTCATCAGGGAAGATAAAAATTCAGATAAGGCACACTTAGAAGGGGCGGTTGAATAAGTGTGGATACAAACTATGACCAATTTAAAAAATTTTAAACTGAGTTAATGAATGTAGTTAACTATATTGATGAATGCAGCTTGTTGAATGAATTTGGTCTACCGAATTAAAATTTTGTTTTAAGAAAATATCTTGGTGTTTTTGTAAGTTAAATAAAACAAAAATTCTCACGATTAAATTTTGTTTATTTAGCAAATCAATTAACTTGAGTGAAATTAAGTTAAATCAAGTAATAAAAATAACACCAAGATTTTTACGTGGTTCGGCTATTAACCTCTATAATAATAGCCTACTCCACGTCCAATACCAACTAGTATTGGAGACTCTCTTTTATTTCTTTAAAAGACTCTTGTTACAACACAGATTCTATAAAATTGAATAACAATAATTCACTTGAGCACTCTTGCTCCTTGTGCACCAATGCACTCCTTAAGCACCTATGCTTCCTTGAACCTGTTTGTAAACAAACCTTAATCCACCTGGATTAAAACCCTTAGACAACACTTAGTCTAAAAAATAATTTTAAGATTACAATGATAGAGGTCTAATGATCAAAGCAAATAAGCAATTTAACAATGCAAGGCTCAACTAATGAATGCAATGATCAAGTAGAAAGAGTAAAAGATATCACCAATATTATGCCCACGAAGATTGTTGATTATTAGTCTGAATATAATAGCACAACAGCTGGAAATATTGCACTGAAAATAATGAAGTTACTTTTGACGTATGTAATTGCAATAATTGATTCAAGTGATGTGTGTTGTAACTGTTCACTGTTCTTAGTTGCTTTTATAAGCCAAAAATATAATACCGTTTCTCATTCAACATAGACCCGTTGTAACAATAATGACGTTGCCAACAAAAAATCCCAAAGATAAGTTATGATTTTATTCTTTGTTGGAAACATTTTAAAGGATATAGACTATGTCAAAGATAAGCCAAAAAAGATAATAAGTTCGTGTAAAACATGTAGCCCATAATCATAAGCTCTTTGCCTTAATAAAGTAGCCCGACTATTTCCTACTTGGCACAAAACTTTATCAATACTAGACTCCTTAGAAAATGTTAATTCCGTAATTAATGGCAACATGCATCTTCCCAAGATAATCATTACTATCAATTTTCAATATATATGCAGCTTTTAGACTTCTAATCAATATCCACTACCACCATATATATTATACTTCCTTTCTAATATATAACCAATCCGTAATAAATGGAAAGAAGACCATAATGCATTAATACGTGTATCACTTGAACAGAACTCCTACGCATGCATGTTAACCTTTCTCTTGATAGCAAATAGCAGTGAATAACATATTTGGGACATGCACAAACTATTAATTAATGCACACATAAAATGTCCTAGAGCCTTAAATTGAAAAATCAAGTATTTGCAATGACCTTACACATTTTTCCTAAGACCCAAAGCATCTTCATTCTTCTTGAATAATCCATCAAACAATTCTTGAAACAATTTCCTAAAATTCAAAATAAAGAATTTAGTACCAATAACCAAGTCATCATCAAAACATTAGGCTAGAACGTGACATAATCAACATTCTCCCCCTTTTTGATGATGACAGCATAAATAAATGAAACTCCCCCTAAATTCATGCATATAACTAATTTCAGGAAAAAAAATTTGTAACCTGTATATGTTAGTATCATACTCAATCAAAGATCAGATCATAATATTATCAAACAGAAGACAACAGTCTTATCATGCAGCAAAACAAAATCACCAATAGTCTTAACATCCAGGAAACCATGCCTACCAAAAAACCAAACCAAGTGAAACCATAGTCTTAAGAAAATTAAAACAGAATTCTCAGAAACTCTCCCCTTTTATCATCAGGCCAAAAGAGAAGACCTCAATCAATCAATATCTTCGAGATTGGCCCACTATTCTGCACGATTGGTAAAGTATGGTCGATGACGAAGACGATGTAATCGCTCTTCCAATGTGTAATCGTTGGCAAGTCGAGGTGGTCTAGGAATAAAGGTTGCAGGAGGAAGTTCCATATCTAGAAAGTCACCTTGAAATTCAGCCATCCAAATGTTCATTGGCCATTCGGGAATTGAAGAATATATTGCTGGAACATGAAACCTTTGGCCTATATCATTGAACCTGGTGGCCATAAAATCTGCAAGCTCCCCGAGTTGATAACTGACAAACTTCACCTCTTGACTTAACTGACATATGTTCCGATTAAACTTCCGTTGGAGTGCTTCAACCATAGCCATCGTCTTAATCTCAAAACCCGCCTGGAGATCAATAAATTCATCTTCAACCCGATGATATAATTTATTAATATCAGGGGCATCCATTGGTAACTTCCCTTTCTCAAGACAAACAAGACGATTTCTGATGTCCACCAACTCATCTTTCAAAGAAGTTTGATTTTGTAAAATTTCAGTCAAAACATTCATAACATCAGATCCATTGGAGTTTGGCAAAGAAGAAGAAGATGATTCAGGAGTATGAGAAAGAGGAGGAGGAGGAGTAGTAGGAGGATCAGGTAGAAGACGTACGAATTCACTAGCATGAAAAGTGATGTGAGATTTTGTCAAATTTGCAGTGTCAATAAGCTCATGATTTGTAACAGAAATTTCATCATCAAAAGAGATCTTAAAGTGTTGAAAAAGTTTTTTTAGAAATTTACTGTAAGGAAGACATTTCTTGCTTTGACGAATGCAACTTTGCATGTGAGATAACATCATTTTTGAAAAATTAAAAATCATTCCTTTGAGAATCACAGCTATAACAACCAAATCTTGGTAAGTAAAATCAGCTCCCCCACCAAGGCGTGGAAACAGATTATACCTAACCAATTTATGTAATACACATGCATTAGGACAGACACTGACAGTTTTTGGAAGAGACAGAGATGAAATAGAATAGTCATTCATGACTATATGAAGTTGTTCTAAAGGATGAAAAGGAATGTTGGCCGCTCCTTTAAGAGTGAAAGGACATGTTCCAGTAGAAGAAATACCAAGAATACTTCCAAAATCAATATTGGTAAAAAATAAAGACTTACCCTTGACAAATGTGGTAAAATAGTCTCCATTACACTCAAGATTGGTGTAAAATTGTTGGACTAACCGAGGATAGGCAACAGCAGGAGGAAACAACATAGAAAAAATGTTGCACTCGGTGAAAAGTTTTTCTAAAACTGAGTGTTTGAGATAAAAGAGATCCAAATATTTTTCATACACAAACTATTTTGTAGAAATGGAGTTTTTAAAATGTCTTTTAAAACTAGGGCCTCTAAAGAAATTCTCTTGCAAATCAAAAGAGGATGAAAACGGATTTACCAGATTCGAAGGAGATTCTGGCTGTGAGAAAAATTGTTCGTCATCCACTGATTGTTTCATCTTTCCCTTGTGAGAAGGTTCACCGTCTGAAGTTTTTAAGAAAGAAAAACTAGAATCTGAGTCATCGGTTATTAGTGTGGCATCGGATAACTTATGAACAGAGGATTTCTTCTGTATTTGTTTGGATTTCATCTTTGTGCTCGTTGGATGCTTCAGCGACGATCCTTCTTCATTTGATTTCCCAAATGATCGATTGCTAGCTCTGGTTTTCATGGTGTGATGGATGTTGTGAGTGAAACAGAAGATTTTGGATAAATGATGAAGACGAAAAATTTGAATAATGATGAAGTCTGAAGATATAGAAATTATTCAAGAGTCCACTACCGAAAAGCGTGTGTCTTTTTAAAATTCGAAAGGAACCATTAGAAATTGCGAGACGAAGTTTCAGTCAATAGCACTAGAATTACTTTTACTCTATTAAGTTGTATTTCTCATTAAGTAGCTCATGAGAAACTAAAGAATCTTTTCAAGCACAATGAAATAAGTAAAAGATCCCCTTCATTGATATATTCGTAATCACACATACATTGTTCGTAGAGTTGCTTCAGTAGTAAGTAGTTAAGACATTCATAGTAGTTATAGCAGTTAATGTACATAATGTAAATGACATAAAGTAAAAGACACAAGGGATTTTAAGTGGTTTAGAGACTTAAGCTCTTAATCCACTCTTCTGCTTTCAACTAGCAGGATTTCCACTAAGGACGGGTAGCACCCTGAATCACTATGATTCCTTCGAGACCAGCAGCCTCGGGACTTCATTCACTAAGAACTCTTCAAGGCTAGTAGTCTTGGAACTCCTCTAGTTCCCTAGGAACTCTTCAAGCCCAGCAGGCTTAGAACTTTATTTAGTCCCTCCAGACAAGGACCCCTCAGGCCCTAGCTTCTTGTTGTTGTAGTTGTTGTTGTTGGTGGTGCTGAGCTGCTAAGATGTCATTAAGCTCTGAACATCTTCTATACTTAGCACCTTGATGTGGTCCTCTTTGCAGTATGCTTTGGGTCTGGACCACATCTTCTTTGGTGCAGCTGATCTTCACTCTTTTATGCTCATCTTCATCTGGTATCAGCTGTGCACCATCACCATCTGGGTTTGCTAATTCTCTGTGCTTTTAGTAGACTTTGTCTAACACTTAGCAATCCCTGAACCCTGCTTGAATACTTTCCAGACATGGTTCTGCACTTGTTCATTTTTAGCTTTCGGTTCATGGTGATTCGTAGAGTGGCTCTCTTGATCTTCTTTATACTTAGCCACTTTCCTGAATGCTATCTTCTTGGCCTTCTCGGCTCTCGGCTTGTTTGCCATCTTGATGGCATTCTCATCTTTGTTGAGTGAAGCTTTGATCTGTTTGAGTCCTTCTTCAAAGCTGCTTCACTTCCACCTTGGTAGTCTCACTGTCACTGAGACTTGTTCTATTGATCTTTTGTGGAACTCGTAGAGTCAACAATAGCATTCACCAACTCAAGCGATTACGCAACTTCACAATCATCGACAACTCTTGATCTTTGAAGCTCTGTTGATTTATATTGCTTCCCAATCTTCCCATTGGAAAGTAGCCATTGAAAGCTATTCAAATTTCTTCTTGAGATCTCGAGTTATTTGAGTGTAGACTATGAGATGTGACATGACATCTTTTTTACGACTTCACGACAACTGCGATGCTACTATTTCACCAACCATCGAGGATATGTCACTTTGATATCTTGGGCGGTCGACGACTTTATTTCACCCGCCGATTTCTCGATCGGAGGTTGTCCTTACATCGATGCTCTCGATTAGCTCTTGTTGAATATTACCCTTGATTGAACTTTGCCGATGCTTGATCTTAATTTATTCGAACTCTACGATTTTGATGCATGTATTCATGGACTTGATCGTAGTGTCTTATTGACTGGTAGAGGCAACACTACGATTTTGAAGAGTGTTGATTGGATCTCCATGTGAAACACCTCTTCCTATTCTTGTGCAGTGCTTTGATACTTTTGTTTGCCTCATTTGTTTCTCGGAATCTTGATGACTTGACTCTTTGTTATGGTCCCTTCTGAATAGCAAGACATCTAAGATTTATAGCATGCTCAGTTCGCTTTCTCCTTGTGATCTCCGTTCATATATCATGATGGGTGACCCATGCTTAATCACTTTAGCCTTGTTCTTGAGAGAGTGACCAGTATCTCCGTGTATACTCCATCAGTTTTTTCTTTGTTTGGCAAACACTACGATCCTGGTAACTTCCAAGATCGTTTTCTTTTGTCTGCTTGACAGCTACTGCACTTGCTGACTTTTCTTGGTCAGTTACAGAAGTCTTCTTTTGATCTCCTTGTGGAAGACTTCATCTCGAATGGCTTTACAACTCAATCTTGATGTTGATTGAGTTGGTGCTTAGATCTTCTGTTAGCTTGCATGCCATTCGTTGAGTGCTCTCTGGTTTCCTTTAGGTGGGATGTATCTATGCAGTGCCACCCAGAGGCTTCATTCCTTTGGATATTCTGGGAGTGCTCATTTGTTGAGAATCGTATTTGTTCTACGATTTTGCCTTGATATTGTGAGCACATTTGTTGAGGTCTTAGTTCTACACTCTACTATTCAGCTTTGGTAGTGCAGACACTACGACTCCGAGATCAGATCTTGATACTCTACGATTTTTGTCATTGTGCTTGTTATCTTTATCTGATCTACTCGACTATGATCTCTGCCTCTGGTATGATTTGTAGACTCTACGATTCTGAGTGTAGTCTACGATTCTTGACTTAGCTTTGGCAGATACTCGGTCGGCTCGTGGCGAAATTTGTGTCTACGATTACGAACATGACTTCCTCGGTGACTACGACCGAGGAAGTTCTCCTCGACACACTACGATCCTTCCTCATCTCTCTTGGAAGTCTACGAACTCCGAGATCTACTATCTTGCAGACTATAATTCTGCCTCTATAGCTATCGAGTTTTCCTTGACTCTCCTGGCAGACTACGATTTACAGTGCGATGCTTTCGATAATCGAGAACAAACCTATCTATTACATCATAAGATCAACCTAACATGCTTGATCTTTCTATATTTATAGTCCTTGTACATCATTTCTTTTTAAGGACTTTATAAAAATTTATTTTGCTTATGTAGGATCAATCTAACACATTTGATTAATTCATTCTAAGTCCTTGTACATGTGTTTTATTATTATCTATCAAAGGACTTTACAACTTTTCTTAATGCAAGTATACTTGCATATTATATTCATATATATCATAATCATAATCAAATATATAAATAGGAATATCATTCACATGTTTATTCCTGACAATCTTCCCCTATTTGATTATGACAAAAACAATAAGTGCATATGCATGTTATGAATGAATCTTATATACAGTGAGCATCTGTATTTCTAAAACAGATAATCATGAATGTTATTTATAATGATGTGGAATTTAATACACTGACATTTTACATCCTGAATCCAGAACATACCTAACTAGTTAGAGATGTACCTCTTTGGCTTCATGTATGCTTCCAGGATGTCTTTTGATAAGCTATTCATCTGTTTGATTCCTTTGCTCCCCCTGGGATGTGCAGCTATTCAATTCTTCTTCTTCTGGTTCTGGCTCTGGCTCCTCCTCAGCCTTTGAATCATCATTCTTTGGCTCCCCCTCAGATGATGATTCAGTTCCCCCTGGAGTTGTCTTCTTCTTTTCTTTCCTTTTGCCGTCCTTGCTCTTTCTAGAGTGCCTCTTGTTCTTCCCCTTTCTACTCTTTCTATGCCTCTTTTTCTCCCCCTTTTTGTCATTAATCATTTGGGAGAGCTGTTCCATATTGGACATAAGTTGCTCCATTAGGTAGGAAGAATTTCCAACTTCATGCTTGATTTCTTGTTGACTCAGCTCCAGTTGCATAGAGAAGGACTGAGTCAAGTGGTCAATCTTGTCAGAGAGGACTTTGAGTTTCTCTTCATTTTCCTTTTGTGCTTGTAGAGCTTCAGCCTTTTGAATATTTAGAGCCTTGAGATAGATGTGATCTCTTTCGCTTACTTTGAGGGATACATCAGCCATCATTGTTTGGAGTTTCTCTTGAATTGAGTTACCTTCTTAGGTTGTCAGCTTCTTTGACTCTTCAGTGAATAGAGATATTCTCTCAATCAGTTCATCAGAATTCTTCGTCAGCTCCTTTTCCACAGATATTTGATCATTTAATTGTGCAATCCTTGGTTGAGTATCAGATTGGACTCTACGATCTGCTTCCTTGGACAAATTATCGAAGGTGTTGAAAATCTGAAGAATCGTTGAGTACCAATCGATATTGGAAGATGAAGGGATGTTGGACAATAGTGCTTGAGCAGATGAAGGCTTCTCATTTTGAGCTTGAATACCATCAGTGATAGAGTGAGCAGACTCTATGATTATCTCGTTGGTTATAAATCTTCTGCCTTCAGAGTCCACTCTACGATTATAGGGAATATAATGATTGCCAGCATGTCGACAGACTTTGTAATGAGGCTCGTTGTTGACCATCATTGTTGCAAATTGCTTAACTCTGGGGAAGTTTTGTGATACCAGTTCCAAATTTGGGAAATGAGAGTAGAACCAACTGAAGTAACTCTCATCTTTCTCATTGTGTGCTTTCAGCCAAGGCATCCATGGATAGAACCACCTCATCAGAAGATCTTCAGAATTGTATAGTATAGTTGTGCAATCTAACTCTATATTTTTCCAGTTATGAAGCACTTCATCTGTAGTCATCTTTACAACTCGAAGTTGTTCATTTCCATGATTTATCTATCTTGCTTTGGGTTCTTCTTTGGTGGCTCATCAAAGACTTCTACTACAATTCTTCTGCTAATTTTGGCTGGAGAGAGAACAGGATAGTATTCTAGTTCCTCAGATTCCTGATTTGCAGAGTTGGAATCTTTCTCTATCTCTTCCCTTTCTGAGCTTAAACTTTGTTGTTTCCTTTCATTAGAATTATCAATAGATTCTTCTTGCTGAACTTCATTTTCAGAATCCTCTTCAGCAATGTCTTCTTTGAAATCATCTCCTTTAAAGCTGGTCCTATCTTCAACATTTTCTTCCCTTGATGCGGATTCATCATCACTTAGTTCAATGATTTCAGTAGATTGATCACTTCCCTTCTTTGAGGCAAATTGAGCTATTAATCTGTGACTCCTCCTCCTTCTTCTTGGTGGTTTAATTAAAGGTGAATCAGATACTTCTTTTTCTTCAGACTCTGAGGTCTTTGAGTCAGCATACGAACTTTCTTGATTTTCATCATTGGTGGGGGCATTTCCTTCTTTGTCAGAATCAGCATCATTTGATCCATCATCCGAGTTGGTTGGAGCATTTGCTTTTGAAGATCGGATTTGATTTAACGATTTTGACTTGTATCTTGTTTATATCAGCAAAGTGAATGCTCTGGGGGCTTATGCATTCTTCTTCATCCGCAGATGCTGCATTTTCTTCCTTTAATCCAATTTCACCTCCATTTCTAGATTTAGCCTTTGGGGGATCAGCCTTTTCTTCTTCTGATTCTACGTCTTTTTCTTTATTAGACGCACCTTCATGGCGAGTTGAAATTGGACTGTCTATCATCTTAGCTCTCTTGCTGGATGGCCTTTGTAGTAATCGGTCACTTCTTCTCTTGGTGGTTTCTGCAGTTAAGTCCTTTTCATCCTCAACCTTGTCTTCTATGGATAGACTTCTTGGAGGGGCCTCTGCTTTACTTATGCTCTTTGATTTCTTCCTGGCTGGTGCTATTGTCGTTGGTACAGAATCATCAGATTCAGAATTTTCTACCTCTTTTGCCTTCCTCTTCTTTGCAGAGGCTTTACTACTACTCCCAGTTGTCAACCTCCTTTTCTCCTTTGGGTTTTTCTTCCAATTTAAGAACAGTTGTGGAGAAATTATCTTGTGAACATTAAGGATTTCACCATCATCATCCTTAATTTTATTCTTCAACTTTTTCTTCAGGATGATACTTAAGAATCTCCCATGAAAAACCTTTGTGAGTGGTTTTTCAATTAATCTTTTCTTTTCTTCCTTATCCAGCCATTTAGACATATGATAGAGCAGGACATCTCCAAAGTTGATGTGTTCCTTTAAGACTATGGCGGACATGATCTTAAATTTGTTGGTCAATCACGATTATCATGTGCGGTATCTTTGCATAAGATACATTTCCCACGATTTCGACCGAGGAACTCAAATTCTTGAGAAACTCTTTTTCTTCATGTCCTTCGGACTAGGGTTTCTTACATCTTGCATAATCTTCTTAGCTTTTTCTGTGTCGATCTCTTCCAGGCTTTTCAAATTTTGGTCAGGAAGGCCTAAGCATTGATTGATGTCAGAAGAGTTTAGTTTTAGAATCTGACCTTTAACCTTGGTGGAGAGGATTCCAGAATTTATGGTTGCGTTTGAATGGAATTCCTTGACCAGGTCACCATATATTCGTGTGTTTTCCTCGAGACATTCTGAGAACCCGGCCTTCCTCACAAGTTCAAGAATATCCCTGAACTTCTTCTCGGATCTTTCGAACATCTTGGTTCCTAGCTGAATACTAGTGACAACTCGCTAATCTGCCATTTGAATGATTTGATGAATGAAGATATTAATTCAGGGAGATTTATGGAGTATGGCTGATTTTGGTTTGGGATCTGGAAGTTTTAGTGGTTTGGCTTCGAAGAGAATCCTAGGGTTTGAAAATGGGAGGGAGAGAGGTTTTGATAGTTTTAACAAGCTGTTTGTAGATTTTGAATTTGTCTTTAAGGCGGTTTCTTCTATCCTATAAACGCTTGATGATGTGTCACCAGTCATTGGTTGCCACGATACCCGATAATCAAGTTGTAACTCCCGATAACTTGTCAGTTAATTTGTCTCTTTCTGAAGAGTGGACGTTTCATTGACGTGGATTGACCTTCGACCTTTTTAGTTCGTAGAGTAGCATGATAGAACAGCTATTAACTCTACGTTTTCCTTTGTTGACTCAACGATCAATTCTCTGAAGGATGTTGCAGTGGATGATTTTGACATTTCTCTTCATGTTGAAACTGCATATCTCAACCACTGATGTACCCCAAGCCAGTTTGGGTACTTAAGTTTTGATGTGCGTTTGTAAGATGTCTTACCAAACTGTATTTGGACTAATCTCCTCATACTTCAAAATGGTAGAGCAATTGTCTCATTCTTCCAAGCTCCTCATAAGCTAGTGTCTTCTGGTAAGTCTGCGATCGTCAAGTCTGCTTCTGCGATTGTTGAGTCTTCACTATGATCGTTGAGATTGCATCACGATAGTTGAGTTCTCTCAAAACTTTATTCTATAATTGTACACTGACTTTGTCCTTGAGATGAACTTTACTAAGCATTCCTTCTGGGTCGAGGTAGCTCAGGAAGGGCCAACCTCTTAGAGTGAGCTAAGGGTCAGGTTTGTCCCTGAGGCACTTTCTCGATGAAATGCTGTACCAATGATTTGCACTGATATCTCATTTGACCATTTCTGTTTGTGAGGTCTTCTGCCAACTTTAGACAATTGCATTTGCTAAGATCGTGGTGTCCTCCTACTTTCACACTTCAATCACATGTTTGATCATAGGCTTTCCACGATTTTGAGTTGGGTGGCTGAAAGGTTATCAGTAGTACGTTTTGAGATGTTCCTACAGATTATGGATCTTCATTTGGTTCATTAGCCACAAAGTTTTGGGACTCTGTAGGTGATTTGGTACCTTTGCTTGTAGTATTTTAGTGTTGTTGCTTCTTATGAGATCTTTGCTTCCTATGGTTGATCTTTGTCTTCTCGGATGAATGTGATTCCCTTTTCTTTATGTGTATTAGAGGGCGCCTGCATATATCTCTCTCGATTGGAATCACCATTATCAATTAGATTTACTTATATCGTAGGCATGAATATCTTGTAATCGATCACTCTACGATTATTAGTCGACACTTCTGAACGTAGTCTTCTTTGTGATCTTGTGTTTGTGAGGTTATGCTTCCGTAATGAGTTCTTCTTGACTGATGCTCGATGATCCTCTGTTATGAGCTTCTTTGAGGATTCCTCTCATATATCATGCCTTGCCTAATTTGAGCATATAAGGCTCTTTTCATCTTTGGTTGAACTGCCCGCTTCCAATACAAATTAGTAGCCATGTGAGCTTCATTCAGGTTAGCTCAGTGGGTCTTCAAGGATAGGCTTTGACACTTTGATGTTTTATCAGAATCATTTCTGAACAGTCCTTAGCCTTCTGCTGGTTGAGTCTTCTTGACTGAAGTCTTCTGCTTCAGCATTCCTTAGTGTGGCCGGATAGATCGAGTACCTGCAGGTTAGATACATTTCAATTTTTGGTACCCACAATTAAATGGGTCCTGCTAGGTTAGTTTTCTAAACCCCTGTTCCTCATATATTTGGATGAACATCACATTGACCACCATCAGTCGTACCCATATATGTACTTCATTTAGATAATACATTTTGAGATGCATAGTGGTGAGTGTGAGAGAAATCTGACATTTTAACAGAATGCTATTTTCTTTGATGGTTTCATCATATGCTAAGTTATGATCAGAGAGTTTAAATGTTCACAGAGTGAGAATCAGCTCTACGATTTATTAGCATTTAGTTGATTCATGGAGGTGATCAGTTTCTATGAATCTTCAAGATTCTCTTGTAGATCTGATCATACTCTGTGTGTCATCAAACACTTAGACCATAGGATGCACAAAGCACATTAGCCCATCAGCAAAGATTTCTTCACATTCAATCGACCTGTGAGGCTTTAGAAACTATTTCAAATTTATTTCAATTTACCATCTTCAACATAAAACTTGGATGGAGAGAAAGTTTATAGACAATTGAGTTTCTATCATTAGTGTACTTTCTCTCTTCACCTTTTTAGATAGGTTATGAATATTTGAAGGAAAACTGTTATAGTTCATGAGTAAGATGCACATAAGATATTCGTATCTATGTTAGCAAGGAACCGTACCTTTTTGCTGTCAGTTTCTTGATAGTCATTTATCTTAGATATACTGAGTTTAGGCATTGATGTGCAGATTTTCTCATTTTCTTCTAACAGACAGTTGCTCCAGTTGACCTTTAGTCAATCAGTCGTGGTCTTAAAGATACAAGCTAAGAGAGTGTCAGAATCTCTAATTCTTTGACATCCTTGAGTTCATAAGATTTACATCCAGCTGTCGTTTGACTAAGCATGTGGTTGAGAAGTTCTTCTTCCTTCTCTGGATAAGCATTACTTAGCATGTATGGCCTTTTTAACTTTTCAGACTGGTGGATATTTGAATCTTTCCTGTTGACATCTCTTGAGCTTTCTAGCCTGGTCTTCAGACAATAAGATTGACATCGAGCAAGGATTGGTCTTGTTGATATGATAATTAAAGACATGGACCAATCTGAGCAGCTTCAGGTGTATATGCACATTTACCTGTACACAATATTTCCAACGTGTGAGCTCATTTGCATAATAAATGACTTACTACTAAACTAAGTCTAGAACAATGTTTGTCCCTAGGATCAGACTCAAAGTGATTAGCTTTTGAATGTAGCATGAGAACCTGCTTTGATACCAATTGTTAGTTCCCAGTAGGCACAATATAGATCTAGGGGGGGGTGAATAGATCCTTAGAATTTCAAAATACTTTTACTCTATTAAGTTGTATTGCTCATTAAGTAGCTCAAGACAAACTAAAGAATCTTTTTAAGCACAACGGAATAAGTAAAAGATCTCCTTCATTGATATATTCATAATCACACATACATTGTTCGTAGAGTTGCTTCAGTAGTAAGCAGTTAAGACATTCATAGCAGTTATAGCAGTTAATGTACATAATGTAAATGACATAAAGTAAAAGACATAAGGGGTTTAAGTGGTTCGAGAGACTCAAGCTCCTAATCCACTCTTACGCTTTCAACTAGCGAGATTTCCACTAAGGAAGAAGGCAACACACGAATCACTATGATTCCTTGAGGCTAGTGACCTTGGGACTTGATTCACTAAGAACTCTTCAAGGCTAGTGCCTTGGAACTCCTCTAGTTCCCTAGGAACTCTTCAAGCCCAGCATGCTTGGAACTTTATTTAGTCCCTCCGGACAAGGACCCCCCAGGCCTTGGCTTCTTGTTGTTGTAGTTGTTGTTGTTGGTTGTTGGTCTTTGAGTTGCTAAGATGTCATTAAGCTCTGAACATCTTTTGTCTTTAGCGACTTGATGTGGTCCTCTTTGCATTATGCTTTGGGTCTGGACCACATCTTCTTTGGTGCAGCTGATCTTCACTCTTTTCTTCTCATCTTCATCTGGTATCAGCTGTGCACCATCACCATCTGGGTTTGCTAAGTCTCTGTGCTTTTAGTAGACTTTGTCGGCACTTAGCAAATCACTGAACCCTTCTTGAATACTTTCGAGACATGGTTACGAACTTGTTCATTTTCGACTTTAGGTTCGTGGTGATTCGTAGAGTGGCTCTCTTGATCTTCTTTGTACTTAGCCACCACTTCTGAATGCTATCTTCTTGGCCTTCTCGGCTCTCTCACTTGGGCGCCATCTTGATGGCATTCTCATCTTTGTTGAGTGAAGCTTTGATCTGTTTGAGTCCTTCTTCAAAGCTACTTTGCTTCACTTCCACCTTAGTAGTCTCAACGTCCTTTGAGACTTGTTCTATTGATCTTTTGTGGAACTCGTAGAGTCAACAATAGCATTCACCAACTCAACGATTACTCAACTTCACAATCATCAAAGAACTCTTGATCTTTGAAGCTCTGTTGATTTATCTTTGCTTCCCAATCTTCCCGTTGGAAAGTAGCCGTTGAAAGCTATTCAAATTTCTTCGCAGATCTAGAGTTATTTGATGCGAATTGCAGATGTGACATTTATTAGAGAATAAGTTCATCGAACGTGGCTCGCTAAGGAATACCTAATGGAGTTTTATTTGCATGTCAATAGGAATTCTGTAGTGATAGTAGTACAAGTAATCCTTGGACTTGAGATCATCATAGTATCTTGTGTATGATGAGTTATACTTTGACTTATTCCTTAAGACCCTGAGGGTATATCAAAGGGTATGCTTGGGTATAATAAGTTGTACATGGACATAATGTATGATCAATAAAGAATCTACCACTTCTAATAAAAGAAGAGAAATGTCCTATGTGATTCGATAAATGACAACCCAAAGAGTCCTTGGTTATAGGCGTAATGAAATTAGAAAGGAGTTTCTAATTTGCATTATTTTGAGTTGTGCATTTAAGAGTCGAAATACATATAATTAAATAAAATAAGACTTCGATAAAGTAATTCCATGTCTTATATTTAATTGGGACATTGTATGGTGGAAGGATTGAATTATGCGGTAACTATTTACTCAAAGGTTCTTTAATGATTAATGTTAAAATCTATATTATCCGGAAAGTCGTTGATCGCTAGGAGGCTTATCCCTATTGTAGAATAAATATTATTTAAATAAATTAATTGTTTAATTTATTTATTTAAATAAGATTAGAATTATTCTAATTGATTTATTCACAACCGGGTTTAATATGGAGAACCTAAAGGGTCACACCATAAAAGGAAGAATAATTATTTAAGAAGTTAATGGCATAATCGTAATAATATAGTTATGTATATTTAATTTAATCTATGGTGATAGAATAAATTAAATAGCTTAATATTTATTATTTAATATTTTAGAAATATTAAATATAAATTAATAAGAGGAGTCTTATTAATATTATTACAATTATTATTATTTTAATTTCTAAAAGAGTTTAGGAATTAATTTAATATAAGTACTTCATTTATTCCTAATAAGATTAGGAGGTTAAATTAATTAAAGGAGTTTAATTAATTATTCCTAATAAGATTAGGGAGCCTAATTAATTAAAAGAATTTAATTAATTAAATAAAAACCAATTTCTTAATTGTTAAGGAGGGTTGCCCACATCAATAAATAAGAGGAGTCTTATTATGGGTGTGGGAGTTGTTGACTTTTTCAACATACGACATAATTCCAATTGTTGGGAGAGTACACCCTTTCTATAGAGATAGAAAAACTAGGGTTTAGCCAACCACCCTTTTCTTGAATCATTATTATTCCTTGGTGGATCACCTCTAGAGGCCAAACATATGGGTGGCTAACGTTGATCAAAGGAAGGAACAAAACCCCTAAGAGAGATTCAAGTTGAACGCGAAAGGATTTGGAGGTGAACTTGTACACGAGGAAGCTCGATCTTCAAGGGTATGATTTTATTCTTTATCTTTTCGTTTAATTAATAATTGTGCATAAAGGGTGATCCTAGGGTATATGGTTTGTAAATTTTAAACTCGATTTTTACACGCTTCGCATTATTCATGCAATTTGATCAAGTTTCATGAATATTACAAACCTAAACGATTGGCATCGAGCCAAACCTTTCTGCGAATTATTAATTATTTTAAATTTGATATGTATATTGATATGTGTTTAGAACAATTTAATTGGGCATAATTTTATTGTATAAATTTTATAATATAAAAAAAAAAAAAAAGTAATCATGACCCGTTTTTTTTTATTTTCACCGTGTGAATGCTTAATTTAATTCACGGTTAACTTCTTTAAAGGATTCAGGATAACAACCAAAGGAAATTCTTACTAGATTATTATATATTATATAATCTATTTATATATATATATATATATATTATGTTTCTGCAAGTTTTACGAATCATAAATATATTTAAATTATTTTTTTTAAGGCACGGATATATATATATATATATATATATTATACGGTTAATATAATATATATATATATATATATATTAATTATTTTATAATTAAAATAAAAGTTTATTTTAATTTTAAAATTAAATTTCATGCTAACTAATTAGTGTTGGAATTGGATTCCATGATAACTAATTGGAGTTGAAATTGGATTCCCTAATTTCCTTAAATAAAGGAGTTTATTTAGATATGAAATAATATTTCGTATTATTTAAAATAAAAGAGTTTATTTGTGAATAGGAAAGAGAATCCTAATTTCCTTAAATAAAGGAGTTTATTTAGATATGAAATAAGATTTCATATTATTCAAAATAAAGGAGTTTATTTGTGAATAGGAAAAGAATTCGTGTTTCCTTTAATATTTTTTTTTTACATGGAATTGGATTCCATAATTAATTAAAATAAAAGAGTTTATTTTGATTAAAATTTTGATTAAAATAAAATAGTTTATTTTATTCAAAATTTGATAAATTAAAATAAAATAGTTTTATTTTGATTTAAATTTGGATTAAAATAAAGGAGTTTATTTTGATTCAAAAATAGATTTTATACTAACTAAATTTGCCCATTAAATGATATCAATATATATATTAAATATTTATTATTCATAAGATGAATGTTATTTATTGATACATATGGTGATGTGTATGATAATAAATGGGATTGATTATGGACTATTGACCAATATGATTGGATTTTATTTTAGTTGGATGCATGAATGTATAGGTTTTATTAAATGGGGTCTGCAGACTCGCCTTCTCTAATTTTTCTTAATGTAAATTCTATCTCCTCCTATGTACTTCCCTCGATCACGATCAAGGTTTCTATTTATTTTAAATAGTTTTGTAATAGGAATAATTAGAATTAATTTTGAAAAATTGGAGATCAAGGAGCAAGGAGCGCCAAGAAGACCCGTTTATAATGGAGCCCAGGGTTTAAATGTAATAGTTATATTTAAATATTATTTTTGCACACCTAGGGGAGTTTGACCTTTTGGTTCACTTGGTGGCTCTAGTGAACCAAACTAGAATAAAAGACCATAATCAATCCGGGTAGAATATAGTATTCTATATGTGCATGCTATACTATATATATATATATATATTATTATGCAAACATGCTTCGTATGTTTATTAATACGACGATATATTTATATATATATATATGCATTATGCTTAAACAAGATGAGACAAATTAATAACAAACCCCTCAATTTTTATATTAAGTCCTAAGCGCTCAAAGATATTTGGAATATCGAACGTCGCTTTCTAGCATGATAAAATTAATAGAGTATTAAATATTTAATATGAGTTTGTTGTGTCACCACAAGGCAAGTATTAAGTATTTAAGATGTTAATTTATCACATTTGATGCTTATAAAGAAAATTGAACAATATTGTTTTGTTGTGTCACCACAAGGATGATATTTTTCTTTTTGAATATATGGAGTGCTAGGTCGACTTAACTTGGATAATTTTGATTCGGATGTGCCACCACTTGATCAAAATAATCTAAGAGGCAAAAGAAAAGGAGTTGATAGTTGATGTAATTGACAAAAGTTGTCTCACCTATTTATTTATATATAGTTTGTTGTGTCACCACAAGGCTATATACATTTGAAATGGGATCCTTATTCTCACTAGCAAATCTTTAATTAAATTTTGCCGAACTATATAAGTGAGGGTAATATAGTTTGAAGAAAATAGTGGGAGATACCAATTTAAAATAAGACCTAAATTATTTTGGTAATTAATAAAAGAATGTATGTTAAAATGTTGTTAATTACAAATTCATTTACTGAGTAATTTTACAATGTCTAAAATTACTATCATCATGCGGCATATTAGATGCTAAATTAACTGTAATCAATTAAACGGATTGGTTAAGGAATTTGAGAATAGTTCTCATAGGTGAAAAGCTATCTTATGTCCTTAATACGCCTATCCTCGCAATGGTTGCGCATAATGCCTCCGAGGAAGAGATTGCTACTTTTAGAAAGTGGCAAGATGATGCACAATTGGCTCAACGATGCATCATGCTCGCATCCATGAGTAACGAGCTTCAGCCACAAGATGAAACTATGGATGCTCCTACTATATTCCCGCACATCAAGTAGTTGATGGTGAGGAAAGTAGGACTGATAGATATCGATATCTAAGGAGCTCTTCCGATCTAGAATGGCCAATGGCACTATAAAGATGCATAAAAAGTTCTTAACATAATCAATTTGATTGATCAATTAGGACAACTGGTTTTGTCATGGATGGAGAGTTGAGCCAAGATTTGATCTTGCACTCACTCCCTGACTCCTTTCACAATTGTTGTGAATTTTCATATAAACAAGCTAGATATCGCCTCCGCCGATTTGCTTATCATGTTGAAAAATGTTGAGAGTCACTTTCCAACCAAGAAAGACCAAGTCCCATTGGTAGGGGCCAAAGGATCTTCAAAAAGGAAGAACGATTCAAAGAAGGTAAATAGAAAGGCATAAACAAAGGATAATAAGAACAAAACTGATACGGATAGCGAAGGAGCTTGCTTCCACTGCAATAAGCCTCGACATCGGAAAGAAACTCATGAGAAGCATCTTGCAGAGGCTAACCAAGGAAGCTTAGTGAAGTTTTTTACATAATACGCTTTTGTTCATGATTGAAATAAATTTTTCTTTAAGTCAAGGTTCTACTTGGGTATTGGATACCGACTTTGGTTATCATAAATATAGATTTATGAAGGGATCAAGCAGAAGTAGAAAGTTAAACAAAGATAAGTAATCCTATGTGTGGAAAATGAAGCAAAGGTTGCTGCATTAGCTATAGAAACTTATAGTTTAGCACTGCCTACGGGCAAATCTATTAAGTCAATAAGTTGTTATTTATTCTAGTTCTTGTTAAAAATATTATTTCCATTTTATTGTTGGACAATGAAAACTTTGGTATTATAATTAAGAACAATTGTTGTTCTATTTATAATAATAATGTTTTGTATAGAACTGGAATATTACTTAATAAATTTTGTATACTTGACTTACATGAAAATAATTTTGCATATTGAACAAATTAGTATAAGAAAAGGAGATGATCATTCAAAGAGTTGAATGTATGTATTTGTTGAATACAAGTGTGAATTATTTGAAAGGTTCAAAGAATTCGTAAATGAAACAAATTGGCAAAGTATTAAGATTCTTTGATTAGATCAAGGAATAAATACTTGTACAATAAGTTTCTAGATCATCTCAAATGGTTTTTCATAATGGACACATCCCGATACGCAATAATTGATTGATGTATCCGAATGAAAAGTTGTACCTTGTTGGACATGGTGCGGTCTATAATAATTTTACCGATATTCCAAAGATCCTTCCGGGATAATGTCCTAGAAATGGTCAGATATCTCACGAAAATGGTAACCTCAAAAATCGGCCCCAAGACTCCATAAAAGTTATGGATGTGGAGGATTCCTAATCTAAAGTATGTTAAGATAAGGGGTTCCAACTTATGTGAAAAGGTTTCAAAAGGATAAGCTTGGGACAAGATTTGACAAGTGTCGATTGTGGGACATCCTAAAGTAAGTTTAGGTATATGTTCTATAATTCTACTTAGCAAAAGGTGTTTGTTACGAAACACGCGCCTTCTAAGATAAAGGCGTTTATCATTGAAGGGCTAGTGGAGGATAATAGATCTTGAAAAGTTCAAGAACCACAAAACACTATAAGTCAAATAAGAGGACTCGTAGATAGACCTATTGTACCATCACAACCGAATCGTAAATCGAATAGTACCAAGATACCTAGGAGGTATGGATTCATCATAGATGATGATGATGAGGTACGATCATAGAAGATGATGATCCCATTACATACGATGAGTTAAGAGTTGTAGACACTCGAGAAATTGATCAAGTAATATTCTCAAAAATGGAACATTCGTTTTGATGAAACAAATCAAAAGAGTTTGATTTTATCAAAAATAAGAATGAACCTAGTGTGTACAAAAGGGTCAAGGGGAGCATCGTGACATTCCCTAGTACTACATGTTGATATACTACGGATAAGGAATGACATACCAATGCTACAATCAAGAAAGATAAAGTTGTCTAAACATTCCTCCATGAATGATTTGGAAGAGTATCTTAATTGGGGATATAAATCTATATAGATAGATTTAAGAGGATACTCGACTTAACCCAAGGAACATATATTCATTTGATGCTAAAGTCGTTTAGCATGGCAAACTCCAAGAGATGTCTCATGTCGATGAGCTATGGAGTGTATCTCTCTATGGAGTGACAATAATGTATGCAATGAAATGTACGAGACCTGATGTTGATCAGTCATATTATGGAGAAGTTCACTATGAGTCAGTGAAAAATATCTTAAAGTGCTTATGGCAAGACTAAGGATGTGATCATATTCATGGTGGGTCTAAATTAAAACTAGAGGGCTTAATGCACTCAAGTTTTTCGAGATGCACTAAGACGACAAAAATCCACTTTAAGGTAAAGGGCTACCTTGAACAGTGGTGAAGTGAATTGGAAAGGTTCCAAACAGCAAAGAGTTACTGGTTTAGTGATAAAGACAAAGTATATAGCTATAAATGAAGTTGCAAGTTGATTGTTTGGATTAAAAGTTCATTACGTAACTAGAATAGTTCCTAAATCTCATCTTCGATCTAAACATGTGTTGTGGCACTTTCATTTGATTATTAGAATCATTGAAAGATGGGAAATCACTATAGAGATAGTGGACTCTCATGAACAACATTACATATCCATTAACTAAAGCTTATCCACAAGCAGGATAATCGTCACTTAGAGAAGAAGAGTATAAGATACCATGACGATTGGCTTTTAGTGCAAGTGGGAGATTGAAAGTAGTATGCACACAAGCCAATCATGTTTGACGATAAAGCATATACTTTGTAACAATCTTATTCATTTATTAATAAAAAGTATTAATTTATTAAAGGCTTTTAATTATCTACATGATCTTTTTTTATAATATGTGATAAACCCATAGTTTTAAGCAATGCTTTTAGAATAATGATGATGATCATTCTAATGAGATCTAAATTCTTAGAAAGCTTTAAAACTAAAATAGTTCCCAATCGTTGAATTACTAAATTGGGGATTAGTGAATCCGGATAGATTGGTACATACGTTGCTTGCTCATTGGATGAGGATGATTGATCTCATGATCATTTGTGTGGAGACACTAAAGCAAGTATGTAGGTGCTTATTAGAGAATAAGTTCATCGAACGTGGCTCGCTAAGGAATACCTAATGGAGTTTTATTTGCATGTCAATAGGAATTCTCAGTAGTGATAGTAGTACAAGTAATCCTTGGACTTGAGATCATCATAGTATCTTGTGTATGATGAGTTATACTTTGACTTATTCCTTAAGACCCCGAGGGTATATCAAAGGGTATGCTTGGGGTATAATAAGTTGTACATGGAGATAATGTATGATCAATAAAAAATCTACCACTTCTAATAAAAGAAGAGAAATGTCCTATGTGATTCGATAAATGACAACCCAAAGAGTCCTGGTTAAGGCGTAATGAAATTAGAAAGGAGTTTCTAATTTGCATTATTTGGAGTTGTGCATTTAAGAGTCGAAATACATATAATTAAATAAAATAAGACTTGACAAGAATTCCATGTCTTATATTTAATTGGGACATTGTATGGTGGAAGGATTGAATTTATTTGCAGAACTATTTACTCAAAGGTTCTTTAATGATTAATGTTAAAATCTATATTATCCGGAAAGTCGTTGATCGCTAGGGAGGCTTATCCCTATTGTAGAATAAATATTATTTAAATAAATTAATTGTTTAATTTATTTATTTAAATAAGATTAGAATTGTTCTAATTGATTTATTCACAATGGGGTTTAATATGGAGAACCTAAAGGGTCACACCATAAAAGGAAGAATAATTATTTAAGAAGTTAATGGCATAATCGTAATAATATGTTATGTATATTTAATTTAATCTATGGTGATAGAATAAATTAAATAGCTTAATATTTATTATTTAATATTTTAGAAATATTAAATATAAATTAATAAGAGGAGTCTTATTAATATTATTACAATTATTATTATTTTAATTTCTAAAAGAGTTTAGGAATTAATTTAATATAAGTACTCTCATTTATTCCTAATAAGATTAGGAGGTTAAATTAATTAAAGGAGTTTAATTAATTATCCCTAATAAGATTAGGGAGCCTAATTAATTAAAAGAATTTAATTAATTAAATAAAACCCAATTTCTTAATTGTTAAGGAGGGTTGCCCACATCAATAAATAAGAGGAGTCTTATTATGGGTGGTGGGGGTTGTTGATTTTTTCAACATACGACATAATTCCAATTGTTGGGAGAGTACACCCTTTCTATAGAGATAGAAAAACTAGGGTTTAGCCAACCACCCTTTTCTTGAATCATTATTATTCCTTGGTGGATCACCTCTAGAGGCCAAACATATGGGTGGCTAACGTTGATCAAAGGAAGGAACAAAACCCCGGTAGATTCAAGTTGAACGCGAAAGGATTTGGAGGTGAACTTGTACCTGAGGAAGCTCGATCTTCAAGGGTATGATTTTATTCTTTATCTTTTCGCTTAATTAATAATTGTGCATAAAGGGTGATCCGTATATGGTTTGTAAATTTTAAACTCTGATTTTACACGCTTCCGCATTATTTGTGCAATTTGATTGCGCTCATGAATATTACAAACCTAAGAACATGACATCTTTTTTTCGACTTCGACATCGTAGCTTCATTGTTTCACCAATCTCGCGGATATGTCACTTTGATATCTTGGGCAGGTCGACGACTTTATTTCACCCTTCTGATTTCTCGATCAGAGGTTGTCCTTGCATCGATGCTCTCAATAAGCTCTTGTTGAATATTACCCTTTGATTGAATCTGTTGCCAATGCTTCAGATCTTCAAATTTATTCGAACTCTACGATTCTGATGCATATATTCATGGACTTGATCGTAGTGTCTTATTGACTGGTAGAGGCAACACTACGATTTTGAAGAGTGTTGATTGGATCTCCATGTGAAACACCTCTTCCTATTCTTGTGCAGTGCTTTGATACTTTTGTTTGCCTCGACTGTTCTTGAGAGACTGACCAGTATCTCCGTGTATACTCCATCAGTTCTTTCTTTGTTTGGCAAACACTACGATCCTGGTAACTTCCAAGATCATTGTCTTCCGCCCCGCTTGATGCCCATCGTGACTTGTTGACTTTTCTTGGTCGGGCCATGAAGTCTTCTTTTGATCTCCTTGTGGAAGACTTCATCTCGAATGGCTTTAAAACTCAATCTTGATGCTAATTGAGTTGGTGCTTAGATCTTCTATTAGCTTGCATGCCATTCGTTGAGTGCTCTCTAGTTTCCTTCAGGTAGGACATATCTATGTAGTGCCAAACAGAGGCTTCATTCCTTTGGATATTCTGGGAGTGCTCATTTGTTGAGAGTCGTATTTGCTCTACGATTCTGCCTTGATATTGTGAGCACATCTGTTGAGGTCTTAGTTCTACACTCTACGATTCAGCTTTGGCAGTGCAGACACTACGACTGCGAGAACAGATCTTGATACTCTATGATTTCTGTCGTTGTGCTTGTTATCTTTATCTGATCTGCTCGAATATGATCTCTGCCTCTGGTATGATTAGTAGACTCTACGATTCTGAGTGTAGTCCACGATTCTTGACTTAGCTTTGCCAGACATCATTTCGGCTCAGGCGGCAGTCGCCTCACGATTCTCGAACATGACTTCCTCAAAGCAGACTACACGGCTTCGAGGAAGTTCTCCTCGACACACCACGATCCTTCCTCGTCTCTCTCTGGAAGTCTACGAACTCGAGATCTACTATCTTGCAGACTACGATTACGCCTCTATAGCTCTCGAGTTTTCCTCGACTCTCTGGCGCACTACGATTTCGTGCAAAGGTTTCGATAATCGCATGCCTATCTATTACATCATAAGATCAACCTAACATGCTTGATCTTTCTATACTTATAGTCCTTGTACATCATTTCTTTTTAAGGACTTTACAAAGCTGTTTTGCTTATGTAGGATCAACCTAACACATTTGATCAATTCATTCTAAGTCCTTGTACATGTGTTTCTATTGTCTATCAAAGGACTTTACAGCTTTTCTTAATGCAAGCATACTTGCATATTCATTCATATATATTATAATCAAATCAAATATAAATAGGAATATCATTCATATGTTTATTCCTGACACTATCAACATCAACCTGATAGAAAGCCAGGACGGTGGTGACAATCCCAACATTCTGGCAGAAAGAATCCAACGATGGCAACCAAGCTAAGCTATCATCAGGATAAACATCAACAATTCCCCAAGAGTTACTCGCGAAAGAGAAGAACATCTCCGTTGCAAAGCACATCCACGCAGTGTCAAAACCCAATGATCTCAGCCATGGGAAAACCTCCACAACAGGGACCTTGAAAACATCTCTGTAACTTGTCGTCGAATTAGTCTCAAATAATACTGATGGACATTTCAAACCGTTGGCAACGACTGCAGCGTAGCATCGAAAAACATCTGACGATGAAAGCTTTGTAAACTACCGTTCGAGTAGACATCAAAGCGGTTCAGTGGAGACCATCATTGACAATTCCATCCCTAGGAGAAATGGTGGGAGCAGTAAGTGATAGAATCCCATTAGAAATAAGTCTAACCAAAAACATCTAGCATCCATGACAACACATCATACTGCATTGCATGGTATCATTTAAATCTTGTCATATTTCAAGTGTCTAGTAATCTTTATCCTGTTCATGCCATTACATTGCATAAAGATGATAATGAGGGGTATTTGTAGACACTAGAAATTTTGCATTCCTGTTACTAACCATGCAGGAGGGAAAAATTGTCTTTCATCTTCCAGAAACAACCTTGGAAGTCAAATCATCAAAACTCCCAGCACCAGCGACAACCCTAGGAGATCAAATCCAAGCCCCGGAGATAACCCCGGGAGAGATCAAATCCAACCCCGGAGACAACCCTGGGAGACCAAGTCAAGCCCCGACAATAACCCCAGGAGATCAAGTGTAAACCCCGGAGACAACCCTGGGAGATCAATTTCAAAGCTCGAAAACAACCCAGAGAAATCAAGCCAACCTCAGAGACAACCCTGAGACCTTTTAGAATCAACAACAGTCCAATCTCGGAGACAACCTCGAGAAAAGACAGCTACAACTACATCAAGCCCGGAACCAACTTGAGAGGGTCAAAATAGTTATTTTACCAACTCAAAATCATATTAATCCAAATCATTGCAAAAGAAGTTATGCCAAAGCATAACATCAATCCTGAGTGAAAATAACACAAGACAGCTCAACGGATAGACTGCGAAGACTTGAAGATCTGGTCATGGACCCATCTTCCCAGATTTGGAAAATGCCAAATCCCATGTCCTTATGTAGCTCTCGTCAAGGGCTTTCTAGAAATGTATAACATGCCTCCATCGAATTCCAGGATTGAAAGTTATGAAGGTTCAAGCGGACAACGCGGTGGCCTGAGTGCACATACTTGACAATGGGGCCCACGGGGCCTGTGGCAATCCGGAGTCAGAGAGTAGACCCGCCATTCTTCATGGGTTGAATCTGCAAACCACCTTGGTCTATAAATAGACCCCCCCCATCAGTTATAAAGAAAAAATGAAAAGACAAAAAGAGAGAGAAAACTATGTCTCTTTCAGCCTTTAACCTATTCTAAAGTGTTTCAAACTTTGTTATTCTTCTTTCTAAACATTTGTAAGCGTCTATTCTACAACATATTAAATTTTAACCGGTGGAAACCGAGTTTTCAAGCTTTAAAAGCAGTCTAAAGTCTTCTTGGCAGCCCATTATAAGAGTTTTTCAGATTTGAAGCTTTCTACTGCTTTGCTATATATATATATATATATATATATATATATATATATTTACCTGCTTGGCCTGGATTTCCAATTCGTGACCTTTTACTGCTTTTATATATATATATATATATATATTAATTATTCACTGCATTTCAATGTAAATTCTTAATATTCCAATCTATGGACTATATTTATCTAAATCTAGCCATATCTAACTTTTAACTGGTTTAAAATTTGCAAAACTTGAGCCGTTGAGCTAGAATGGCTAAGATTTATTTAAATCTAGTTTTCTTTCTAGTTTTTGTAAATATTAAACAACCATGTGAGCCTAGGAACCACGTGATCTAAGATCCAACTAACAGATCTAGATCTGGTTCCCACAATGGACCCTTTTCAGCTGTACATCCAGCTTGTAAATTATTTATGGGGTTTGGACATCCTTCTATGGCTTTAAAGCCCATAAGGAGCCTGACATTGCTATGTATATTATTTTGCTGAAGATGCTTCACATCTCAAACATAAAATAAAATCAAGCCGAGTACGGAATTAAATGGAAGTATCAAATGCCTCAATTACTATTGAGCATAATGGTTTGAAAACCTGATTTCAAAACATCATTGCTATATCTTGCTTAAAATAGAAATTTTATACAAATCAAACCCTTTGTATATAGGTGCAAACAAGGCATATCACTACTTCCAAATAATTGTACTTAGGCCCAATAAATACACATATACATACACATACTTCAGACAATTAGGGAATTGAAAAGTTACGGTAACCGTGTTTTCACGGAAGTCAGGGGGTGCTTAACACTTTCCCCTCCGCTTAATCAAGCCCCCGAACTCTATAAATCTCAGTTTCTAAGGCCTGTTAAACAGAGTCCAACCATTAGTCCTTTGTGCAAACCTTTTCAAAATCAATTGAGTTGGTACAATCATTTCAAAACTACCAACTGGCGACTCTAATTTTCAAATTGTCGACATTTTATGTCAGACTCTTTTCAAACAAAACTCAACAAAGAGAACATAAAGGGTAAAAAGAAAAGAGTAAAATTTTTCCCCACGCCGACAATTATAATTAGTTACAATCATACAAGTCATTTTATATCTCATTTTATAACTATTTTTAATCATCAAAGTATTGTAAACACTCGAAATTTTGTTTTCCTAGTACTAACCTTGTAGGAGGGAAAAAGTGTTTTTTACATCTCGAAGACAACCCCGAGGAGAGGTTACAACAACCATTAACCACAGAGACAACCCCGTGGAACATCAAATCAAATGGGGAGATCAAACTTAAGGAAATACAAAGTTGGCAACAGTCAAACCTTGGAGACGGCCTCGAGGGACAGCCAAAAGCCACTTCAATCCTGGATGTAACCTTGGGCAGGCAAAGGTGGAATGTTAAAAACACAAAATAAAAACCATAGACATCCAGCTATAGACACGGTCATCAAGAGCCATCACATCAATCTCGAGTGCAAACTACTTAAAGATAACTCAACGGACTGCCTGCGAAGACCTGAAGATGCTATTCTAGTCATGGAGCAATCTTCTTGGATTCAAAAAAGGGCAAACCATATGTCTTTGCGTATCTCTTGGAAAGAGCTTTCTGGAATGGTATGGCACATCTCCATAGGATTCCCAGATTGCAAGTTATGAAGGTTTCAAGTAGCCTACACATCGATCGAGGTGCACATACTTTGAGGTATCAAGGCCCACCAGGCCCAACCACAGGTAGACTTGTGGCTGGTCGGGCTACATATATCAATCCCCCCAGCTCATTAAAAAAGATTCCAGAGAGAGAGAAGGCTCAAGAGTGAGAAAATTTGAGTATTTTAGAGAGAAAGGGAGCTTTTCTTCCGTTTAAACACTGTAAATCTCTATTGTAAACACTATTATACATATAAACTTCAACATATAAAGTTTTAACTGGTGGAAATTGAGTTTTCAGGTAACTAAATTCGTTTGATAGCAGTTCTCGTGTCAGACTGTAAGGTCTCTTCAGATATGCTTTCTTTTCTTGCTTTACTATATATATAAATGTTATATATATAGTTAGTAGTTAATATTGGTTAGATCTAGCTTTCTAACAGGTCATTTCATGTAAATAGTCAATATTTATCAATGTATTGACTAGATCTATACTAGATCTAGTCAGATCTAGCTTTTAACTGGTTTAAAAGTTGTAAAACTTGAACCTTGAAGCTAGAATGGCTAAGATATGTATAGATCTAATTTTCTTTCTAGTTTCATAAATAATAGCAATCACGTGACCCTAGATTCGTATCTGGAGGAAACGGGAAGTTTGTTTACTCGCGTACAAGGATTTAATTAATAAATCTCTTGTTTAGTGAAGTTTTTAAGTTATATGTATATATTATGTTTAAATATTCATATTGCTAGCTTTAAATATTCGTGTGATCCTAGGAACTATAGAGGGTTGATGATCCAATCCATGGATCTAGATCCGGTTCTGAAGATGGACTTGTTTAAGTTATAAAGCTAGCTTGCAACCCTTTTGTACATGTAAATCCAAGGCATTAAAGCGGTTATCCGAATTTAAGGCCCCAAGATAGTGAAAACGTGTATGTGGTGCTCAGGCTTACTTCGATGACTTTTATTCCCATAAGAAGCGCGACCCTTATAGATAATATTTACATACTGTCAAAGATGCTTTGCATCTTAATAAAATCAAATTAAGTCGAATACGGAATGAAATGGAAGTATCAAAGGCCTTAATTCCTATGCGAGTGAAAGAGGTTGAAAATAGCTTTTCAAAACTTCACTTTCATATGCCTGTTAAAAATGGACTTTTCAATAAGTCAAACCCCTTCGTATATAGGTCTAAAGAGGTATATCACTACTTTCAAATAAAGCACTCAAACACTTTTGTATATTTAATCACACACCCACACACACCCACACACCCTCTTCAATGAATAAGGAATGAAAAAGTATCACTAACCGTGTTTCATGGACGGAAGTCGAGGGGCGCCTAACACCTTCTCCTCACTTAAACAAGCCCCCGAACTTTATGAATCTCGAGTTCCAAGCCAATTAAATAGAGTCACATATTGGGTCATATTGCAAAATCTTTCAAAAACTTGGATGGGTTGATACATCCATTTAAAAACATATCAATTGTCGGCTCTATCTAATTCGAACCAATCATTAAAATCAAACTTTTCAAATCGTCGACATTTATGTTGGTCTTTTCTAAAAATACACCCTTAAAAGATAAATCGAACATAGATCACATAAAGGGTATGAACAAATATAAAAATAGAAAAAAAATCGACGTCGACACGTATTATTATTAAAAGAGATGCGAGGGTTATTTATTATTCACGTTAGCAAGTCAAGTAAAAATAAGATATTCTTATATAAAAATATCAATTTTCTATTCTTTTTAGATTCTGAAAAGATACATTTTTACAAAAAGGTTAGGTTTTTAAGAAAAAATATATTCTTTTACACATCCCTTATATTAGATAAAAATATAATAGTGATAACATGCTTGTACTCGGTGTTTATTTGATGGAGTTATGTGGTATAATTTGGTGAGAAGAATTATTATTAGATGTAGAGTTTTTGGTAAAAGTTCTTTTAGAATAAAAAAAATTAAAATATTGTTTGGTTATATAATTATAGAAGTGTTTTTGAATGTATTAATGAAAAATTTAATATAAGTGCGTGATATAAGAATTTTTTTTTATAGAACTTAAAGAATAATTTGTCCTTTGAGTTTTTGTCAAAAGTGTTGGAATCAAAAGTACAAATTTTTACTTTAACAAATAGTGCTTTTGTAATAACCAAGATTTCTAAGTCACATTGTAAATAAATATGTTAATTAAATATTCATGATATTAAAATCTTTTGTGATATATAGCGGATAAATATGTGAATATTTAAATAATATGATTATTATATATATATATATAGTAATAAATATGTATATATATTTATTTAGTATAAAGATAATTAAAGAGAAAGTTACATAACCTAATTACACATTAGGTATGGTAAGTAAATAACCTAAGGGTTATGGTATTGAAGAATGTTAGTATATAAATGTATACACACTTAAGAGATTAATTTTATTATCTCAATTGAATATTTATTTAAAACTTAATTTAAGCAAGTCTAATTAGGTTATGAGATTAAATGCACATAAGTACTTATTTAAATTCCAAAGGAGTGGAATGGAATATGGTTTTTATTTGGTATCACCATTTTATTTGTCCATTTTAGTTAAGACAATGTGAAAACCATGTGAAGGCCATGTGGAGAGAGAAAGAGTAAGAGTAAGATGGGAGTTTTAGTATATGTATATAGGTTGTATGTATATATTTTTTTACCAAGTATAAATATTCCCCTCTTTGGTAAAATAAAAGTTTACTTCAACTAGCAAAAGAAAAGAAAATAGAAAGAGGAAAGAAGAGAGAGAGTGGCCTGGCTAGAGAGGGAGAAAGAGAGAGTAATTGTTGTGTTCTAAATTCAAATTTTATCACATACTGTGGTAGGAGAAGAAGGTGTGCAAGAAGAACAAGGTATAACCCTTTAAACTAGCTTATTTCCTTTAGTTTGTTTAATTTTTGATGAAATGGAAAGCTTATATTCTAAAATCAAAAACATTTGATTCACATAATATTAAGTGTTTCATGTGTGAATCAAATATTTTTGAGTGTTAGAATAGGGATCAAAAGGAAAGAAAAGGAAACTATGTCCTTAAAAGACTAGAAACCCCCCCTTCACTTTGATCAACTACCATTTGAAATCTACAATTCTTTTTTGTGATTCATCAAATAGGGGCGTTAGATATGTAAGTTAAATGTTAAACCCAAGTGGTAACACTAAAAAATATTAATTTTACAATCTATAGTGGTTGTTTCAATAAAACTGTCCAAATTGTAAAGAAATAGGAAAAATTGAAAACAAAGTTTCTGGACAGTTTCTTGTAGGGGATGTTTCGTCCAATTTTTATGATTTAAAAATTTTAAGAAAATTTGGTATGATACTATGATAAGTTATATAGGTCTTGTCCAAAGATGGATATTTTTGGGTGTGTAGAATGAAAGTTATGGATTTTACAAGAAAGTACTATTTTAAAAGTGAACTTGAATAACTCTTTGTGGTTAACACTAAAATTTATGAAATCTTTACAGGAAGTACATGTAAGTGATATGAGCATACGTAGGAAGCTTCAGAATTTTTGGATAAAGCTTTAATTTATGAAAAATGTTGCAAGATTCGACTGTTTTAGGCTAATTAAAAATAGTAAATGACTTTTAAAAATTTCAGAAAAAATATATGTTCATAAGGGAGTTATAATCTATTAAATCCCAGAAAAGAAACAATTTTGGATTTATTTTGGTATTTTTCATGTAAATAATTGATTTATGTGTAAATATGTGTTAAAATGTAATGTAGTGTTAAAAAGGTAAAATGTATTTTTTAGAACAAATACCATTGATATGAAGAAATTAGATTTTAAAGGGTAATTTGGTCATTTTTGATGAAATGTTATATTTATGACATTTTAGGGTTATTAAATAAAAGACTTATTAAAGGGTAAACGAATAAAAGAAAGTTTTTATTTGTTTAATAAATGAATAAAATATTATTATAAGATTAATAATATTATATTAAGATATTATTAAGTAATTAATAATATTCGATTAAAAGTTGAATTAAAACATTATTAAATGATTAATAATGTTAGATTAAAGCATTAATAAATGATTAAAATATTATTAAATAACTAACAATATTAAATTAAAATATCATTAGTATAATTAATAATATTAGATTAAAATATTATTAAAAGGTTAATAATATTAGACTAAGATTTTATTAGATAATTAAAATATTATCAAATGATTAATAATATTTGAAATAAAATAAAATATTATTAAATGATTAATAATATTAGTTGAAGATTAAATTTTATTAAAAGGTTTATAATATTAGGAGATGATTAAAATATTATTACGCGATTAATAATATCAGTAAATGATTAAAGTATTATTAATTGACTAATAATACTAAGAAGTTAATAAAATATTATTAAGATTGATAATATTAAATGAGTGTTTAAGGTAATGTTTATGTGATAATAATATTATCAAAAGATGAAAATATTATTAAGGATTTAATGTAATGTTAGATAATCTAATGTTATGTGTACATATATGAGATGTGACGCCCCTAAAATAGGTCTACTCGACCCCATTCCGGGTCGCCAGATACACGGTACTAAATTCAAATACAACTTCTTTTATACAACTACTAAACTATCGTGCAAAATACGACAACACATAAGCTGTGAGTTTCAATAAAAATATTGTACTGAATATAATATGATAATATACACACCCAATTTATTACAATACCATATAAAATACAGCAACAAATATTTCAAGTCTTCAAAGGAACGCGAGAAGATTTATGTCCCCCTCTTTCTAATAGGGTGTATTTTTGACGCTTTCAAAGTCGGGTTCTCATCACCCTGTTGTTGTTCACCAAAATTAACTATTAAATGACATGTCGTATTTTAACATGATGTTTTATAATGTATTGAGAAACTTCAACAGTCACAAACCATCACTCTATTCCCTTGTTATCCCCGCTCGACCCAGCTACACTCTTATTACCTGAAAGGAATTGTGAAGTAAAAGGGTGAGCGCAAATAACCCAGTAAAGAATATTATGACTAAGATAATGTAGAACAAATTATCCTTAGTCCTCAACAGGAAAAAATCTGATAGAATAAAATAGCCAACAAGTTTTAGATCAACAACTACAGCGAAAATAATAATCCATTAGAAGAGTCGAGTAGAACATAATGTCTACTATCTCCTCCAAATTAAAAGTCCATCATTAATATTTTATCCCTGTAATACCCATCAATAGTTCTTTGTTGTACCCAAGACAAAGAGAACTTTCATCACCTATTTTCACCTGAACCATCAAAGATTATAGTTCAATTCACAATTCATATTTATAATAATGTAAATCAACAGTTTGTCCTTGCCACAAAGTCTTAATAGAACTTTCACTCAATATTCTAGCCCCAAAGGCTAAAGACATTCAAATGTAATAACAAGGATCATACCAATCAATTTTCTATCTTTGTACTACGGGCCAAAGATATTCAACTATAAAACTAATGATTACGATCATGATCATGGCAATCATTTGTCTGTCAGTGCACTACGGCTAAAAACATTCAACTGTAAAATCAATGGTCATGATCTTTCCAAACAATAGTCTATCTTTGCACTACGGGCCAAAGATATTTATTTGTATTATCAGTGGTCATGATTATGTCATACACCTGTCCATCTTTTCACTACGGGCCAATCAATCAATAGTTCATCTTTGCATTATGACCGAAGATATAAATCAACAGTTCTTCTTTGCACTACTGACCAAAGAGAACATTCATCACAAGTCTTTATCTGTAAGATTTAAGGTCATGATTATACCAATACATAGTTCTTGGTCATAATCATACCAATCAACAGTTCATCATTGCACTACGGGACAAAGATAACTTTCAATATAATATAAGCATGAGGATGATGACAATGATATAAAGAATCAGTCAAATGAGATCAAGGCTAAATATTAAACATTTATAATTTAATTTATCCAGAGTTCAAGAATGTCCAAATTATCAACATGATAACTAATTGTGGAGTAAAATTCAATATTTATATTCATGTATCAAAAATAATTTGGATAAAAAGAAACTAATTTTGTTGTGAATAGTACCCCATGAATAGTACCCGAATAAATGGTACCCCATCATGCAAAGTACCCCAAATAAATAGTACCCCGTCATGCTAAGTACCCCGAATGAATAATATCTGAATGAATAGTATTTCGTCATGCAAAGTACCCCGAATGAATAGTACTCCGATATGAATAATACCCATAAATGGAGAATACAAAAGAAAACGATATCCCTTGACGAGTACAAAAGAAATGATATCCCATACAAGTATGAAAGAATATACGAAACTACAAATGGATTTTCACCCATCACGCGATAATCCGCGTAGACATATACTTTCCACAATTTAATAAAGAATGAATATGAAGGGTTATTCACCATGCATGCGGTAATCCGCGTAGACATGTTACTCCCATAGATTAATAAAGAATGAATACGAAGGGCTATTCACCATGCATGCGGTAATCCGCGTAAACGGGTTACTCCTGCAGATTAATAAAGAATGAATACGAAGGGTTATTCACCATGCATGCGGTAATCTGCGTATACAGGTTACTCCCGCAGAATAATAAATAATGAATACGAAGAGTTATTCACCATGCATGCGGTAATCCGCATAGACATGTTACTTTCGCAGATTAATACAGAATGAATACGAAGGGCTATTCACTATGTATGCGGTAATCCACGTAGATAGGTTACTCCCGTAGATTAATAAAGAATGAATACGAAGGGTTATTCACCAGACATACAGTAATCCACGTAGACATGTTATTCCCACAGATTAATAAAGAATGTAATGACAACCCTTTTGAGTATGAAGAAAATAACATCCTTTATGAATATGAAAGAAATAATACCCCTTTCGAATACGAACAATAATATTTCTTACGAATACGAAAAATAATATCTCTTATGAATACGAAAAATAATATCCCTTACCTTAGGAGACTGGATACTGCAATAGTGTAGTGGCAAAATACTCTTCTTCTTTTACTCTTATTCTCTCTTTATAGTTTCTCTCACTATAACTTGTTATTATAACTTTGCTTTTCAAAATTGGTAGGAGATAATGAATGGATGAAGGAGTATTTATAGGCTAGGAAAATGTGGTAAATTACAAGGTTAATTATACTTTAGTACCTTTATCTTTGCCTCTATTTTTAATTTAGTCCCTTAAGTATTATCAATCTTGCATAACCTCCCCTAATAGTACTTGCATGTGAACCAATAGTTCTTTGCATGTGAACTAATAGTAATTAATTGCTTATGTATCCGATTAATTACATGTTTAGTCAATTTAACATCTAGAAATCAACTATTATCGAAATAAATGTCAATTTACACTAACATTAATATTCCCAACACAATGGAAATATTTTTATCAACAATTTCATCTTTGAATTTTCAAAGTTTGACTTTTTGACCAAAAAGTCAACCCCGAAAAATTTCGTGTTTATAGTGTATTTTGACTAATTTCATCGTCCCGGACTCAAATATCTCGTTCGCGTCTCCAAATTCAACTCCGAACTCAAATTCAAATTTTAATTTTATTTTCTTGTGTTTTATACACACTTTTGCTTTCTTAGTTAGTTCAAACTATTTAATTAGTCTTGACTAACTATTAAATTAAATCTCATCATTTATTGCTAATAAATATATATAACACATTTTTAATATTTTTACAATTATTCATCATTAATATTATAACTCACAATATTGACAACCAGCTCCTTCCTAGGAAAGAGGGGGCTTTTCAATAAGGATTTATCCTTATTGGCGCCCAATTAAACAACCTAACCCCTTTCCTTGACAGAACTTTCTAGACATTGTCAATAATACAAATAATAATATGAATAATTGTGTCGTCTGAATTATTGATTTAATAATATAAAATATTATGTAGATGATACCGTGACAATAATGGAATCAATAATATGAGATATTATGCAGCAACTACTGTGATAATTATTGGATAAAACTGAGTGACTTCTTACGTAAGCATCAATAATCGAGAGATCATGTAATATCATGTGCTCTCGTGCAACAACGTAGACATCGTATTTTTTAACATCGGGTATTTTAACAGGTAAACGGTAAAAGTTTTGTCATTATGTTATGAAAATGTTATTTCTATCGCTTTCTATATCCAACAGTTATTCTGTTGTGGGGTCCACAATGATTGCGTCGTCGTACGAATATTCCTCGACAAAAAGAATATTTCCCGACCAAACGAATATTCTCCGACACAATGAATATTTTATGACAACTTGCTTACTTTGTAAAATTTTCACATATCACCCTTACGTTTAACCTTTTATCAATTTAACTATTTACTGAATAGAATAATAATTATAAGAAAAATTGAATACTTTTATTTCATAAAATTCGGAGTCTTATATGAGATGCTAATTGAAAGATCAATGATAGGTCTTTCGAAGGAAGATATATTAGATCGTTTAACTGGAAAAATTAAATTGCGCAGCAATAGACCGCTATCGAGGCAAGTTACCTAACTCAACTTGTAAGACCCCAACTTATTATAAATAAAATTAAATTTTCTTTATTCATTATTCTAAATTAATAAGGTGTTAATTTGATATAATGCTTTAGTTATGAGTGAAATGTGCAAATTTTACAAGATAAGCAAGTGGTTATAAAATATTCATTTTTGTCAGGGAATATTCTTTTGGTCGTGGAATATTCTTTTTGTTTGGGAATATTCGTATTTACTACGTAAAACCATTCGTGGGGCTCATAATAGAATAACCGCTCGGATGAAGAAAATGACAAAGTATGAGTTTTTATAAATAACTAAGATAGTTATTCACAATTAACACTATCGAAAAATACTCGGTGGTTAAAATACTGATACGCTGTGGTCGCAATTCTGAAGACTACCAGATTGCTGACAAGATTAGTGAATTATTGATTCGACGTAAGAAGGTACTACTCGATAATTGTTACGAGAATTATTATTCAATATTTTATTTTATTGATTCAATAATTGTTTGCGTTGATATTTAATATTATTGTTGTTTCAATAATTGTCACTACACGAAGATTTCCCATTATCGATCAATAATTCATATTATTTGAATAATATTATTAGATAACATTATTGGCAATGTCTAGAAAGTTCGTCTAAGGAGAGGTTTGGTCACCTAATTGCGGCGCCGCAAGTAAGGAGAAATCCTTATTGGAAAGCCCCCTCTTTCCTGGGAACGACCTGGTTGTCATAATTGTGATTCTGTAATATTATTTGTGAATAATTAATTATTGATTTATATGATAAGAAAATATTTATTTGACGTGGATATAAATGATGGATTTATTTATGTGGTTATAAATGAAGGAATTAATGCTGAGGTGTTTTATCAGTATTTTGTCAAAATGGAGGTATTAAAAATTATCCGTTTATTGATTTCGGATATTTTCTAGTTAGAATTTGGAAAAACTCAAAGCTACAAAGTTGTAGAGAATTCGATTTTGTATGGAATGGACATAAAATTCGTATTTTTCTGATAAACGGGCTATTTTCTATGAATGGTTGAAGTTTCAGAAAATAAAATGATTTTTATTAATTTATGGGTGGGACCCACTTTTGGGTTGGTGTTGAATACACATGGGCTACTATTTTTTCTTCCAAGATGACATGCTTGATTTTTCTAAAGGTGTGCGTAGAGAAAAAAGAAAGAAATAATAATATTTTATTATTTTAGTCTCTTATGGCGTTCTAGCATTTTCCTATAAATAGACGCTTAGGTTAGAATTGAAAATCACACCAGAAACAAGTTTTCTTTCTCTCTAGATTCTCGGCGTATTTTGTGAGTATTTTGAAACTTTGAGAGTTGTCGTTTTCTAAGACAAGTTTCCTTGACTTTCTATCCGATATTCCGATCAATCTACCGTTATTTTGAGGTAAGGATGTTATTTTCTTCTTAAATGATATTATTTTCTTCAATATCATTATGCGAAATATTGGTTTGAACTTTTAATCAAATTTGGAACTTTTGTGTTTGGGAGTTACTATTCACGATACGACCATTAATTATTCACGATATCTGACTATTCACTTAATACGACACTATTCATAAAAAAATGAAAATTTTCCTTTTGTCCAAGATATCTATTTTGGCTACTATCTTTGATCAGTATCCATGTTTTGATCGTTATTTTTGAATTTCGCTTCATAATTGGTTATTATGAAGTATTATTGATTTTGGATAAACTGTTATACTTAATCCCTAATATTTGTCCTTCCGTCTCATGGATTCGCTTTTTTAAAATATTTTTCATCATCCTCGGCCTTAAATGATGATATTATTGAATATCTTTGGCACGTAGTGCAAAAGATGAATGATTAATCGATGAATATCTTTGGCCAGTAGTGCAAAAGATGAACATGTGTTGAGATGAAAATGACCAACCTGGTGATATAAAATGAATATCTTTGGCCCTGTAGTGCAAAAGATGAATATTTGATTAAAGATGTATTTCGATTGTTGTTACTGTGGATAAAATATTGATGATGAACTTTTAAATCTTAGAAGATAGTAGAATTCATTCTCTATAATGACTCTTCTAATGGATTGTTGCTTCCATTGCATTTGTTGATCTAAAACTTGTTGTCTATTATATTCTATCAGATTTTTCCCTGTTGAAGACTAATGATAATTTGTTGTATATTATCTTAGTCATAATATTCTTTACTGGGCTAATTAAGCTCACCCTTTTCCTTTTTGTTCCATTTTTCTTCTCAGGAGGTGAGAACATAGCAGGATCGAGTTGGGGTATGGAGTGATGGTTCTAGAAAGATGTTTTAGCAGTCCTCACTATTTCTATAAAATAGTGTATATGAATAATTGTAATGAGGACTTGTTTGAGTGTTGATATTGTCTAGAAGACAATATTTGTATTTAAACTCACAGTATGTGTTGTCGTATTTTGCACGACAATTGTATTATTGAAGTTGTAGTTTGCTTTCTATACCATGTATTTGGCGACTCCGAATGGGTGTTGTATACCTATTTTGGGGGCGTCACACAACTTGAGTTAATATTTTCCAAAGTATGTTAGTTAATAATTATTGATGATTATTCACATCCTTAATAATTATTATTAATCGCACTCTATGCAATTGAATTCTTGTTTTATTGAACTGTGAATCTATCTAAAGTTCTTTCATTCTTGAACTATTTATGAGATAGATCTATGCTAGTTGTATCAGGTAGATCAAACATAATTACATTTGATTGAATCAAATATGTTTAAAAAGTTTTTCCTAACCAATTGATTTGGTAAGGACTCTAACCTGAGAAAAAGAAGTTTTTTACTAAAGCATTATATTGGAAAACAATTGTTACTCGACTATTAAGTGTTTATGCATACTTCACTGGGTATGAGAGGCTGATCCCATCGATTACCAAAACTTACTAAAAGGACCAGTTTAAATACTGACAACCTTAGTATATGTTCATGGTCATTCTAAACCACTCAATATCTAATATTGAATTATTCGAATATCTAATTATTGATTCTTTATTCTTGTTCTTTCATATTTGAATTATGTTGTTGAACATTGAAAGCTAAATTTCTTTATAATCATAATATATCTCCCTTGTTTATACACTTTTTAAGCAAATTAGTTGCTTACTCTTGCTATATTATGATGTTTATTTTAGCTAAGCTAGAGATGTCCAAGAAGGACAAGGGCAAGAAAAAGTCCAAGAATAGTCTAATGAGAATGTTTATTTATTATATAACTTGATGTAATTATTTATGTAAACCTATTGTAATATTAAAGGTATGTCTACGTTAAGGTTAAATAGACCTTGGGAATTATGTTTAAGACTTTATTTTAATGAACAATGTATGTTTATTATTCCACAATAGTTTATATAATGCTTATGATGATGATGATGGATCGTGAGGACTAAACCTGAGGTTAGAGAACCCAAATTTGGGGGCATCACATGTTGGTATCAAAGCTGTAGGTTATAAACGTTAGGACGCCAAACCTAAGTTATAACCTTAGAAGAAAACTCGTATAGAGTATGTTAAGAGATGGATTATGGAAATTCATCAAGTATGAGTAGTACATAATAAAATATCATTTCATTTCATCAATGAATATATTTTATTGTGATACTGATGTTGTTTTCTATTTGTTTTTGGTATTATAGGATGTTCAAAGAGAGATATGATAGCCATACAATGGAGCAGGAGCAGTTGGTCCCCGTTGAGGAATGTATAACGGTTGAGAACACTATTGAGGATATCTTGATAGGGGATTTGATGTAAAGAAACACGACATTAGAGGAAAATGTGACACAATTAAAGATGGAAAACTATATTATTCAGTTTACGGAGCAACAATATCTAGATATATCTTACCAGGCTTAAGTAGAGCTTGCATAGATGAAAGCGAGATTAGAACAGGAGGAGAGTAAGTTTGGAATGTTGAGAATTGAGCATCATGCGATGCATCTAAACTTTAACTTATAGATCACTGACAAGATCTGAGTTAAGGATGCCTAGGTCTGAGCAGCAAGGAGGGTGGATCAGTTAGAGGTTGAGGCCAGACAGGTCAGGATAGAGTCTCTGGGATGGGCTCTAGTTGAAGCATATGCGAGTCCCTGAGTAGGAGAGAGGAGGCTACATTTTGAGATTAGTGAGTCGAGCCGCTCCGTTCGATGTCGAGTGGATGGAGCTGCACCTCAGGAGCATGTTTAGACCGGGGAGGCTCAACCGGTTAGTCAGTTGTTATGAAGATAAATGCACTAATACCCCTTTTATTTATTAGGATGATATGTTGATGTAAACCTTAGAAGGTGTGATATAGTATGTAAATATGATGTATCCCCATCTTATATGTATAGGGGAGTATATCTTTTAGTAGATCCCATCTTTTGATGTTTTAATGGGATAGTTAGAATTTATAGAAATATGTTAAACATGTAAGTGTATGTTGCTACTATTTGGTATATGAATATACATGATTTGATTATGCACATAAGCTTGAGAATTAAGATAGTAAGTTGTCTATCTGAGAATTCATTAATCCAATAAACCGAATTGGTCTAAGTTTAAAATTTTATGTTTTTATGATACCATTAATAAGATATGGCATAAAATGAAACTCAAAGTAATAATTTAATGTTTTGTTTAACTAGATAATGCCACCAAGACGTCAAAATTGTAACCAGAAGGAGGAATGATTCGTAAATAATGAAGGAGGTCAAGCAGATAGTATATTAGTCCAGGATCGTATTGATCCTGAAGGTAGATAGTATAACTAGTTTTTACCCAAATCTGTTAATGAGAATAGAATAAGTCTAAGTTTGATCAGCTCCTTTGTCACTCCTTGTGATTTTATCATGGAACACACCACATGGAACTCCTTTAAATGCTTATAAGGATTTTCACCTGTAATGTGAGACCCCAAATTTTATGAATAAAGATTAATTTTCTCAAAATATTTTTTTGAGTATTATGGTGTGAATTTGATATAATGTTATAGTTGTGAGTAATATTTATAAATTTTGCAAAGTAAGAAAGTTATCATAAAATATTCGATTGGTCGGGGAATATTCGTTTTAACAGGGAATGTTTGTACGACGGCACAATCATTGGTGGACCCCACAACAGAATTATTGTCGGAGTTAGAAAACGACAGAAATATCCTTTTATGAAAATAACGACGGAAGTTTTACCGTTAACTGTCGAATTACCTGGTGATGAAAATTATAGTAATACGCGTGGTTGCATAGTAGCACATGGTATTGATTATTGATGCTTACGTGAGAAGTCACTCAGTTTTGTTCAATTATTGCTACAGTAATTGCTGCATAGTATCTCACGTTATTTGATTCAATTATTGTCGATATTTTATATATTATTAAATCAATAATTGAGACGATACAATTATTCATATTATAATTTGCAATATTGACGATGTCTAGAAAGTTCTATCGAGGAGAGGTTTGGTCACCTAATTGCGCGCTAATAGGGAGAAATCCTTATCAAAAAAGCCCCCTCTTTCCTGGGAATGATCTGGTTGTTAAATATTGTATATAATAATAATGATGAATAAATGTTGTTAAAAATATTGAGATGGTTAATTGACATGTCACATATTATCCCTATACTCTGACCGACTAATTAAATACCAAATAAACTTAGGTAGGTCATACTAGCGAAGGAATTCCACATCTCTCCCCTCCTAGTTCTTATCTCACATCTCAGCCAGGGATCATATCCCTAAGCTTTGATACCAACTGAGACGCCCCCAAAATAGGTATACATCACCCATCTTGAGTCGCCAAATACATGGTACAAAATTCAAATACAACTTAATAATACAACTGTTGTGTAAAATACGACAAAACATAAACTGAGAGTTTTAATACGAATATTGTCTTCTAGACAGTATTCAAACTCAAACAGAGTCCTCATTACATTTATTATCACACTATTTAACAGAATAGTGAGGACTACTAATGCTATCATCTGGACCGTCACTCCGTTCCCCGACTAGTCCCAGCTATATTCTCATTTCCTGAAGAGAACAATGAAAGCAAGGGGTGAGCTCAACTAGCCCAGTAAGAAATATTATGACTAAGATAATGCAGAATAAGTTATCGTTAGCCTTCAACAATGTTAAACTTATAGAATATAATAGACAACAAGTTTAACTGCAACGAAACAAGCAATCCATTAGAAGAGTTAAGTAGAGCATGATATCTACTATCTTCTATGATTTAAAAAGATTTTCATCAACTTTATCGATGAGACTCAGCTTAATAAATAAAACACATCATTGAATCATCCATGCACCATGGCCAAGGATACTCATGTAATCATCAATGGTTATGACTATACCGAATAATCCCTGGTCATAATCATACCAACAACTGTCCATCAATGAACTATAGGCCAATGAGGACTTTTACCACATCATTTTTAACATTACGGGTCATGATTATACCGAATGATCCCTGGTCATAATCATACCAATCAACAGTTCATCTATGCACGTAAGCGAAAGATGACTTTCATCACAATATAAGCATGAGGATGATGACAATGATATACGAATTCAATTAAAAGAAACAAATGATAAATTTTTAAAGATTTATAATTTAATTTATCCAGAATTCAATAATGTTCAAATTGCCAACATGATACTTCTTTGTGGAGTAAAATTCAAGAATGATATTGTATCAAAAATGATTTGGACCGAAAAGAAATCAATTTTTGTCATGAATAGTACTCGGGGTGAATAGTACTCGGGTGAATAGTACCCCGTGAATAGTACTTTGGGAATAGTACCTCGTGAATAGTACGTTATGAATAGTACCCATGAATAGTACTTTTGTGAATAATACCATATAAATGAATAGTACTCATGGACAGTACTCTGGTATGAAAAGCTTAAATTTTAACAAGAATGTGCAGAAAATATCCTTGTGAAAAGATACTAGATGAAACGCAAATTTTAAGGATATTCTACTAATTTCACGGAGTATAGAAGCAATAATTTACCAAGATGAGGATATAATCAGGAATACGAGATGAAATAATATTACTCACATACTACAGAGTATGGAAGAAAATATTATTCTTATGAATACTGAATAAAATAATATTCCTTACCTCAGAAGAAGATTGGATACTGGAATAGTGAGGTAGTAGACTTCTCTTCTTCTTTCTCTCTATAGATTCTCTTTCTATAGCTTCTCTCTCTATAATGTCTCTTGTGAGTCTTAGTGAATTGGTGAGAATGAAGGAAGAATGAGCTCTATTTATAGGAAAATATAGTTTTGATAATTAACATTTTGGGGCTCGAAATATTATAGTATAATACATTCATCTTTTTATTTATTTTTAATTTAGTCCTGCAAGTATTATCAAACTTTCACCACCTCCCCTAATAGTATATCATGTGAATTAATAGTACAATCATGTGAATCAATAGTTCAATCATGTGAAAAAAATAATTACAGTATAGTACCTTCATCTATACCTCTATTTTTTATTTAGTCATGCAAGTATTATCAATGTTGCAACACTTCTCCTAATAGTACATACATGTGAATCAATAGTACACACATGTGAACAAATAGTTATAAGCATGTGAATTAATAGCAATTAATTGCTCATTTATCCGATTAATTACCCGATTGGTCAATATAACCTCCAGACATCCATTATTATCGAAATAGATGTCGATTTCCACTAATAATCCCAACAAAATGGAGCTATCAATTTCACCTTTAATCAACACGAACTTATTCCTCATTAATATTATAACTCATAATATTTAACAATCAGGTCGTTCCTAGGAAAGAGGGGGCTTTTCGATAAAGATTTCTCCTTATTGGCGCACAATTAGGTGACCAAACCTCTCCTTGACAGAACTTCTAGACATAGACAATATTGTAAAATAATAATATGAATAACTTTGTCGTCTCAATTATTGATTTAATAATATAAAATATTATGCAGATGATACTGTGACAATATTTGAATCAATAATATGAGAGATATAATGCAGCAATTACTATAGCAATAATTAAGTATAACTGAGTGACTTCTCACGTAAGCATTAATAATCAATACCGTGTGCTACTATGCAACCACGCGTATTACTGTACTTTTACTACCAGGTAGTTCAACAGTTTAATGGTAAAACTTTTGCCGTTATTTTTATAAAAAGATAATTCTGTTGTTTTCTAACTACGACAATACTTCCATTGTGGGGTCTACAAATGATTGTGCCATCGTACGAATATTCCCTGTTAAAACGAATATTCCCCGACCAATCGAATATTTTATAACTTGTTTACTTTGCAAAATTTGTAAATATTACCCACAACTATAACATTATATCATATCCACACCATAATATTCAAAAATATATTTCGAGAAAATGTAATCTTTATTCATAACAGTTGGGGTCTTACAATAGATCATCATAAAACACCTTCTAGGAAACATCTAAACACATAAACATAATTTTTTTCTTAACATGAAAGGTCAAAAAATATGTTAGGGCTTTTATACCTTCAAGTTCAAATCTTGATCTATGCTCTCCAATCTGATATAAGGTGATCTAGGGGCTTTTTATGTGACTGATCTACTTAACAAATTTAGAGGTCTTGGTGAGAGAGAGAGAGAGAGAGTTGGTGAGAGTTTGTAAACAAATGAGCTTATTTTGCATACTTTCTCTCTCTTAATCTATTTATATTACTTAGATACATTGTATACAAGCATCCAAGGTGTCAAATGGGATCAAATGTGCTGAGATTTTTAGTCACAAGTCAAAGCACTAGGTTACTAACTAAAGCTTTAGTAAATTTTACAAGTTACATAAATAAAAATCCAAAAAGGGCATTTTGGTCATTTGCATTATATTTTTAATGGCATACATGACATTTTCCAAACCCTTAGGGTTTAACCCTAAGGTTCTAACTCTTAGGTTTTATAACTTTAAATTTCTAGAATTTTCTATTTAGGGTTTTAAAATAAAAAATTAAAATTTTAAACTATAATTAGGGTTTACTAATTATATTAAGGTTTTCTAATCACATTAAAGTTTAATATTCACATTAGGGCTTACTAATTAGGATTAGAGTTTCCTAATTAGGGCTTAGGATTCTTAAATATGTAATTAGGGTTTCCCTACATTTTTTTAGGGTTTCTAACTATACATTAGGTTTTCTAAATCTGAGATTAGGGTTTCTAATCCCTTATTACGGTTTACAAATTTTAAACCCTATCCGATCAATCATTGATCAATAACTCAATATAGTACAAACACGTACACAACAATATAATTATTTTAATTATATTTTCTATCGAATCCCTATCCATAATTAGGGTTACGGTTTCTAAAGCTGTTATGCTCAACTCTACTCTTATTTATCAGTCCATACACAAATTGACCACTTCTCGAGACTCGTATCACAGATACACAGTAAAATATTAACAGTCAATATTAATATTAAAAAAAAAATTGTTCATAAAAATTCGGATTATTCGAAATCCCAGGTTATTACAAATATGGCCACCCCAAGCTATATATTTATAGAGTTGGGAGCTGCGCAGTGCACTGCTGGCGTGCAGATGCACTGCAGAGTCGCGAGAGGCACTTCTTGGTTGCCCGGTGCCCTGTGCACCGCAGATCCCCATTCTCTCAAAGCATACGTAACGATATAACATGATGTCTGCTCAAACTTACAGAACTTTAATTTGAGCCTCGGATTGAGGCGTGCCATACAATTCTGAAAAGCTCTTTCCAAGAGCTATGCAATGACATAGGATTTGCCCTTTTTTTGATTCCAGGAAGATGGGTCCATGACCGAAATGGCATTTTCGGGTTTTCGTTAGGTAGTCTGTTGAGCCGTTTTGCGTAGTTTGCGCTCGGAAGTTAAGATATAATTGTTGTGGGACTTCTTTTGAAGAAGTTTTGAGTTCAAATGAGTTGATGTGATTTGAGTTGAAGTTGAGCTGGCAAAATAACCATTTTGCCCCTCCTGGGGTTATCTCCAGTTTTGACGCAGTTATAACAGTCTTTTCTTAGGGTTATCTTTGAGATTGACCTACTGTCAACTCTGAATGTCCTCAGGATTATCTCTGAGGTTGGCTTGACCTCCCGGGGTTGACTCTGGGCTTTGAAATTGATTTTTTGGGCTATCTCTGGGGTTAGAATTGATGTTGTGGTCCTCCAGGGTTATCTCTGGAGTGTGAAAAAGATGTTTTTGTCCTCCTGCATAGTTAATAATAGGAAAACAAAATTTTGAGTGTCTACAGATGCCCCTCTTTATCATGTTCATGCAATGCAATGAAATGGACATGATAAAGATTACTAAACATTCGAAATATGACAAGGCATTTTGAATGATGTAAATCGTAATGTAATGAATGTTATGATAAATATTAAAATGCTTTCGCAAATCGCAGTTCGTAAATCGCATATCACATTTCGTACTTTGCTTTTGGCCAATCTCACTTCACAATTCGCACATCGCATTTTGCATATTGCAAATCGCAAATCACATTTTGCACATCGAAAATCCCTTTACCTTTACCGATTATTGTTGATGCCTATGCTGGTGTTGACTCCAATGGTTTGACATTTTATCGGTGTTGACTCCAACGGTTTGGTTACTTTGACAAATGGGCTGATAAGATGCTGAGGTCACAAGAGCCTTTTACCTTTGTACCATATGGTGAACAGGTAGTAGATTCGGGCTTTGGATGCCCTCAATCATTGTTCCTGACTTGTTCTTGTAATTAGCCTTGATGGTTTTCTTCTGATTTGATGAAGACTTGTGATTGAGGGTGTCGGCTCTTTGAAGGTCCTCGATGCTGGTTGTCTTGGTGTATCGATGTTTCTTCCTTTCTGGGACTTGTGTCAGATTTGATGGAATGACATTGAAGTGTTTGTTTGGGTTTTTTTGGATTTTTGTTTGATTTGACCGCACCGTAAATGGCTGCCTATGTATTCCCATTGAAGTGGAGATCAGGTCTGCGTAGTTCAAACCTGGTGTAAGAGGTTCAACGCTGAATGTAAAAGGGTGTAGGAATGTTTTTGTTATTTTTGTTTATGTGAAGAAAGGGTAGAAGTGTTTTTGTTATTTTTGTTTTTCTAGAGAAAGGGCAGAAATGTTTTTGTTTTTTTATTACGATCGGGCCATATTGAATATGGTTGCCTACGTACTCCTGGGTATCAGGGAGATCAGGTCGACGTAGTTTGCCCCATGAGATGAAACCTAACTGATTTGATTTTTGATTTTTGATTTTTTTCTTTTTTGATTTTTTCAATATTTACATGCATGCAAAATAAAAGGCATACTGCGAAGAAAGTGATACCGTCCCAACATCTTCTGGAACTCATAACTTTAACCCCTGGATCAACATCTTCTTGGCTAGTTGAGGCCTGATAGTCCAGTTGTCAGTGGTGATGTTGCCTTCAAGGCTCGCGATAGAGGTTACCTCTTAATTCTGAATATCTTCGCTTATGGCCATGACTTGATCGCCCCTTGATGCAGTACATTCCTCATGGACGCTTGAACTGGACCCATCGCAAAAAGCGATAAACTCTGGATTCTTCAATGGGTTGGCTTCCCCGACAATCTCACCATCTTTTCTTTCATCTGTTCCTTCGCATTTTTCCTGGGCTTGAGAGGATTCGACCATGAAATCTCCCTCGAACTGTGGTTGCATTTCTTGCAAGGAATTTTCCTTTTTGGATTTTCCTTCCTTGGACAGGATTAGTATTTCCTCCTCATCATCCAAGGTGATAAAATCAGGAACATGGTTGCTATCTTTGGATTAGAAGATGTTTGATGTTGGCGGAGGAATATCCTTTGGGGATTCCCGTGTCTCCTCTGTCATTTGATGCATTAGGATTAATCCATCTTGTGTTCTGCAAGGATTAGTGCTCATGGCCTTTACCTCCTCTGAATTGCCTGTCTCGAGTGGATATATTAAGCTTTTTATTTTCTTTTCGCCTTTTCTGGTCATGAGGAATTCTATCTTCAGCTCTTCATTTTTAATGAGATCTTGGATTTTATGTCACAAAGACCAACATTCCTCAGTCGTCTATCCAAGTGAGTTAGAATGGTAGAAACACGTCTTGGTGGAATCATAACTCTTTATCTTGGGATTTATAGGAGGCAGCAACTCAGTAATCCATCATTCGCTTATCAGAAAGTATAGAATTTCTTCATTTGATTTGTTCAAAGGGGTGAATTTTTGGGCTCTTGTGGAGGTTGTTTGATCTTTCTTCTTTGAGAATTCGCATTCTCCCGATCAATTTTTTTGCTACTGAGATCTTCTAGCAATTTTATCAATACCCTTTTCTTCTCCTTCTAGCCTACTTTGATCTTCTTCATTTAGCTGGCTCATCATGGAGAGATATAGGTTTACATTATGGTTGACCTCTTTTTTCTCTTGTCTTTCTGATAGTTGAGTGAAAAACTGTTGTATCCTGATGTTGTCGCACTATCAGCTTAGCAAGCAGATTTACTTGATTCTGGATCGTCTCTAATTTTTGCATTACTATCATACCCTCCTCCGAGCTTTCCCACATTTGGAAATTTGATCTGTGCCTTTGGGGGTATTCCTTTATCCTTCGTATGTACTTACGATTTGGATACATTTCAACCCTTCCTGACCCGATCATGTTTACTTCCTCCGTATCATGCTGTAACGGAAGGTTGGTGTTGACATTTTGTTGGTCAGGTTGTTGGATCACAATACTGCCACTTTCGATCAGATTTTGAATTTTATGCTTTACGGACCAACAATCTTGTGTATCGTGTCATGGAGACCCTGAGTTGTAAGCACATCTCTGGCTTGTATTGTATCTTTTGCTCCTTGGTTCCAGTGGTGGAGCAAGTTCGGTAATTTTTTTATGATCCATCAATATCGCCAATACATTTTCAAGAGAATTGCCTAGTGGAGTGAACACCCGATTTTTCATTCTCTCAAATTTTCTTTTCCTGTCCTAGACTTGGTTAAATGCAGCCAGTTGTTAAAATGGCAGATTGTCTCACTTTTTCCAAATGGGGAGACTGTAGGTTGGTTTACTAGCTTGCCCCTGTACAACAAGGGATACATCTTCAGTGCCTTTATTGGGTATCCCCTTGGGATCTCTCACATACTTTCCAGTCTGTATATGTTTGGCGACTGCTTCCAAGGCAGTGAAGTCTTTAATCTTGCCTGCCTTTAGACCCATCTCTCCCATTTGCTTTGTTTGATCATTTCTAAGAATGGTTTCCTATGCCTGCTAGGATCCTCTCATAGTAAAGAGCCTCTTGGATATCAATAAACATCATTACCATCTCAGTTTCTGTCATTGATGGAATGACTTGCGCTGCTAGATGTCTCCACCTTTGGGCATATTCCCGGAAAGATTCAGTACTTTGCTTTTTGACTTTAGTCAATTGGTATCGATCTAGTACCATTTGTGACTGAAAACCGTACTGATTGAGAAAGGCGTGGGCCAATTCTTCCCAGTTATGGATTTTGGCATTGTCAAGTTAGGCATACCAGGCTTTAGTCTCTCCAGCGAGACTCTTTTGGAAAAGCTGCATTCTGAGGCTTTCATCTTCAACATAAGACCCCAACTCGCCAATATATACTTTTAGGTGCATATAGGGATCGCCTGCCCCATTGTACTTTTCAAACTCCGGGACTTTGAATTTGTCAGGATATCGAGCCCCTGGGAATATACAGATATCTGGATAGGTGACACTACCATAGTTTCCAGTCCTTTTAATTAACCAGATGGTTTCCTTCATTTATTGGACTTTCTTTCTTATATCCCCAGTTTCTCGATCATCCCTGAGTTTTGTGATTTTAGGGGTTTTGTTGGTTCCTTTATTGGAATGAGGTTCAGGTATCTGGGTTTCCATTTTTTTGCCAATACCCTGACTTCCCCCTGGTATGAATGACTCTGATTGAGTAGGCATTTTTTGGCCCTGGGTTCCTCCATGTGTAGAGGATTCTGTGTGGATGGGTATTTGTGGACCCTGAGTAGATTGGTGTAGTTCTTTGAGCATAACAACCAACTCTGTAATTTGATAGCTTAATCTTTCGAACTCCTCGCGAGAGATAGGAGTAAGATTAGGCTGGGCACTTTTAGCCATGTTTGGCTGTGGTTTTAATGCCTTTTTGGATTTTGAACGGGAAACGAGACCAATTGCTTCCCTACAAAAAAGACTTACGTATTTTAGTCTTAGGGAATGTATAAAAATTTTATATGCTATCATAATGTGTCCATTTTAAGAATATTATCCTGCAAACGGGTGTCATTTGATAGCATGTCAAGCCTTAATATACATGTACACATATTCTTCATATTTTCCATTACATAGAGATTAACATGGAATGAAATTACAAGTAATTGTCTTTACAAGTAATTGAAAATGGAAAGCATGAAGAAACTTTCCTCTGCCTTCGGTTTATCAGAGGCTGACCTATCTTAGGTTACACTCAAGGCTTTTTGGCATGAAGGTTCCCAAATCATCGCAATTTACTTGACGGGAAGTTAATCCGGTTTTTCAACTGGAGCGAATCTAGGTGGTGCCTTTCCTGAACCTCGTTGGAATTAGTCTCCCCACGAGTCCAGTAATCAAACACCAATAGGATCGCCTCCTAGTGGAGGAACCACACAACATACATTCACATACAACGTGTTTCACCGTTATGAGAATGATGACATGTGCGAAGCACTAATATCACAGATAGATAAATTGCAGTACAGTAAGTAAAATGCATTCGTACACATTCATCAAAAATGTAAATGCAACATTCATACACAAGCATATAACAATTTTGAAAAGATTGTAGTAGCGGCTTAAGACCTCTTACTGGAGTCCCCAGCAGAGTCGCCACCTGTCGACGTCGGGATTTTTATTTGTCCCTTTTTCTATTCTTGTTCTTTGGTGTTCTCATGTTATGTGAGATTTGTTTGAAAAAACAAGTGAAAAAGTTCCGACATGTATATGTCGACGATTTGACTGTAAGAGTCGCCAGTTAGTGTTTTTAACTGGTTGCACCAATGCAACCGAGAAAAGGTTTGCACATTGACCCAGTGATATGACACTGCTAAATGGGTCTGTGAAACCAAGATTCATTTGGGTTCGGGGGCATGATTATGCGGAGGGAAGGTGTTAGGCACCCCCCGACATCCGTGTTACCACGGTGACTGCCACTTTTAAAGAAATTGTTATATGAATGTGTGTGTGTGTGTGGGTTAATGTGCTATTATTTGGAAGTATTGCGAGGCCTCGTTCGAACCTATATACAAAGGGTTTGAATTTGTATGAAAAATTCAGTTTTAAATAAGATATAGCAATGAGGTTTTGTAAAAGAGGTTTTTCAAACCCTGTGCTCAATAGTAATTGAGACCTTTTCATACTTTCGTTTTATTATTAAATGTTTGGCTTGATTGCTTTTATTTTCGAGATGCCAAGCATCTTTGAGAAAATAATATATAGAAGTGTCAAACTCCTCATGGGCATTGAATCCATCTAAGGAAATTCAAACACCTTGAATAATTTACAAGCTGCTTACAGCTGAAAATGTCCATCACGGGAACCGGATCTAGATTCAGTGGACTGAATCTGTGATCACATGATTCCTAGGCTCACATGATGCCGCAATTTATATGAAAGCAGTAAGCAATTATATATATATAAAAGCTATAAATATATATATAAACATGATGAACCACCACGAAGCACCTCCTTGGGGGATCAGAAATGTAAATATATATAAGCGGTAAATATATATATATATATAAAGACATGATCAACCACCACGAAGCACCTCCATGGGGGATCGTAAATGTAAATATATAAAAGTGGTAAAATATATATATATATATATATATATATATATATATATATATATATATATATATATATATATATATATATGTATATGATCAACCACCACGAAGCACCTCCACGGGGATCGTAAATGTAAATAAAGCAATAATATGATCAACCGCCATGAAGTAAACTCCAAAGGGACTAAATTTAAATAAAGCAGTAAAAACGATCAACCGCCACTTAAGTAAACTCCAAAGGGACGGAATGTAAATAAAGCAAAGAAAAGGCCAATAAGTAAACTTTAGTACATAGCGAAATGTAAATATATATATATATATATATATATATATATAAAAGCAAGAAACATTTTGGATGTAAAATTCAAGCTCATCGAACAAAGTTCGACAACAGTTTATATATATATATATATATAAGCAGTAAACGCTCCGGATGTAAAATCCAGGCTCATCGAACAAAGTTCGACAATAGTTCATATATATAAGTATATATATATATATATATATATATATATATATATATATATAAACGAATAAATGCTCCGGATGTGAGTCTAGGCTCAATCGAGGCATAACTCGATGATGTTAGTCCATATATATATATATATAAGTATATATATACAAACAAAAATGAAAACCACGGACCGGAGTCCGGGCATACACACACAACACGAGTCTCAATATGAAGAAGAGTGTGTGCAAAGATGAAGAGAAAGGCTTTATAGTGTGTAAGAAGGCTTATAGTGGGGTGCCAAAGAAGACTTCTATGAATTTAAGTGGATGAACACTCGGCTCCCGCCGGTAAAAATATAGCTATATGTGAACTTACAAGTGTTTAAAATGAGAAAGTGCTCAATATAGGGTGTGTACATAGCAAATTTGACAGGGTTTCCTCGCCTTTTCTCTTGCAAATATGGCCACCCCAAGCTTTATATTTATATAGATTTGGGAGTCGCAGGAGTGTACTGCAGAGTCATGCAGATTCACTTCATGGCGGCAGCAGATGCACTCATGGCGGTACTGGGTGCCCGAGAGCACCATGGATCCCGCTAAATCTCGGCACGTGTACGTGTGTAACGTAATGTCCGCTCAAACTTGCAGAACTTCAATCTGAGCCTCCGATTGAGGCGTGCCATACCACTTTGGAAAGCTCTTTCCAAGAGCTATGCAATGACATAGGATTTGCCCTTTTTTGATTCCAGGAAGATGGGTCCATGACCAAAATGGCATTTCCGGGTTTCCGTTAGGTAGTCCGTTGAGCCGTTTTGCGTAGTTTGCGCTCTAAAGTTAAGATATGGTTCTTGTGGGACTTCTTTTGAAGAATTTTTGAGTTGAAATGATTTGATGTGATTTGAGTTGAAGTTGAGTTGGCAAAATGACTATTTTGTCCCTCCTGGGGTTATCTCCGGTTTTGGCACAGTTGTAGCAGTCTTTTCTCAAGGTTATCTCTGAGATTGGCCTATTATCGACTCTGAATGTCTTCAGGGTTATCTCTGAGGTTGGCTTGACCTCTCGGGGTCGACTCTGGGATTTACAATTGATTTCTCGGGCTATCTCCGGGGTTAGAATTGATGTTGTGGTCCTCCAGGGTTATCTCTGGAGTGTGAAAAAGGTGCTTTTGTCCTCATGCATAGTTAGTAACAGGAAAATGAAATTTTGAGTGTCTACAATGCCCACAAATTTTTTAAAAGCTATGATAGATGTCAAAGGGTAGGCAATATTTGAAAAAGGAATGAGATGCCGCTCAACACAATCTTAGAAGTCAAAGTTTTCGATGTATAGGGGATGTCGATGTTGGAATTTTTATTTGTCCCTTTCTGTTCTTGTCTTTTGGTGTTCTCATGTTAAGTGAGATTTTTTTGAAAAAATAAGTTTAAAAAGGTCTGACATGTACTTGTCGACGATTTGACTGTAAAAGTTGACATTTGGTATTTTTAAATGGTTGCACAAACTCAACCGAGAAAATGTTTGCACAAAGACCTAGTGATGTGACACTGTTTAACTGGTCTACAAAACTGAAATTGTTAGGGTCCGGGGGTTTGATTAAGCGGAGGGAAGGTGTTAGGCACCCCCTCGACTTCCGTGATAACATGGTTACCGCCACATTTTAGTTTAAACTTTTATCTGAATGTGTGTGTAGGTCTCTGTGCAGTTGTCCGAAAGTAGTGATATGCCTCGTTTGCACCTATATACAAAGGGTTTGACTTTTGTATAAAAGTTCAATTTTAAAAAGATGTAGCAATGATGTTTTGTAAAACAGGTTTTTTAAACCCTTGTGCTCAATAGTAATTGAGGCCTTTGATACTTTCATTTTATTATATGTTCGGCTTGGTTGCTTTTATTTTCGAAATGCGAAGCATCTTCGAGAAAATAAGATACATAGCAGTGTCGAACTCCTTGTGGGCATGGGAGCCATCTAAAGAAATTCAGACACCGTGAATAATTTACAAGTTGGTTGTAGCTGAAAATGTCCATCACGGGAACTGAATCTAGATTCAGAAACTGAATGTGTGATCACATGATTCCTAGGCTCACATAATAAAGCAATATGTACAAAAGCTGGAAAACGGACTAGATTTGAATAAGTCTAAGCATTCCAGCTTCAACGATTCCAGTTTAGTCACCATGAACCGGTTAAAGTTAGAAATAGCCAGATTTAGGCAAATCTAACCTACAAGCAAATAAAATCTAGAAAAAGAAATAGATTTGAATAAATCTAAACCATTCCAGCTTCAACGGTTCCAGTTTAGTCACCCTGAACCGGTTAAAGGGAAAAGTAGTCAGATTTAAGCAAATCTAGCTAGCAGGCTGAATAACAGTTATATATTTAAAAGATGTAAATATATATATATATATATATATATATAAGCTATAAACGCACCGGATATATATAAGTATTTATATATATGAAAGCGGTAAACGTACAGGATGTACATCCAGGCTCCACCGAACAAAGTTTGATGCAGAGAAATATATATATATATATATATATATATATAAGTATTTATATATATAAAAGCAGTAAACGCTCCGAATATTATATTCAGACTCAATCGAAGCATAGTTCGATAACAAGATATATATATATATACAGAAGTGATAAAAAGCTTAAAAATCTAAAATATCTTACAATGGGCTGCCATGAAGACTTCAGATAGCTTTTGATGCCTCAAAACTCAGTTTTAACCGGTTAAATTTCAATATGTAGCAAAACACGAGCTTACAAGTGTTTAGAAAGAAGAATCACTCAGTTTAGAGCACTCTAGAAGTGTTTAAAGTTGAAATAGACAGGGTTTCCTCGCCCTTTTCTTTCTTAAAATGGCTATCCCAAGGCCTCTATTTATAGACCAGATGGCCGCGGGTCCACCCGCGGCAGCCGCGAGTCTACCTGTGGCTGCCTGTGTTGCCCCGAGCCATGTGGGTCCCGCCGTCTCAAAGAACGTGCACTCGTGCAACGTGCTGTCCGCTCAAACCTTTATAACTTTCAATTCGGGCATTCAATAGAGGTGTGTTATACCTCTTCAGAATGCTGTTATCGAGAGCTACACAATGACATAGGATAATAGGTTGTACGAAGCCTGGAAGATGGGTCCATGACCAGATCTTCAAGTCTTTAAATTTTATTTAGTGTATTATCTTGTGTAGTAGTCACTTGGAATTTTGAGCTACGGTTCTTGTGGGACATTTTTGTATAAAGTGTGGGTTAAAATGATGTTGAGACGATGTGAATGTAGTATTGAGGTGGCAAATGATGATTTTACCCCTCATCGGGGTTATCTCTGGCTCTGTGCAGATGTAATAGTCGTTGCTCAGGGTTATCTCTGAGATTTGGCTGCTGTAAGTACTGGATGTCCTCAGGGTTATCTCTGAGGTACCTTGACCTCCTGGGGTTATCTCTGGGGTTAGAACTGAGTGTCTCGAGGTTGTATCTGGGGTTGAAATTGACTATTTCGGGGTTATCTCCGAGGTTTGGAACTGCTTCCCTCGGGGTCATCTCCGAGGTTTGGAACTGAGCATCCTGGGGTTATCTCCAGGATTGAAACTGAGTATCTTGGGGTTATCTTTGAGATTGAAAACTGAGTATCCCGAGGTTATCTCTGGGATTGAGTTGATTTAACTTCCAGAGTTATCTCTAGAAGATGATTTTGCCCTCCTACAGGGTTAGTAACAGGAATGCAAAATTTTGAGTATCCACAGATGCCCCTCTTTATCATATTCATGCAATGCAATGGCATGGATAGGATAAAGATTACTAAACACTTGAAATGTGACAGGATAATCATGATGCAAGTATAATGCATCGTGATGCAAATATATGTTGAGTGTATGGAATGGAGGCTGCTCCGTGAAATGAGACTAGAGGATGTTGACATTGGGGTTATTACTAAAGTCCTTAACCCTCAGTGCGGACTTTCTATCGAAGATGTTCTTCTCATGTATGAGAGACTCTTGGGGAGTTGTGCTCTGTCTGATGAAGAGTTTTATAACAGATTCCATCATCGGTCTTCCCTGATGAGGATGGTTTTTCCCGGTTTATATCACTGTGTCTTTTCCAAAGATTCGTTGAGTTACTTCCAACGATTTGTGTTGTCGTGTATTGCTCGACCTTCGTTAAAATGTGCTTCAACGACTAGTATCATCGGACCATCTCTGATGCTTCATTGGATTTCCTTGCATATAGCTGAAAACGTCAAGGCTGCTTGACCTTCATTGAAATGTGCTTCAACCGTAAGAACCCGAATTTTTAGAAAATATTAAAATAAGAATTTAGTAGATAAAATTCTTAAAGCATGAGATGGGTTCGAACAAGAATATATATGTGATACGAGGTATGTAGTATTGTGTTACATAGGGTAATATGAGCTATGTAATAAGTGATGTTATGTTTAATAAATATATATCATTATTATATATTTGTTATAAATTGTAGAGATGAATTAATAAGAAGATGGATAAGATTTATCTATCGACATTAAATAGTTTATAGAATTATTTTTTATCATAGTGAGTTGGTGACATTAAATATCTTTGATGGATAATCACAATTTTCCTTAATATATATACTAGTAACTAGTATGATGTAATATGAGTTTTAGTTAGTGCTTAAGCTATCCATGGATAGATTGAGATAGTAAAGCATAAATTAGTTAATTATGAGAATTAACTAACAAGTAGAAATATTGGTTAAGTTATATTAAAGTAGAAGGTATATTGTGGAATAATATATTTTGAAGGGGTTTAAGAATCACTTAAGTAAATAGTGAATATGTGATTATAGTGGGTGCTTTATATTTGAGTTTTGTGGTAAGAAACCCGTAAAGTTGATTTCATAGTTGGTTAAACTATTAAGGAAAAATAAAGTTTTAAAACTCGAAGTTTGATAATTAAATTATTAAAGAAAATAGTAATCCATGATGTGGAATCAAAGAAGAGGTTGATTTTAGATGAGTTACCATTTATGAGGTATATGTAAAGTGATTAGGAGCATAGACTTTATTTCTGCTAATGCAAAACTTGTCTGCCTCTGAACTAGGTATAGCGCATCTGCGCCATTTCCAAGCCTATGACCAGCGCAGCTGTGCCATTTCCAAGCCTATGACTAGCGCAGCTGCGCCGGTCTGTAGGATGTTCTGAGAAAGTTTGTAGAATTTAAGATTCAAGAAATGGATACTAATGACTCATAGGGATTAGAATAGCACTTAAGATGTGGCTGAATATAAAAATTAAAGAAGTTATCTTGGGACAATCAAATAATTATACGTATAGTGTATAATTTAAATAATTAATAGAGTATATATTAATTATTTTAAGTGTAAGGTGGGCTAAATAATTTAGCATTAAGGTAAAGTGTGTCACACAAAATTTATAATAAAATAATGTAGAATTGGGAAAAAGCCAAACGTGGCCTAAACCCCTAATATTTTAGAGTAGAGATAATAAGCTTGAGTTATATAACTCCAGTAAATGAGATAAATGACCCTTGTGGGGCCTGAGTAATAAAGTTAAACCAGACTGACGGATTGTCTGAATTTATTAAAAAGAGAATTAATGGAAAGATAATAGATGATTGATATTAATCATTCATAATTATGTGTGATAGGAAGTAATGGGTTGGGAATACCCAACTAAATGATATTTAGCCCAATTAAAATATTATGTGGACTAATGTACTAGGAGTATATGATGTGAGTACATAAATAATTCCTAATTTTACTTAGTGTAGTGGCATTAACACATTAAAATTTCATTTTGGGAATTAAAGGAACTAAACTAAGCTTTAGTCACTGAGAAATAAGCTTGTCCCAAAATTAGTGGCTAAATAGAACATATAACTACATTGCGTAACTTCCAAACTCAGTTGCACGAACAGTGTTCAAGCTTCCTTTATGTGACCAGCAAATAATGAACAGTAGCTATGTATAGGTGATGATTGGCTATGAAGATGGCTAGGAAGTGGTGGTTGAACAACTCCTTTATAACCATTGTTTTCTTCCATTCTCCACTAAATTAAACCATGGTACAAGACTATGAACTGGATAATCCTTCCTCTATAAATATAGTCTCCTTCTTCTATTTCACGTTGGTTGAGTGTCTGAGTTTCTGCTATTGGAAGTTAGTAGAATTGGAGAGTCAGTAGAATCGGAAGAATGGAGGAGCTATAGTTAATAATTGCAAGCATTCAAGAGGTAATAATGCTAACTTATATGCTTTTGATTCCTAAGTTTTTAATTCCTTAGGAATGACAAGAAAAACTTGCTTTTGAGTCACAAAATTGATGTCTAAGGATTGTTATAATCCATGAATTGTTACTAGATACTGATAATATAGTCAAATGCAAAAACAACAGAAGTTAAACGAACCAATTTGGTTGAGCAACGAATTCGTAGTGAATGAATTTGCTAAATTTGTCAAAACATGAACATTTAGTGTGAACATGAGTTTTAGATTACTCTTTGGGTTAGTTAATGTTTATGTTAATTGTTGGGTATTTGGTATGTTGTAGTTTTATGAGTTACAAACCCATATAATCGAAAACGGACTAATTTGGATGAGTATAACTCATGTTATGAAAATCGAAAGGGGTATGGGTCTGTAAAATCACGAAGAACAGAGTTTGAGAAGTCGTTGTGCCTTACTGGGCGCAGCTGCACTGCCCCCAAGGCCATTTGGGGCGCAGCTACACCGGACATTAGTGTCGGGTAGACTGCTTTGACCTACTGTAGTAAATTAAGCATAACACTTCCATACAAACTCCGATTGAGGTAATTCAAGATGATCCGAAACGAGGACGAATAGACCTACAACGTTTGTTATTTAAGGTTTTCAATTTGAGGTAGTTAGAAGGGGTCAAAATAGTCATCTTTAGGACTGATGTGTAATAGGAGGAGATCGGACGGCATCGGGCGAGCACATACGCAAGTATAGTGCTCCCGACGATGGAATATGTTATTTTAAGTGATAAAACATAAATATGCATGATAATAGACATGACATATAAGATTTCCTTGCTCATAATGGAATGCTTTAGCATGACTTAGTATGTGTTTTGAAAAGAAACTTTGAGTTTTGAAAAATGAATATTGACGAACCTTGAGTGTTTGAAGTTATGATATTTTAACACAGACATATTGTTGAGATATGAGTATACCTAAGCTTGAGAAGTGATTTAAAGTTGCTTTACTTATTATCAACTTATAATAGCTTAGTTGAAAATGATTTCTAAAGAAAACTTGAAACTTTTAGAACGAACTTAAAGTAACTCGTGTACTTAAAGTTCTAAATGTGATAACATACATACATGGCTTAGTTGGCTATGTAATGAGATTTAAAGTTGCACCTAGTTTCTTTAACTTGGACTAGAATGACTTTTAAAAGTGAACTTGAATGCCTTGTGAAACTATGTTTTTATAAACATGGCTTACATGTGTGCTCATCTAGCTAGACACCATAAAAGTCGTGCGAGTATGAATTGTAATGAATTCTCAAATAATGAACTATACTAATGAGTTAAATAAATGTGAGCATACGTGTTATAGATGATGAAATGGTTAAGATAGTTCATTCCTTGTACATGAACCAACTTAGCCTTGTTAGAAAATTTCAAGTAAGTCTCTAAAGTGTGGAAACAACTTAAAGTAAACACAAGGGACACCCAACTTGGGCTAAGACCTATTAACATGTGGATAAGTTATAACAGTCATGCATGCTAAGAACCTAGATGAAACCAAAAAATAAATACTCAACTTTGGCTCGGTTAAGGGTTCTCACAAGAAATTGCGCCCATCCCAGTGCCAAATTATAGCCAAGAATCAAGCGCCTATTGTATGATGATGATCGATTATTTTAAATTTAATCTAGACCTTAAAGAATATAGGTATGAATGTCTAGAGTTAAAATACTTGACATAAATGATGTTTTAAGCATATGAGCATGTAATGGTTATATAAAACACAAAGTTGTTAAAATTTATTAAGGTTTGCAAAATGCCAGAACTATGTGAATCATGCAACTATAAATTTTAAATGTGTAACGAACACATAGCGAGTCAAGTGTGTGATAGATATATATGAATGTTGATGTCAAGTACGAGTGGTTAAGGTATACCTATACATACCTAGCTATTCTAAGAGTATAATGAGAAAGTGAAATGTAGGTTTTACAATGTAACATTATTATTATATTAAGAATGTAACCATGAATGTATAAAGAATGTATGAAATATTATTATGAAGAATGTAACCATGAAAGTGAAATGTAGGTTTTAGATTGTATGAAACAATGTAACATTATTATTATATTAAGAATGTATTAAATATGTGACTAATGGATGTGAATCTATGATTATATAATTGTGTAGAAATACACGAAGTGCAAATAACTATAAGCAATTAAGTCGTAGTTGATAAACTACGAATCAGGCAAGTCTTTCAGTTCCTATTTGATATATGAATTCGATAACTGTTAGTTGAGTTATATTATGCTGTGATAATTTTGATGTATATATATGAAATGCATATGAGATATGTATGAAATTGAAAGTTGATCTTTGATGATATGCTTGTGAAGTAAATCTCCATGCCTGTTATGTGTGAAGTAACATGCGTAGTAAACATTAATTGATTATGAATGCATGAACTGAGTATGTTATTATATGTTATGTGTTGCATAAAAACTATTAGAATTGCTGGGCTGTCGAGCTCACCCTTGCAAATAACCACTTTTGCAAGTTAAGGACTCAAGGTAAAGATTACGTGCTACTTGATTGATAAAGTTCAATAGTATTAAAGGAGATTGATTCATTTATTTAAATATATTCTCTTGAACCATGTTTAGATTCTAGGAGATGTACATGATAGTAGTTTACGATGTGTAATACATGATAAGTTATACTATGTGATACATAGGGGAATTCGAATCGAGATGTAAAGATTTATACAGTAATTTGAATATAATGAATCATAACATAATTTGATTTAAGGATACCTAATTTATTCAAGTTAAGATATCAATAAAAGATTTATTTTTAAAGGAGATTGAAAATGTTTAAATTATTCCGCATATTTATATAACATCGAATATGATGTAAGACAGGAATGGTAAATGACCAAGATTTGAAACTTATAAAAGTTTGGGGTCATTGTAAAGATCTTGGAATGGAAAGAATTTATTTTCTAAATTGTAATAAGAAAAGTTATATTCATTAAGTTATGAATAAAAGATATAAATAGTTTGAAGATAGTAGTATCGTGGCAGATCGGATTCGAGGTTCGAACGGACCCGAATTTGGGGGTGTCACATCAATGGATGACATCATCAGATCATCTCCGATGCTTCGCTTGATTTACTTACCAATGACTGATAATGTCAAGGTTACTTGACCTGCGCTGAAATGTACTTCAACGGATGAGCATCATTGGACCACCTCCGATGCTTCGTAGGGTTTACTTGCCAACAGCTGAAAATTTCAAGGCTGCTTGACCTTCGCTGAAATGTACTTCAATGGATGAACATCATCGGACCATCTCCGATGCTTCATTGGATTTTCTTGCCAACGACTGAAAACATCAAGGCTTTTTGACCTTCGCTGAAATGTATTTCAACAGATGAACATCATCAGACCACCTTTGATGCTTCGCTAGGATTACTTGCCAATGGCTGAAAACGTCAAGAATGCTTGACCTTTGCTGAAATGTACTTTAACGGATAAACATCATCGGACCATCTCCGATGCTTCTTTGGATTTACTTGCCAATGATTAAAAATGTTAATACTGCTTGACCTTCGCTGAAATGTACTTCAATGGTGAATATCATCGGACCATCTCCTATGCTTCATTGGATTTAATTGCCAATGGCTGATAATGTCTGAAATCTCTGCTAGGGAGAAACTTTTGATGAAATGTATGTTTGTGATTGGAGTTATGACCCCAAATTGATGGCATTATACCTTCACAAGGTATTGCCAAGTGTAACTTGCAACAACTGTGATCATCGGCTTTATGAACCCTGTGTTTAGGTGAAAATAAATGAGTGATATGTAGACCCACAGTTTGGTATCTAAAAATCAGGATTTCAGGCTTTCCCGCTCAATCGCGTAGCGTCTTTTTTCCTGATTTGACTTTTTAGCTTGTGGGACCTCCTTTACAACTCAAATTTGATCAAGCCGAAAGGGGTGGGGTCTATATGGGACAACCAAAGGTGGACTTGTGGTAGCCGCAGGTAGACCCGCGACCATCTGTTGGTCTATTTCAAGCAGCTTTCCCCTTCAGAAGTCATTTTCAATTGAAGCCACACAGAGGATACGAGAGTTCTTCTTCAGATCTGCTGAGTTCGGGCTGTTTTCTATAAAATTCGTCACTGTACAAGTGTTCCACACTATCCTGGTAACATATGCATGTCTTCTTTTCCAGTTTTGACCGTTGGAAAGTGAGTTATCACATGAAATGCTTATAAACACATAGTAGTGAATATGAATGCTCATATGACTTGATAAAAAATATTCAACACAGTAGATGTTAGTATTTAACCATGCTGAACATATTGATGTGAAAAAATTTAACTTTTGAAGCAGTCAAATTGAAACCTTTTGCTGCTATTTTTTATCATATTTGAGGATAAATGAGCAAAGGTTGTAAAGCAAAGTAATCCTGGTAATTAGGCTACTCTTATGGATTATGACTTTGATATTTTTATGCATATATGATGTTTATGACTGTGAGTTGGTGTGCTAATGAATGGCCATCTAGTCATCTAGTCATGCCTACGTGCATGTGGATAATCCTTTTTACAAAGGAGACTCTAGCAAATTTTTTTCACGAGTCTAGGCATTTAATGAACCATGAATTTTTAACTCTACTGTAGACGTATGTTAAAGTACTGCATGCATGCATATAGCCATAAAATGCATTTAATGAGCTCCAGGTTAGAATTTACCACACCCTTTTTGAGGTGAATTAGAGACTTATGTCCAGATATATGGATCCAGACTAGCCGAGCAGCTCCCGTAGGATATTCTATTAATTTCAAAGAGTATAAAAGCAATACTTATCAACATAAGTATAGAATTAGGAATAGGAAATGAAATAATATTACTTACATACTACAGAGTATGAAAGAAAATATTATTTCTTACGAATATTGAAAAAAATAATATCTCTTACCTTAGTAGGAGAGTAATTCCGACTGGTGTAGTGGAGATATTCTTGAAGAAAACTTGTACTGTTTTCTACACTCAAAGCTTCCTTAATTCAAAAGAAATACACTTAATATTACAGAAGAAGAATTATCTAATTTTGGTGTGATTTTCATTTCTAAACTAAGCATCCTATTTATAGGAGAATGGCAGGATACTATTTAGGAAAATAATCACGGATGCATAGTAAAAAAATTTACTCAGATGCAATTTATTAGCATGTATTTGAGATAGCCAATCAGAGAGTAGAAGGGTAACTTGAATTTGGGAGTTATGGGCCAATGAGGGAGCACCCTCATTCATAAGTTAGTGAACAATACTGTCTGATTTGGAAAATTTGGCCAATAATCTCATAACCAGCCAATCAAAGGATTACCTCCTTTGAAGGTAATTGGGCCACATAAAATTATGCGTCCAAACACCAATTTAAAAGGATAATTGAACAAACATCTTCCACTCATCAATTATTATTCTTATCCTTAATCAACATGAACTTATTCATCATTAATATTATAACTCACAATATTAACAATCAGATCATTCCCGGGAAAGATGGGGCTTTCTGATAAGGACTTCTCCTTATTGGCGCACAATTAGGTGACCAAACCCCTTTCCTTGATAGAACTTTCTAGACATCGTTAATAATGCAAATAATAATATGAATAACTTTGTCGTCTCAATTATTGATTTAATAGTAAAAAATATTATGCAGATGATACTGTGACAATAATTGAATAAAAAATGTGAGATACTAGGCAGCAATTACTATGGCAATAATTGAATAAAACTGAGTGGCTTCTCACGTAAGCATCAATAATCAAAGATAATGTACAATACTGTGTGGTACTATGCTACCATGCGTATTACTGTACTTTTATCACCGGGTATTTCAACAGTTTAACGGTAAAACTTTTGTCGTTATTTTTATAAAAAGTTATTTACGTTGTTTTCTAACTCCGACAGTAATTTTGTTGTGGGGTTCACCAATGATTATGTCGTCATACAAATATTCCCTGATAAAATGAATATTCCCCGACCAAACGAATATTTTATGACAACTTGCTTACTTTGCATAATTTGTAAATATTACCCACAACTATAACATTATATCAAATCCACACCTTATAATTCAAAAAGATATATCGAGAAAATTAAATCTTTATTCATAAAAGTTGGAGTCTTATAACCTCCCATTCTTATGAAATTTCATCCTCAAAATTAGGGTACGTACCTAGTATGTCGAAGAGGTGAGGATACCTTGATTTCATTTCAGATTCTAACTCCCAGGTCATTTCCTCAATAACCTTGGAGCGTATAATATGTTCCTTCTTATCCAAGATTTTAACAAGTACCTCTTCATACGTTAAATCTTTCGCTATCTCATATGGTTCTAACTCAATAATGTAGTTTGGGTCTTCCACATATTTACGTAACATGGATATGTGAAAAACGTTATGAACACGAGATATACTTGGCGGTAAGGCGAGTCTATAGGCCACCGTTCCTACTCAATTGAGGATTTTAAATGGGCCAATGAATCGAGGATTGAGCTTTCCTCTCTTTTTAATTCTCATAACTCCTTTCCATGGAGCAACACGAAACAACACATGATCCCCAACATTGAATTTCATGTCCCTTCGATGAAGATCACCATAACTCTTTTGTCGATCTTATGAGGTTTTTATACGTTATCGGATCATTTGAATATTTTTTCGTAGTCATGCGTACCAATTTTGGTCCTAACAACGTTGCTTCACCCAACTCATCCTTGCATACTGGAGAACGACACTTGCATCCATACAACGCCTCGAATGGAGCCATGCCTATACTTGCTTGATAACTGTTGTTGTAGGAGAATACCACCAATGGTAAGAACCTATCCCAACTTTCTTTGAAGTCTAGGACACAAAGTCTTAATTGATCTTTAAGAGTCTGAATAGTCCTATCCGACTGCCCATCCGACTGAGGATGATATGCCGAACTGAATCGTAAATCCGTGCCCATAGCTTTCTGCAAACTAACCCAAAATCGTGAAGTGAATCTTGGGTCTCGATCAGAAACTATGGATAATGGCATACCATGCAGTCTTACAATCTCATTTATGTATATACGAGCAAGACGTTCAAGTGAATAATTACTCGTATAGGTAAGAAATGAGCAGACTTGGTTAATCTATCAACAATGACCCAAATTGCATCTATGCCTTAAGAAACCTTGGGAAGACCAGTAACGAATTCCATGTTAATGTGCCCCCACTTCCATTCTGGAATTTCAAGTGGTTGCAATGGTCCTTTTGGCACTTGATGCTCCATCTTGACACGTTGAAAAGTTAAAAACCTTGAGATAAACTCTGCGATCTCTCTTTTCATATTGCTCCACCAAAATATATGTCGAAGATCATGATACATTTTGGTACTTCTGGGATGGATTGCAAGCGGTGTGATGTGCGCCTCCATCATGATTTTATACTTTAAATCAAAGTCGTCAAGAACACAAAGTCTGGAGTTAACTCGAAGTATTCCTTTTTCATCGATTCTTGCTTACGGAATATCACCTTCTTATACTTTCTTCCTCATACACATCAACTCCAGGTCAGTAGCTTGAGCAGCTTTAACTTTATTGATTAAAGTCTGTTCTATTCATATATTTGACATCATCACGTGGGTCCCTAGAGTCTTTAACTTTATTTCCATCCTTTGGAAGTCATACAAAATGGGCCTTTTCGTTGATAATATCGCACTTGTACCCGCATATGATCTTCTATTTAACGCGTCAGCTACCACGTTCATTTTTCCAGGATGGTATTGAATGGTATGATCGTAATTTTTTAATAGCTCAAGCCAACATCGCTGCCACATATTGAGTTTCTTTTGGGTGAAGAAATATTTGAGGCTTTTATGATCTGTATAGATCTCCACCTTCTCCCCATACAAGTAATGTCTCCAGATCTTTAGTGTAAAAACGACTGCTGCCAACTCTAGATTATGAGTAGGATAATTCCTCTCATATTCTTTGAGTTATCACAAGGCATAGGCTATGAATCTCCCATGTTGCATGAGAACACATCCTAACCCTCTGCCTGAAGCATCACTGTAGATGATAAATCCCTCGAACGGATGGTATTGTCGTAACAGTCTTTGAAATGAGTCTCCTCTTGAGTTCTTGAAAACTCTTCTCACATTCCTTGCTCCAACCGAATTTTATATCTTTTCGAGTCAGCTGAGTTAATGGAGTAGCGATTTGAGAAAATACTTCCACGAATCTCCGATAATAACCAGCTAAGCCTAGAAAGCTACGTACTTCGGTCACTAAGTTAGGTTTCTCCTAGCTTTGTATTGCTTAAATCTTTGCTGGGTCAAAAGATATTCCATGATTTGATATTACATGCCCAAGGAATGCTACTTCCTCAAGCCAGAACTCACATTTCTTTAACTTAACATATATCTTATTTTCACAAAGATTTTGGAGTATCAGCCTCAAGTGTTGCTTATGATCTTCACGACTTTTGGAGTATATGTGGATGTAATCAATAAAGACAATCATAAAATGATCCAAATATTCCTTGAAAACTCGGTTCATCATATCCATGAAGGCAGCAGGAGCATTAATCAATCCAAAAGACATGACTAAGAATTCATAATGCCCGTACCAAGTTCTGAAAGTAGTCTTTGGAATATCATTAGTTTTAATCTTTAACTGATGATATCCGGAATGAAGATCGATCTTTGAAAAGTATTTGCCACCTTGCAATTAGTTAAATAAGTCATCAATGCGAGGCAACGGGTACCTATTTTTGACTGTGACATGATTCAACTCTCGATAATCAATACAAAGTCGCATACTCCCATCTTTCTTCTTTACGAATAGAACAGGAGCACCCCAAGGAGACGTAATAGGACGAATGAAACTGATGTCCAAAAACTCATGTAGTTGGGTTTTTAACTCCTGAAGTTCAATAATAGTCATTTGATATGAGGCTTTAGAAATGAGTTTTGTACTGGGTTCAAGGTCAATACAAAATTCGATTTCATGCTCTAGGGGTAGACCAGGAAGTTCTTCAGGGAATACATCAAGAAATTCATTAACAATAAAAATATCATTCAAATTTGATGTATTTTTGTTTAAATGCGTGACATGGGCTAAGAAAGCTTGACATCTGTTTTTAAATAAACTAATGGCTTTATGACTTGATATGACAGTGATTAACTTTAGTGGTTTGGTTGCTTGAATTTTCATAATAGGTTAGTTAGGAATATGAAAGCTCACAACCTTACGAAAACAATCAATTTTAGCATGATGAGTAGTTAACCAATCAATCTCTAAAATCACATCAAATGCATGTATTTTCAAAGAGATAAGATCAATAAGTAATGTGAGGGTACCAATTTGAATCAAACAAGATTTATAAACAGTGGATGTAATGAAGGTTTCTCCCAACATTGTTTTAACAGATAAGTCAAAGTCTAATTTCTCCGGAGTTAAATTTAAACGTTGAGCGCAAGTACGAGAAATAAAAGAATGGGTAGAACCGGTATCAAATAAGGTATAAACTTCACAAGAGTTTATAATTAGCTTACCTGTGATAACCTCGTTTGAGTTCCTCACTTTTTGGGAGGTCACGATAAACGCTATCCCTTGAACTACCGGCTTTAACTTGTCTGGGACGGCCTTTGGTGCCTTCATCCTAGCTGGACTTGACTTCATTACAAGAAAAAATCAGGCTACGTGACCTTCTCTTTCGCAATTGTAACACATTTTGGGTTGCTGCGTACAGTTTGGACTGATGTGTCCCTCCCCTTCGCATTTGTAACATACGACCAGTGGTCATTCTCCTTCCTTAACAACAGGTGATGATGCTGACGTCTTTCCATCATTATTGAATCTCCTCTTCTTGAAATTTCAACTTTTATTATCTTGGCCGTGATTACCACCGAAGTGGTTACCATTTCTGGCATGTTGATTTTCTCCACGTTTTTTGTCACCGCTTCGATGACTCCTACCGCTGGTATTATCATTTTATCGGCTGCTATCTTTTGGTTGGACTGACTCATTATCGTGCTCCAATAACTAAGCCCTATTCATAACATCTGAATACAAGCAAAGTTTATGAGAAATGAGGTATTGACATATTTTAGGTTTCAAACTTCTTAGAAACATTCGCGTCATACGCTTCTTATTATCTACCAAATGGGATGCAAACCGGGATAACTCCACAAATTTAGCCTCGTATTATGATACGGTCATATTGTTTTGATTTATCTTGATAAATTCTACCTCCTTCATGTGACGAATAATTTCAGGAAAGTACTTCTCGTTGAACAATTCTTGGAACTTCTCCCAAGAGATCTTTAGTGCGGTAGGCTGAGTACATTTTATAGATTCCCACCAATGATCTGCCTCTCCTCACAACATGAAGGTGGCAAAGGGAACCTTGTGCTCCTCGGAGCATCCCAAGACATCAAATATCTTGGTGATCTGCTTAATCCACGTCTCTACCTTAAGTGGTTCTGGATTTCCCAAAAACTCTGGTGGTCCCAACTCCTTGAATTGCTTAGCGGTGACCAACTGTGAGTTTCCAGTGTTTCCACTTGTATTTTGCGTAGGAGTCTCTTTCGCCTAATGTTGCATGAATTGCATAAAGCCTCTGAACATCCCATCATTCATCATTAGGTCGGTGTTGTTGTTTACTTGAGGATTATTGCCTTCCTGATGCACATTATCCTGGTTATTTATTATCGGTGACTCAACTGTGATGCCCCCAAAATAGGTCCACATAACCTATTCTGAGTCGCCAAATACATGATACAGAAAACAACTACAAACTTCATTATTACAATTGTCGTCCAAAATATGACAACACATACACTGTGAGTTTTAATACAAATATTGTCTTGTAGACAATATCCAAACTTAAATAAAGTCCTCATCACAATTATTGATACACTATTTTACAAAATAGTGAGGACTGCTATAAAAACCGTCTTAAACCATCACTCCACACCCCGACTAGTCCCAGCTATATTCTCGCCTCCTGAGAAGAAAAATGGAACATAAAGGAAAAAGATGAGCTCAACTAGCCCAGTAAAGAATATTTTAACTAAGATAATGCAGAATAAATTGTCCTTAGTCCTCAAAAGGGAAAAATCTAATAGAATATAATAGACAACAAGTTTTAGATCAACAACTTCAGCGGAAACAACAATCCATTAGAAGAGTCAAGTAGAGCATGATGTCTACTATCTTCCATGATTTAAAAGTCCATCATCAATATTGTATCCCTATAACATCAATCAATATTTATTTTCAATCAACGAATTATCTATGCACTACGGGCCAAAGATAATCGCTTGTATCACCAATGGTCATAATCATGCCAAACATCTATCCATCTTTGCACTACGGGCCAAAGATATTCATCAATCAACATTTCATCTTTGCACTACGGGCCAAAGATAACTTTCAACATGATTTAAGTCTGAGAATTATAATAATGATAATAAGAACAAATCAAATGAGACCATAACATGGATTCAATTTCAAGAATAAGGGTCACAACAGATAACTTGGACGAAGAAAGAATTTTTTTTATGAACAGTACCCGTGAATAGTACCATATGAATAGTACCGTATGTATGAACAGTACCCAGTCATGAAAAGTTTCAAATTTAATAAGAAAGTTCAGACCAATATTCTAGTGAAATGATATTAGATGAAGCAAAATTTCTAATCATTTCAGGAATTATAGAAGCAATACTTACCATAGTAAGTTTAAATTTAGGAATACGAGATGAAATAATATCATTTACGTGATATGGAGTATGAAAGAAAATGATATTCCTTACAAATATAGAAGGAAATAATATCATTTATGAGTATTGAAAGAAAATAACCTCTTTTATGAAAAAAATAATATCTTTTACCTTAGTAGAAACTGGATTTGACTGGAAAATCAGATATTATTATGAGAAAATCTTGCACGAAAAGCTACACTCAAAGTATCCTTATATTCACAAGAAATACGCTCGATATTAATTATAGAGAGAGAATTTTCTGATTCTGGTGTAAGTTTAGTTAATTAACTTAGCAGCCTATTTATAGGGTTAAAGAGAGCACCCAAAAGTTGGCTAAGTTGCTGAGTGAGCATGCTTTATTTGAAAAAAAATGAATGGATAGCATGCTATGTCGGAAAAATGAACCAAATAATTCTCACACGTTTAGTTCACTTAAAAAAAGATATACAATTCTAATTTGTATTCTAATCTTTAGGGCTAAAAAAATTCAACACCAAAATGATAACTTCCACTTTTATTCACATGCCATGAAATTATATATATTATTATAATATTATTATTTAAACAATATCAAATTATAATATATTTTAATAAAAATTTTATAGGAGGTGATAATTATAATTCCACAGAAAATATTTTAAACTCCCAACAAATATCTCATGCTAAAATTCCTCCATTTATATCAAAATTTAAAGAAATATTTACTTACCATATTCATCAATTATTTATAATTCTTCAATAATTATTACTAATTAATATTATAGATTCACAATACTAATAACTAGATCGTTCCCAGGAAAGAGGGGGCTTTCCGATAAGGATTTCTCCTTACTAGCGCACAATTATATGACCTAACCCCTTTCCTCGACTTGAACTTTCTAGACATTATCAATAATATTGTCTAATAATATCATCTCAATAATATAAGTTACTGTGTCGTGACAATTATTGAATCAATAATGCAAAATACTATTCTATTATCACTGTAGCAAATATTGCACCAATAATATGAAAAACTGTGCAATTTTACTGTATCAATTATTGAGTGACTTCTTACGTAAGAATCAATAATCAGGGATATCATGTAATACCGTGTGCAGCTTTGTGCATCCACGCCAGACATCTTGTACTTTTATCACCAGGTATTTCAACAATTTTTAATGGTAAAATTTTTGCCGTTATATTTATAAAATGGTTATTTCTGTCACTTTCAATATTCAACAGTTATTTCATTATGTGGTCCACCAATGATTGCGCCATCGTACAGATATTCCTGACAAAAAGAATATCTCCCGACTAGGCACAATATAGATCTAGAAGGGGGGTTGAATAGATTCTTTTAATTCCAAATACTTTTCTCGTTTATTTTGTATTGCTCATGAATTAGCATATGACAAACATAAGAATCTTTCAAGCACATCGAAATAAGTAAAAGACCCCCTTCATTGATATATTTGTAATCATACATACATTATTCTTGGAGTTAGTTCGGTTGTAAGCAGTTAAACCATATATAGCAGTTATAGCAGTCATTGTACATAATGTAAAGGACATAAAGTAAAAGACACAAGGGGTTTTATGTGGTTCAGAGACTCAAGCTCCTAATCCACTCTTCTGCTTTTAACTAGCAGGATTTCCACTAAGGAAGGGCAACACCCTGAATCACTATGATTCCTTCAAGGCCAGCAGCCTTGGGACATCAGTTCACTAAGAACTCTTCAAGGCCAGTAGCCATGGAACTTCTCTAGTTCCCTAGGAACTCTTCAAGCCCAGCAGGCTTGGAACTTCATTTAGTCCCTTCGGACAAAGACCCCTCAGGCCCTGGCTTCTTGTTGTTGAGTCGTTTGTTTGTTTGTTTGTTGGAGTTGGTGTTGAGCTGCTAAGATGTCTTTAAGCTCTGAACATCTTCTGTACTTAGCAGGTTGACGTGATCATCCTTGAAGTGCAGTTAAGTGTTGCATGATGCTCAGCTTCTTTAGTTACTCAACCACTTCTCTTAATGGCTGCACATGATGGGTTTCTAAGATGACTGTAAGCTCTTCTGCTAGGTACTTAGAAACTTTCTCATGCTTGACACCATAATGGCGTTGGTGATCTTCTTTCTTAATAATTGATGTCTTCTCACGATGGACTTGCTAAGATGACTATAGGCTCTTCTCTCTGGTACTTAAAGTCTTTCTATAATGGACATCAAGATGACATGATGCTCTTCTTTCTCTTGGCAGTTTAGAACACTCTTCTTTTAGTAAAACTGTCACTTCTACATTGTAGAACTCTCACTTCTACTTCTTTCTTTATCTGTCTCTAAGTGTTCTTGGTGGATCGTAGAGTGAGCCTTCAGACCTTTATTAGTCACTCACTATTTTACATTGGCTAGATCAGTCCACCATATCTCCAAACTCAGCAACTCCAGCAACCATTGATCTTTGAAGCTCTAGCTGATTTATACTCCTTCTCAATCTTCCCGTTGGAAAGTAGCCGTTGCGAGCTCTTTGAATTGCTTTGCAAATCTCGAGTTGTTTGGTGCAGACTGCAGATGTGACATGACATGTCTTTCTGACACTGCAGTATACTATTTCACCTACCCCGTTAGAGATGTTACTTTAATATCTCGGGCAGGTCGACGACTATATTTCCCCCTTCTGATTTCTTGATTAGAGGTTGTCCTTTTGCATCGTTGCTCTCAATAAGCTCTTGTCCAAATACCAACCTTTAGATTGAATCGTTACCAATGCTTTATTCTTCGGATGACCGAACTCTACAATTCTGATGCTTATTTTCTTGGACCTGATCGTAGTGTCTTGTTGACTTGCTCATTTGACATGTAGAGACAACACTACGCTCATTGAAGAATGTTCACTGGATCATAAATGTAGAACACTTCTTTCTTCTCTTGTGTAGTGCCTTAACACTTCTGTTTGCCTTGACTTCTCTCAGATACTGATGGCTTTACTCTTTACTCTGGCCTTTTCTAAGTAACAAGACATTTCAGATTTGTGGTGTGTCTAGCTCGTTTTCTCCTTGTGATCTCCCGTTCACTTATCATCAATGGACTGACCCAATGTTTAATCACTTTATCCTTGTTCTTCAGAGGCGAACCAGTATCTCTGTGTACACTCCATCAGTTCTTTCTTTGATTGGCAAACACTACGATCCTGGTGTTTCCAAGATCGATGTCTTCTATTTACTTGACAGTAACTGCACTAGCTGACTTTACTTAGTCAGTTATAAAAGTCTTCTTATGATCAACTTGTGGAAGACTTTATCTTGAATGGCTTCACAACTCAATCTGGATGCTGATTGAGTTGATGCTTAGATCTGCTGTTAGCTTGCATGTCATTCCTTGAGTGCTTTCTAGTTTCCTTCAGGTGGGATGTATCTTTACAGTACCAACCAGAGGCTTCATTCCTTTGGATATTCTGGGAGTGCTCATTTGTTGAGAATCGTATTTGCTCTATGATTTTTCCTTGGCATTGTGATCACATCTGTTGAAGTCTCAGTTCTACATACTATGATTCAGCTTCAGCTGTACAGATAATATGACTCCGAGATCAGATCTTGACACTCTACGATTTCTATCATTGTGCTTGTTATCTTCATCTGATCTTGCTCGACTACGATCTCTGCCGTTGATACGATCAGTAGACTCTACAACTTTGAGTGTAATCTACGATTCTTGACTTGGCTTCGACAATAGTAGACTCTACGACTCAGAGTGTAATCTACGATTCTTGACTTGGCTTCTGTAGATGCTCGGTCGGCTCGTAGGTAGGCTGTCTCTATGATTCTGAATATGACTTCCTCAGTAGACTACGGCTCCGAGGAAGTGCTACTCGACACACTACGATCCTTCCTCATCTCTCCTAGAAGTCTACGAACTCCGAGATCTACTATCTTGCAGACTACGATTCTACCTCGATAGCTCTCGAGTTACCCTTGACTCTCTGGCGGATCACGATTTCAGTGCAAAGGTTTCGACGATCGTGCCCCGCTTTATCTATTACATCATAAGATCAACCCAACATGCTTGATCTTTCTATATTTATAGTCCTTGTACATCATTTCTTTTTAAGGACTTTACAAAGCTATTTTGCTTATGTAGAATCAACTTAACATGTTTGATCAATTCGTTCTATGTCCTTGTACATATGTTTCTATAATCTATCAAATGACTTTATAACTTTTCTTAATGCAAACATACTTGTATATTCATTCATATATATATCATAATCAATTCATATGTAAATAGGAATATCATTCACATGCTTATTCCTAACAATCTCCCCTTATTTGATTATGACAAAAACAATAAGTGCATATGCATATCATGAATGAATCTTATATACAATGTGCAGTTGTATTTCTAAAACAGATAATCATGAATGTCATTTATAATGATGTGGAATTTAATACACTGATATTTTACATCTTGGATCCAGAATATACCTAACTAGTTATAGATGTACATCTTTGGTTCCATGTATGCTTCTAGGATGTCTGTTGATCAACTATTCATCTGTTTGATTTTTTTGCTCCTTCTCCCCCTGGGATGTTGCCTTCATTTCTTTTGTCTGCTCCTCTTCTTCTTCTGGCTCCCCCTCAGCCTCAGGCTCATCATCCTTTGGCTCCCCCTTAGATGATGACTCAGTTACTTCTTGTGCTGTCTTCTTCTCTTCTTTCCTTCTGCTCTCCTTGCCCTTTCTTGAGTGACTCTTAGTCTACCTCTTTCTATATCTCTTTTTCTCCCCCTTTTTATCATTAATCACTTGGGAGAGCTTCTCCATGTTGAACATAAGTTTCTCCATCAGGTAGGAGGAATTACCAACTACAATCTTGAGTTCTTGTTGGCTCAGCTCAAGTTGCACAAAGAAAGATTGATTCAGGTTGTCAATCTTGTCAGAGAGGACTTAGAGTTTCTCTTCATTGGCCTTCTGTGCTAGTAGAGCTTCTGCCTTCTGATCATGTATGGCCTTCAGATAGATGTGATCTCTCTCTTTGATTTTGAGAGATACATCAGCCACGGTGGCTTGGATTCTGTCTTGAACTGAGTTATCTTCTATTTCTGTCAACCTCTTTGACTCTTTAGTGATTAGAGATATTTTCTCAATCAGATCATCAAAATTTTTCATCAGCTCCTTCTCTATAGGAATTTGGTCATCTGGTTGGACAACTTCTTGTTGAACACCAGATTGGACTCTACGATTTTCATCTTTGGACAGATTTTGGAAAGTGTTGAGAATCTGAAAAATTGTTGAGTACCAATCGCTATTGGAGGATGAAGGAATGTTGGGCAACAGTGCTTGAGCACATGAAGGCTTCTCATTTTGGACTTGAGCACCATCAGTGGTAGAGTGAACAGATTCTATGTTTATCTCCTTGGCTATAATCCTTCTGCTTTCAGAGTCCACTCTACGATCATAGGGAATATAATGGCTGCCAGCATGTCTGTAGATTTTGTAATAGGGCTGGTCTTTGATCATCATTGTTGCATAATTCTTCACCGTTGGGAAGTTCTGAGACACCAGTTCTAGGCTTGGAATTTCTGGAAGTACTTATTGTGATTCATTCGAGCCTTCTACTATTCTTCTTCTGTTAATCCTGGCTGGAGAGATGATAAGATAGTTTGCCGGTTCTTCTAATTCCTGATTTGCAGAACCAGAGTATTTCTCCAATTCTTCACTTCTTTAGCCTGAATCTTATTGGCTCTTTTCCTCAGATTCATCAGTGAATTCTTCTTGCTGAATTTCATTTTCAAAACCTTCTTCAGCAAGATCTTCCTTGGATTCATCTTCTTCATTACTAGTCCCATGTTCAGTACTTTCTTCATGTGATTCAGATTCATCATCACTTAATTTAATGACTGCAATAGAGTGATCACTTCTCTTTTTGGAGGCAAATTGAGCAAGTAATCTGTAGCTCTTCCTTCTCCTTGGGGGTTCAGCTATGGGAGAATCAGACTTTTCTTCCTCTTCAAACTCTGAGGCCTTTGAATCATCAGGCAAGCTTCCTTGACTTTCAGCATTGGCAGGGGCATGTCCTTCTTCTTCAGAATCAACATCATTTGACCCATCATCTGGGCTTGTTGGAGCATTTGCATTTGGAGATGCAGTTGGGTCATCTTGTAGCTTTTCTTCATCATCAGAGTGAATGCTCAGAGAGTTAGCCACAAGGCTTGTGCATTCTTCTTCATCAGCAAATTCTGCATTTTCTTCCATAAATCCAGCTTCAACTTTATTGTTGGATTCATTCTTTGGGAACTCGGTCTTGAGATCGTTAGTTCCCTATTCTTCCTCTGACTCTACGTTCTCCTTTTCGTCAGATGTACTTTCTTGGGAAACTGGGACTGGTTTGTTTTCCACCTTAGCTCTCTTTCTTAATGGCCCTTGAAGTAGTCTGTTACTTCTCCTCTTAGTGGTTTTTGTAGTCAGGACTTTTTCTTCTTCATCCTTGTCTTCCATGGAGAGACTTTTTGATAGGGCCTTAGTTTCCTTCACGCCTTTGGATTTCTTCCTTGCAGGTGTGGTTGCTACCGGTGCTGAGTCGCCTAACTCAGAGCTTTCCACCTCTTTCGCCTTCCTCTTTTTCGCAGAGTTCTTTCTGCTGCTCCTTGTTGTTGTTAACCTTCTGTTCTCCTTTAGGTTTTTCTTCCAATTCACAAACAGTTGTGGAGACTTTACTTTGTGAACATTCAGAGGTTCTCCCTCATCATCCTTGATTTTGCCTCCCAACTTCTTCTTCATCACAATACTTACCAGTCTTCCATGAAACACTTTTTTAAGTGGGTTTTCTGTAGACCTCTTCAACTCAGCCTTTTCTATCCATTTGGAGATTTAATCGAACAGGATGGCTCCAAAGTTGATTCGCTTCTTCAGAACTATTGTAGACATAATCTTCAGTTGTTGATCAAGCACAGTGTCATGTGCTGTATCCTTGCATAGTATACATTTGCCTACTATCTCAGCAAGGAACTTGAATTCCTTAGGAAACTCCTTTTTCTTCATGTTCTTCAGACTAGGGTTTCTTTGATACCTCATAATATTCTTTGCTTGTTCAGTGTCGATCTCATCAAGGCTTTTTAGTCCTAGGTCTGGAAAGCCTAAGCATTTATTGATATATGATGATTTCAGTTTTTGAGACTGACCTTTGACCTTGGTAGAAAGGGTTCTGGCATTTATGGATGCATTTGAGTAGAACTCTTTAACCAGTTCAGTATATACTCGAGTGCTTGCCTCAAGACATTCTGAGAATCCAGCTTTCTTTACAAGTCCAAGAATGTCTCTGAACTTCTTTTCGGATTGCTCAAATAACTTGGTTCCAAGCTGAATACCAGTGATTACTCGCCAATCTTCCATTTGAATGGTTTGAAGAATATGAGTATTGATTCAGAGAGATTTATGAGAGAAAACTGATTGTGATTTGGGCAGGGCTCTGGAGGTTTAGTTGATTTTGGCTTCGAAGAGGATTCTAGGGTTCAAAAATGGGAGGGAAAGAGGTTCGATAGCTTCTGATAACTGTTTGTAAATTTTGAATTTGTCTTTATGGCAGTTCCTTCTGACTCTGCAAACACTGTGATGTGTCAACTAGCCATTGGTTGCACGATGCCCAGTAATTAGCTGTAACTCCCTATAACCTTTTCAGTTTTATATTCCTTTTAAGAGAATAAGCATTACTGGCGTGGATTGACCATTGACCTTTTTGGTTCGTAGAGTATCTTGGTGAGGTAGCTAATGACTTTACATTTCTTTGTTAACTCAACAATCTTTTTCTGAGATATGTTGCAGTGGTTGGTTTTGGCACTAGTCCTTATCTTGAAACTGCATAACTCAACCACTGATGTACTTTATGAAGGCTTGGGCACTTTTATTTAGCATGACATTTTTCCAATCAGCATTAGACCTTATTTCCTCATACTCTGAATGGTTGAGCAATTGTTTGGTTCTTCCGAGCTCGACATGAGCTAGTGTGTTCTGGTAGGACTATAATCGTTGAGTCTGCTTCTACAATCGTTGAGATTGCACCACAATCATTGAGTTCTCTTCAACCTCTACTCAACGATCGTTGAGATTGCATCATGATCGTTGAGTTCTCTTCAAACTCTACTCTATGATCGTTGAGATTGCATCACCATCGTTGAGTTCTCTTCAAACTCTACTCTACGATCGTTGTCTGTCTTGGTCCTTGAGATGAACTTGACTAAGCAATCCTTATGGGTTAAGGTAGCTTAGGAAGGGCCAACCTCTTAGAGTGAGCTAAGGGTCATGTTTGTCCCTGAGGTGCTTTCCAGATGAAAAACTTTAAAAGTGAATTGCACTGATATCTCATTTGGCCTTTTCTGCTGGGGAGGTCATCTACCAAATTTAGACAATTGCCTTTGTTGTAATCGTGGTATCCTCCTGCTCTTACACTACGATCGAATGTTTGATTGTAGGCACTCCATGATTTGAGTTGGGTGGTTGATTGGTTATCAGTAGTACGTTTTGAGACGTTCCTACTAACTATGGTTCTTCATTTGGTTCATCAGCCACAAAGCTTTGGGACTCTGTAGCTGGTACATTGCTTCATAGTATATCTCAGTGCTATTGTTCCTTAATAGATCACTACTTCCCCATTTTTATATTGTCTTCTCAGTACAATGTAATTTCCTTTTCTTCATGTGCATTAGGAGGCATCCTTGCATATCTCCTTTTGAATAGAATCACCATTGAAATTAAATCTGTTTACATCGTAGACATGGATATCTCCAGAACTGATCATTCTATGATCGTTTGACAACACTACGAACATAGTCTTCTTTTATAGTTTGTACTTGTGGAGTTCTGCTCCCGTAACGAGTTCCTCATGTTTGATGCTCGATGATCCTTTGTGGTGAGCTTCCTTGAGAATTCTTTTCTTATAACATGTTTTGAATGATTGAGCATCTAAGACCCTTTTTCATCTTTGGTTGAATGGCCTGCTCTCATATAAAGATCAGCAGCCATGTGAGCTTTATCCAGATCAGCTCAGCAGATCTTCAAGGACATGCTTTGGCATATTGGATTTTTATCAGAATCATTTTTGAAGAATCTTAAGCCTTCTGTTGGTTGAATCTTCTTGACTGAAGTCTTCTGCTTCAGCATTCCTTAGTGTGGCCAGATAGACCAAGTACCTGCAGTTTATAAATTTCTATTTTTGGTACCCATGGTTAAATGGGTCCTGCTTGGTTAGTTTTCTAAACCCCTGTTCCTCATATATTTGGATGATCATCATATTTATCACCAACAGTTATATTCATGCATGTAAATAATTTAGATAATACATTTTGAGATGCATGATGGTGAGTGTGTGTAAGATTTGCTATTTTAATAAAACACTCTTTTTCTTTGATAGTTTCATCATTTGTTGGGTTATGTTCACATGGTTTAAATGTTCACAGAGTGAGAATCAACTCTACGATTTGTTTACATCTGGTTGATTCATAGAGGTGATCAGTTTCTACGAATCTTCAAGATACTCTTGTAGAACTGATCATACTCTGTGTGTTATTAAACACTTAGAACATAGGTTGTACATACATACTAACCCATCAACAAAGATTACTTCACATAAAGTTAATTCAACCTGTGATGCTCTTATGACCCATTTCAGATTTCCTTCAAGATGTCATTTTCAACATGTCAGACTCGGTTTAAGGATTTCTAGGTTACCCAGAAATAACTCGGTCATGGTCGATCAACCGACTTTGACCAACAATAACATGAAATCTGGACATGGAATGGATGTGATTTCACTTCCAGATCATAGACCTTACAATATACTACAAATACAAACAATTAAACATACAAAAACATAAACAGAAAGAGATCTATGGGGTCTGACATTCGTTGTCAGACAACATTTATAAATTTTTTCAAATTTTGAAAAACATCAAATTTGAGCTTATAGATGTGATGCCCCCAAAATTAGGTATACATCACCCATCATGAGTCGCCAGATACATGGTACAAAATACAAATACAAACTTAATTATACAACTGTCGTGTAACATACGACAATACATGAACTGAGAGTTCTAATAGGAATATTGTCATCTAGACAATATCCATACTCAAAGGAGTCCTCATTACATTTATTGTCACACTATTTAAAAAAATAGTGAGGACTACTAATGCTATCTTACGGATCAATCACTCCTTTCCCGACTCGTCCCGCCTATATTCTCATTTCAAGAGAAACAAAGGAAAGAAAGGGTGAGCTCAACTAGCCCAGTAAGAAATATTATGACTAAGATAATGCAGAATAAATTATCAATAGTCTTCAACAATGTTAAACTGATAAAATACAATAGACATCAAGTTTAATTGTAGCGGAAAAGCAATCCATTATACGAGTCAAGTAGAGAATAAAACCTACTATCTTCTATGATTTAAAAATGTTTTCATCAACTTTTATCGCTGAGACTCAGCTTAATAATTAATCCACATCTTCTAATCATCCATGTACTACGAGCCAAGGATATTCATTAAATCATCAACGGTCATGACTATACCGAATAATCCCTGGTCATAATCATACCAAAAACTGTCCATCAATGCATTACAAGCAACTGAGGACTTTTACCACATCACTTATAACATCACAGTTCATGATTATACCGAATGATCCCTGGTCATAATCATACTAAGTCCATCTATGCATGTAAGCCAAAGATGACTTTCAACATAATATAAACATGAGGATGACGACAATGTTATAGGAATTCAATAAAACAAGTTCAAGAATTAATTTATCCAGGAACTAATAATATCCAAATTGTCATCATGATACTTCTTTGTAAAGTAAAAATTCAAGAATGCTCAGAAGAATATTTCCATGAAAAGATACTGGATGAAGCGCAAATATCAAGAATATTCCTCTAATTTCATGGAGTATAGAAGTCAAAACTTTAACCAACTGAGTATAATAAAGAATATATGAAACTGCAAATGGATTTCTCCTGCCATGCGGTAATCCACGTATACAGATCATTTCCACAATTTAATAAGGAATGAATACAAAGGATCATTCACCATGCATGTGGCAATCCACATGTAGGCGAGTTATTCCAAATGTAATAATAAAGAATGGAATAATGTAAGGATTCACCATGCATGCGATAGAGACCGCATATGATAAAAGTTATTCCCAGCGAGAATAATAAATGCGGAATAATAAATAATGGAACTAGGTCGAAGTGAAATTCACACGCAAGCCAGGATATTAGATAGAATAATAAAGAACGGAATAATAAAAGAATTTTACCAAGTATGCGGTGCCAGATAAACAAAGTTATTCCAACATAATAATAAAGAATGGAATAATGAAGAAGATCACCAAGTATTGGGTAAACCGTATATATGGTCATTCCACCAAGTATAGGGTAAACCACGCATACAAAGTTATTCCAATGAGAATAATAAATAATGGAATAATGAAGAAGATCACCAAGTATTGGGTAAAGCTGCATATCACAGTCATTCCACCAAGTATAGGGTAAACCACAGCATACAAGTTATTCCAATGTAATAATAAATAATGGAATAGCGTATGATTTCACCAAGTATAGGGGATTCAGCGATACAAAGTTATTCCAATGTAATAATAAAGAATGGAATAATGAAGGATTTCACCAAGAATAGGGTATGCCTGGCGATATCAAAGTTATGTATAGGGTATGCCACTTTACAAAGTTATTCCAATGAATAATAAAGAATGGAATAATGTAAGTTCTCTTCATGAATAAGAAAGAATAACACCCCTCATCGTAAAAGAAGCTGGATATAGAAGTAGTGAAGTAGCGAGTAATACTCTTCTTCTTTCTCTCTATAATTTCTCTCTCTAGAGTTTCAGTGAATTCGTAAGAAATAATGAAGGAATGAGCTTCTATTTATAGAAGAATGGATTGAATAGTAACTAATACCTGAACGGTCCAGATTGATTTACTTTTAAACGAACGGTCCAGATTAAAACTTAAAGCAACGGTCCATACTGATTCACTATTAAAACTTTAAACCAGCGATCCATACCGATTCACTATTAAAACTTTAAACCAGCGATCCATACTGATTCACTATTAAAACTTTAAACCAATGATCCATATTGATTTACTAATATAAATTCAACCAACGGTCTGAAAAATTAGCACATCTCCTCATGGAATAATATTGTACCCAAATACCCGAATGCACAATACTAGAGTGAATAGTAGCTCATGAATAGTAACTCATGAATAGTAACTCGTGAATAGTAAGTCATAAATAGTAACTCATGAATAGTAACTCATAAATAATAACTCGTGAATAGTAACTCATGAATAGTACTCCGACACAAAAAGTGTCCCGAATACCCGATTGAACAATATAACCTCCAGACATCAATTATCATCAGAATAGATGTCGATTTCTACTAACACAAATAATCCCAACACAATGAAACTATCAAATTTCATCTTTAATCAACACGAGCTTATTCATCATTAATATTATAACTCACAATATTTAACAACCAGGTTGTTCCCAAGAAAGAGGGGGCTTTCCAATAAGGATTTCTCCCTATTGGCGCGCAATTAGGTGACCAAACCTCCCCTTGATAGAACTTCTAGACATTGTAAATATTGCAATTTAATAATATGAATAGCTTTGTCGTCTCAATTATTGATTTAATAATATAACATATTGTGTAGATGACACTGTGATAATAATCGAATCAATAATATGAGAGATATGATGCAGCAATTACTGTAGCAATAATTGAGTATAACTGAGTGACTTCTCACGTAAGCATCAATAATCAATACCGTGTGCTACTATGCAACCACACGTATTATTGTACTTTTACTACCGGGTAGTTCAACAGTGTTAACAGTAACACTTCTGCCGTTATTTTTTATAAAATATTTTTGTCGTTTTCTCAATCCAACAATAATTCCGTTGCGGGGTCCACTAATGATTGTGCCGTCGTACGAATATTCCCCGACACAAAGAATATTCTCCGACAAATCGAATATAATATAACAACTTGCATACTTTGCAAAATACTACCCACAACTATAACATTATCTCAAATCCACACCATAATAAAAAAAATATATTTCAAAAAATTTAAATCTTTATTCGTAAAAATCTGGGGTCTCACAATCTCCCCTCCTTATGAAATTCCTCCCTCGAAATTTACGTACGTACCTGGTATGACAAAGAGGTGAGGATTCCTTGAATACCTTTATCGTTGAAAACATTAAATTCATCTTTGCAATACGGTCAAAGATATTCATTAACCATTCATCTTTGTACTACAGACCAACTATATAACCAATAATCAACAGTTCATCTTTGCACTATAGGCCAAAGATATATAACTATAAAACCAATAATGCTGAGTATCACGACCACGAATTATCCATGCACTACGGGCCAAGGATATTCGTGTTTTCAATTACGATCATGATTATACTGAATAATCCCTTGTCATAATCATACCAAGTCCATCTATGCACTACGGGCTAAAGATGACTTTTACCACATCATTTATAACATTACGGTCATGATTACACCGAATAATCTCTGGTCATAATCATACCAAGTCCATCTATGCACTACAGGCCACAGATGACTTTCAAAAAAAATATAAATATGATGAGTAGTTAATCAATCGATTCCAAAAATCACATCAAAGGCAATTATTTTCAAAGAGATAAGATCGACAGGTAACGTAAAAGTGTCGATTTGAAACAAGATTTATAAACAGTGGAGGTAACAAAAGTTTCTCCTAACGAAGTTTCAACCAATAAGTCAAAGTCTAACTCCTCATGAGTCAAATTTAAACGTTGAACACAACTAGGTGAAATACAAGAGTGGCTAAAACTTATGGGACATCCTAAAGTAAGTTTAGGGTATATGCTCTATAATCCTACTTAGCAAAAGGTGTTTGTTGCGAAACACACTACCTTCTAAGATAAAGGTGTTTATCATTGAAGGGGCTAGTGGGAGGATAATAGATCTTGAAGAGTTTAAGAACCACAAAACACTATAAGTCAAATAAGAGGAACCTGTAGATAGACCTATTGTACCACAATTGAATCGTAAAACGGAATAGTACCAAGATACAGGAGGTATGGATTCATCATAGATGATGATGATGAGGTACGCATCATAGAAGATGATGATCCAGAGTTACATACGATGAGGTAAGAGTTCTAGTGTGTACAAAAGGGTCAGTAGGAGCGTTATAACATTTCTAGTATTATATATTGATATACTACGGATAAGGAATAACATGCCAATGCTACAATCAGTAAAGATAAAGTTGTCTAAACATACCTCCGTGAATGGTTTGGGAAGAGTATCTTTATTGGGGATAAAATCTATATAGATAGATATAAGAGGATGCTCGACTTAACCCAAGGAACGTATATTCATTTGATGCTAAAGTCGTTTAGCATGGCAAACTCCAAGAGATGTCTCATGTCGATGAGCTATGGAGTGTATCTCTTTAATAGTCCCCACAGACTCGAAAAGAGAGGTCGCACATGAGTGACAATCATGTATGCAATGAAATGTACGAGACACGATGTTGATCGGTCATATTATGGAGAAGTTCACTATGAGTCGTTGAAAACATATTAAAGTGCTTAAGCAAGACTAAGGATGTAATCATATTCATGGTGGGTCTAAATTAAAACTAGAGGGCTTATGAGACTCAAGTTTTTCAGATGAGACCAAGATGATGAAAAATCCACTTAAAGGTAAAGCGTTATCTTGAGCAAAGGTGCGATGAATTGGACGGAGTTCCAAACAAAGAAAGAGTTGTTGGTTTAGTAATAAAGACAAAGTATATAGCTATAAATGAAGCTGCAAGTTGATTGTTTGGATTAAAAGTTCATTACAGAACTAGGAATAGTTCTTAAGTCTCATCTTGGATCTAAACATGTGTTGTGGCACTTTCATTTGATTATTAGAATCATTGAAAGATGGGAAATCACTATAGAGTTAGTGGACTCTCAAGAACAACATTACGTATCCATTAACTAAAGTTTATCCAACAGCAGGATAATCGTCACTTAGAGAAGAGGAGTATGAGATACCATGACGATTGGCTTTAGTGCAAGTGGGAGATTGAAAGTAGTATGCACACAAGCCAATCATGTTTGATGATAAAGCATATACTTTGTAACAATCTTATTCATTTATTAATAAAAAGTACTAATTTATTAAAGGCTTTTAATTATCTACATGATGCTGTTTTATAATATGTGATAAACCCATAGTTTTAAGCAATGCTTTTAGAATAATGATGATGATCATTCTAATGAGATCTAAATTCTTAGAAAGCTTAAAACTAAAATAGTTCCCAATCATTGGATTACTAAATTGGGGATTAGTGAATCCGGATAGATTGGTACATACGTTGCTTGCTCATTGGATGAGGATGATTGATCTCATGATCATTTGTGTGGAGACACTAAAGCAAGTATGTAGGTGCTTATTAGAGAATAAGTTCACGAGCATTGGCTCGCTAAGGAATACCTAATGGAGTTTTACTTGCCTGTCAATAGGAATTCCTGTAGTGATAGTAGTACAAGTGATCCTTGGACTTGAGGTCATCATAGTATCTTGTGTATGATGAGTTATACTTTGACTTATTCCTTAAGACCCTTAGGGTATATCAAAGGGTATGCTTGGGTATAATAAGTTGTATATGGAGATAATGTATGATCTATAAAGAATCTACCACTTCTAATAAAAGAAGAGAAATGTCCTATGTGATTCGATAAATGACAACCCAGTAGTCCTTGGCCAAGGTAGAATGAAATTAGAAAGGAGTTTCTAATTTGCATTATTTGGAGTTGTGCATTTAAGGATCGAAATACATATAATTAAATAAAATAAGACTTGACAGTAATTCCATGTCTTATATTTAATTGGGACATTGTATGGTGGAAGGATTGAATTGTACGGTAACTATTTACTCAAAGGTTCTTTTATGATTAATGTTGAAATCTAAATTATCTAAAAAGTCGTTGATCGCTATGGAGGTTTATCCCTATTGTAGAATAAATATTATTTATTTAAATAAATTAATTATTTAATTTATTTATTTAAATAAGATTAGAATTGTTCTAATTGAGTTATTCACAACCGGTTTAATATGGAGAACCTAAAGGGTCACACCATTAAAGGAAGAAAAATTATTTAAGAAGTTAATGGCATAATCGTAATAATATATGTTAAGTATATTTAATTTAATCTATGGTGATAGAATAAATTAAATAGCTTAATATTTATTATTTAATATTTTAGAAATATTAAATATAAATTAATAAGAGGAGTCTTATTAATATTATTACAATTATTATTATTATTCTAATTTTTAAAAGAGTTTAGGAATTAATTTAATATAAGTACTCTCATTTATTCCTAATTGGATTAGGAAGAAAAATTAGTTAAAGGAGTTTAATTAATTATCCCTAATAAGATTAGGGAGCTTAATTAATTAAATAAATCCCAATTCCTTAATTGTTAAGGTGGGTTGCCCACATCTATAAATAAGAGGAGTCTTATTATGGGTGTGGTGGTTGTTGAATTTTACAACATACGTAATAATTCCAATAGTTGGGAGAGTACGCTTTTTCTATACAGATAGGAAAAACTAGGGTTTGAGCCAATACCCCTTCTTCTTGAAAATTCTTTTTCCTTGGTGGATCACCTCTAGAGGCCATACACTTGGGTGGCTTATATTGATCAAAGGAAGGAACTAAATTCGGTGGATTCAAGTTGAGCGAAAAGGATTGGAGGTGAACTTTGTGCAGGAAGCTCGAGATCTTCAAGGGTATGTTTCTTGTTCATCTTTTTCGTTTAATTAATAATTATGCATAAAGGGTGATCCGGGTATATGGTTTGTAAATTTTAAACTCTGATTTTACACGTTTCCGCATTTTTATGCAATTTGATTGCGTTCTTGAATATTACAAACCTAACAGTGGCATCAGAGCCAAACCTTTATGCGAATTATTAATTGTTTTAATTTAAAATGTATATTGATATGTGTTTAGAACAATTTAATTGGGAATAATTTTGTTTTATAAAATTTTATTAAAAAAAAAACGGAAATCATGTGATATACCGCGGACTGAATTTCAATTTTTTTTCCGCTGTGATTCGCGGGAAAAGGATGCTGATTTGCGTGGTGATTAAGGATAGCTTCAGGCGTTTTTTATTTATTTATGGAGTATCGTTATATATGATATTATATATTATTTTAGTTTAGCCGGATCCGCGCTAATATAACAATGTTATCACTTATCAAGAAAGATTTATCCTGCATAATGTTTTTCACGTGATTAATCTGTTACACATGTTCTTTTCTTTTGGTTACAAGGAATCATATTTACTTTTTATATATATATATATATATATATATATATATATATATATATATATATACAATATATATATTGTATATATGATTGTAATGGTTTTCATAGGAAAGTTAATAACAATGATATATTATAACATATATATATATAATAGTTATATTAATTATCCTTAACCATTTTATAATTAAAATAAAAATTTATTTTAATCTTAAAATAAAAGGTTTGTTTTAATATTAAAATAAAAAGTTTATTTTAATTTTTAAAATTGAATTTCATGCTAACTAATTAGAGTTGGAATTTGATTCCATGATAACTAATTGGAGTTGAAATTGGATTCCATGTTTCCTTAAATAAAGGAGTTTATTTAGATGTGAAATAAGATTTTATATTATTCAAAATAAATGAGTTTATTTGTGAATAGGAAAAGAATATGTGTTTCCTTTTATAAAGGAATTTTTTTTTACATGGAATTGGATTCCATAATTAATTAAAATAAAGGAGTTTATTTTGATTAAAGATTTTGATTAAAATAAAATAGTTTATTTTATTCAAAATTGAATAAATTAAAATAAAATAGTTTTATTTTGATTTAAATTTGGATTAAAATAAAGGAGTTTATTTTGATTCAAAATAGATTTTATACTAACTAAATTTTCCCATTAAATGATATCAATATATATATTAAATGTTTATTATTCATAAGATGAATGTTATTTATTGATGCATATGATGATGTGTATGATAATAAATGGGATTGATTATGGACTATTGACCAATGTGATTGGATTTTATTTTAGTTGGATGCATGAATGTATGAGTTTTATTAAATGGGGTCTGCGTACCTCGTCTTCTCTAATTTTTTACGAATGTAAATTCTATCTCCCTCTCATGTACTTCCCTCGATCACGATCAAGGTTTCTATTTATTTTAAATAGTTTTGTAATAGGAATAGTTAGAATTAATTTTGAAAATTGGAGATCAAAGGAGCAAGGAGCGCGTGAAACCCATTTGTAAATGAGCCCCGGGTTTAAATGTAATAGTTATATTTAAATATTATTTCTTGCACCCCTAGGGTTTGACCTTTTGGTTCACTTGGTGGCTCTAGTGAACCAAACTAGAATAAAAGTCCATAATCAATTCGAGTAGAATATAGTATTCTATATGTGCATGCTTATACTATATATATTATATATTATGCAAGCATGATTCGCATGTTAATTAATATGACGCGTATTTTATATATATATGTGCATGCGCGCTAAACAAGATGAGACAAATTAATAACAAACCCCTCAATTTTTTATATTAAGTCCTAAGCGTTCAAAGATATTTGAAATATCGAACGTCGCCTTCTAGCATGATAAAATTAATAGAGTATTAAATATTTAATATGAGTTTGTTGTGTCACCACAAGGCAAGTATTAAGTATTTAAGATGTTAATTTATCACATTTGATGCTTATAAAGAAAATTGAGCAATATTGTTTTTTGTTGTGTCACCACAAGGATGATATTTTCTTTTTGAATATATGGAGTGCTAGGTCGGACTTAACTTGGATAATTTTGATTCGGATGTGCCACCACTTGATCAAAATAATCTAAGAGGCAAAAGAAAAGGAGTTGCATAGTTGATGTAATTGACAAAAGTTGTCTACCTATTTATTTATATATAGTTTGTTGTGTCACCACAAGGCTATATACATTTGAAATGGGATCCTTATTCTCACTAGCAAATCTTTAATTAGATTTTTGCCGAACTATATAAGTGAGGTAATATAGTTTGAAGAAAATAGTGGGAGATACCAATTTAAAACAAGACCTAAATTATTTTGGTATTTAATAAAAGAATGTATGTTAAAATGTTGTTAATTACAAATTCATTTACAGAATTTTACAATGTCTAAATTACTATCACTGCGTAGCATATTAGATGCTAAATTAACGAATCAATTAAAGCGGATTGGTTAAGGAATTTGAGAATAGTTCTCATAGTTGAAAAGCTATCTTATGTCCTTAATACGCCTATCCTCGCATGATGGTTGCGCATAATGCCTCCGAGGAAGAGATTGCTACTTTTAGAAAGTGGCAAAATGATGCACTGATTGGCTCAATACATCATGTTAGCATCCATGAGTAACGAGCTTCAACGTTAGCATGAAACTATGGATGCTCCTACTATATTCCACGCACATCAAGTAGTTGATGGTGAGGAAAGTGGGGACCGATAGATATCAAATATCTAAGGAGCTCTTCCGATTTAGAATGGCCAATGGCACTATTATAGTATGCAGACAAAAGTTCTTAACATAATCAATTTGATTGATCAATTAGGACAATTGGTTTTTGTCATGGATGGAGAGTTGAGCCAAGATTTGATCTTGCCTCACTCCCGGACTCCTTTCACAATTGTTGTGCATTTTTCATATGAACAAGCTAGATATCGACCTCATTGATTTGCTTAACATATTGAAAAATGTTGAGAGTCACTTTCCAACCAAGAAAGATCAAGTCTTCTTGGTAGGGGCCAAAGGATCTTTTGAAAAGAAGAACGATTCAAAGAAGGTAAATAGAAAGGCATAAACAAAGGATAATAAGAACAAAAGCGACACGAGTAGTAAAGGAGTTTGCTTCCTTTGCAATAAGCCTGGACCTTTGAAAGAAAGCTGCGAGAAGCATCTTGCAGAGGCTAACCAAAGAAGCTTAGTGAAGTTTCGCCACAATACGATTTTTGTTCATGATTGAAATAAATTTTCTTTAAGTCAAGGTTCTACTTGGGTATTGGATACCGACTTTGGTTATCATAAATATAGATTTATGAAGGGACCAAACAGAAGTAGAAAGCTAAACAAATATAAGTAATCCTATGTGTGGGAAATGAAGCAAAGGTTGCAACATTAGCCATAGAAACTTATAGTTTGAAGATAGCGCCTACCCGCAAATCTATTAAGTCAATAAGTTGTTATTGTATTCTAGTTCTCGTTGAAAACATTATTTCTATTTTATTGTTGGACAATGAAATCTTTGGTATTATAATTAAGAACAATTGTTGTTCTATTTATAATAATAATGTTTCGTATAGAACTGAAAGATTACTTAATGGATTTTGTATACTTGACTTACGTGAAAAATTATTTTGTAAATTGAACAAACTAGTATAAGAAAAGGAGATGATCATTCAAAGAGTTGAATGTATGTATTTGTTGAAATACAAGTGTGAATTATTTGAAAGGTTCAAAGAATTCAGAAGTGAAACAAATTGGCAAAGTATTAAGATTCTTTGATTAGATCAAGGAATAAATACTTATGCAATAAGTTTCTAGATCATCTCAAATGGTTTTTCTCATAATGGACACCTCATGATACGTAATAATTGATTGATGTATCCGAATGGAAAAAATCGTACCTTGTTGGACATAGTGCGGTCCATAATGATTTTCTGACATTTCGGTATCCTCAGGGTCATGTCCCAGAAATGGTCAGCATATCTACAAAATGGTAACCTTAAAATCCCCCCAAGACTCCATAAAAGTTATGGACGGGAGGATTCTAATCTTAAGTATGTTAAGATAAGGGTTGTCCAACTTATGTGAAAAAGGTTTCAAAAAAGATAAGCTTGGGACAAGATTTGACAAGTGTAGATTTATGGGACATCCTAAAGTAAGTTTAGGGTATATGCTCTATAATCCTACTTAGCAAAAGGTGTTTGTTATGAAACACACTACCTTCTAAGATAAAGGTGTTTATCATTGAAGGGGCTAGTGGGAGGATAATAGATCTTGAAGAGTTTAAGAACCACAAAACACTATAAGTCAAATAAAAGAACTCAGAGATAGACTATTGTACCTGGTTGAATCGTAAATCGGAATAGTACCAGAAGATACCAGGAGGTATGGATTCATCATAGATGATGATGATGAGGTACGATCATAGAAGATGATGATCCGAGTTACATATGATGAGGTAAGAGTTCTAGTGTGTACAAAAGAATTCGAAGGGAGCGTTATAACATTTCTAGTATTATATATTGATATACTACGGATAAGGAATAACATGCCAATGCTACAATCAGTAAAGATAAAGTTGTCTAAACATACCTCCGTGAATGGTTTGGGAAGAGTATCTTTATTGGGGATAAAATCTATATAGATAGATATAAGAGGATGCTCGACTTAACCCAAGGAACGTATATTCATTTGATGCTAAAGTCGTTTAGCATGGAAAACTAAAAGAGATGTCTCATGTCGATGAGCTATGGAGTGTATCTCTCTTAATAGTCCCCACAGACTCCTGAAAAGAGAGGTCGCATGAGTGACAATCATGTATGCAATGAAATGTACGAGACACGATGTTGATCATCATATTATGGAGAAGTTCACTATGAGTCGGTGAAAACATCTTAAAGTGCTTAACCAAGCACTAAGGATGTAATCATATTCATGGTGGGTCTAAATTAAAATTAGAGGGCTTAATGAGACTCAAGTTTTTCAGACGGACCAAGAAAGCGAGAAAAATCCACTTAAAGGTAAAGCGTTATCTTGAGCGATTAGTGCGTTGAATTGGAAAGGTTCCAAACAATGAAAGAGTTCTTTGGTTTAGTAATAAAGACAAAGTATATAGCTATAAATGAAGCTGCAAGTTGATTGTTTGGATTAAAAGTTCATTACAGAACTAGGAATAGTTCTTAAGTCTCATCTTGGATCTAAACATGTGTTGTGGCACTTTCATTTGATTATTAGAATAATTGAAAGATGGGAAATCACTATAGAGTTAGTGGACTCTCAAGAACAACATTACGTATCCATTAACTAAAGTTTATCCAACAGCAGGATAATCGTCACTTAGAGAAGAAGAGTTTGAGATACCATGACGATTGGCTTTAGTGCAAGTGGGAGATTGAAAGTAGTATGCACACAAGCCAATCATGTTTGATGATAAAGCATATACTTTGTAACAATCTTATTCATTTATTAATAAAAAGTACTAATTTATTAAAGGCTTTTAATTATCTACATGATGCTGTTTTATAATATGTGATAAACCCATAGTTTTAAGCAATGCTTTTAGAATAATGATGATGATCATTCTAATGAGATCTAAATTCTTAGAAAGCTTAAAACTAAAATAGTTCCCAATCATTGGATTACTAAATTGGGGATTAGTGAATCCGGATAGATTGGTACATACGTTCTTGCTTTCATTGGATGAGGATGATTGATCTCATGATCATTTGTGTGGAGACACTAAAGCAAGTATGTAGGTGCTTATTAGAGAATAAGTTCACGAGCGTGGCTCGCTAAGGAATACCTAATGGAGTTTTACTTGCTGTCAATAGGAATTCTGTAGTGATAGTAGACAAGTGATCCTTGGACTTGAGGTCATCATAGTATCTTGTGTATGATGAGTTATACTTTGACTTATTCCTTAAGACCCTTAGGGTATATCAAAGGGTATGCTTGGGTATAATAAGTTGTACATGGAGATAATGTATGATCAATAAAGAATCTACCACTTCTAATAAAAGAAGAGAAATGTCCTATGTGATTCGATAAATGACAACCAAAGTAGTCCTTGGCGGCGTAATGAAATTAGAAAGGAGTTTCTAATTTGCATTATTTGGAGTTGTGCATTTAAGGATCAAAATACATATAATTAAATAAAATAAGACTTGATAAAGAATTCCATGTCTTATATTTAATTGGGACATTGTATGGTGGAAGGATTGAATTGTCGCAGTAACTATTTACTCAAAGGTTCTTTTATGATTAATGTTGAAATCTATATTATCCGAAAAGTCGTTGATCGCTAGGGAGGCTTATCCCTATTGTAGAATAAATATTATTTATTTAAATAAATTAATTGTTTAATTTATTTATTTAAATAAGATTAGAATTATTCTAATTGATTTATTCACAACCTAGGTTTAATATGGAGGAACCTAAAGGGTCATACCATAAAAGGAAGAAAAATTATTTAAGAAGTTAATGGCATAATCATAATAATATGTTAAGTATATTTAATTTAATCTATGGTGATAGAATAAATTAAATAGCTTAATATTTATTATTTAATATTTTAGAAATATTAAATATAAATTAATAAGAGGAGTCTTATTAATATTATTACAATTATTATTATTATTCTAATTTCTAAAAGAGTTTAGGAATTAATTTAATATAAGTACTCTCATTTATTCCTAATTGGATTAGGAAGAAAAATTAGTTAAAGGAGTTTAATTAATTATCCATAATAAGATTAGGGAGCTTAATTAATTAAAAGAATTTAATTAATTAAATAAATCTCAATTCCTTAATTGTTAAGGTGGGTTGCCCACATCTATAAATAAGAGGCGTCTTATTATGGGTGTGGTGGTTGTTGAATTTTACAACATACGTAATAATTCCAATAGTTGGGAGAGTACGCTTTTTCTATACAGATAGAAAAAACTAGGGTTTGAGCCAATACCCCTTCTTCTTGAAAATTCTTTTTCCTTGGTGGATCACCTCTAGAGATCATACACTTCGGTGGCTTACATTGATCAAAGGAAGGAACTAAATTCGGTGGATTCAAGTTGAACGCGAAAAGGATTGGAGGTGAACTTGTACTTGAGGAAGCTCAGATCTTCAAGGGTATGTTTCTTGTTCATCTTTTTCGTTTAATTAATAATTATGCATAAAGGGTGATCCGGGTATATGGTTTGTAAATTTTAAACTCTGATTTTACACGTTTCCGTATTTTTATGCAATTTGATTGCGTTCTTGAATATTACAAACCTAACAGTGGCATCAGAGCCAAACCTTTATGCGAATTATTAATTATTTTAATTTAAAATGTATATTGATATGTGTTTAGAACAATTTAATTGGGAATAATTTTGTTTTATAAAATTTTATTAAAAAAACGGAAATCATGTGATATACCGCGGACTGAATTTCAATTTTTTTTCCGCTGTGATTCGCGGGAAAAGGATGCTAATTTGCGTGGTGATTAAGGATATCTTTAGGCGTTTTTTATTTATTTATGGAGTATCGTTATATATGATATTATATATTATTTCAGTTTAGCCGGATCCGCGCTAATATAACGATGTTATCACTTATCAAGAAAGATTTATCCTGCATAATGTTTTTCACGTGATTAATCTGTTACACATGTTCTTTTCTTTTGGTTATATGGAATCATATTTACTTATATATATATATATATATATATATACAATATATATATATATATATATATATATTGTATATATGATTGTAATGGTTTCTTGAGGAAAGTTAATAGCAATGATATATTATAACCGTTATATATATAATAGTTATATTAATTATCCTTAACTATTTTATAATTAAAATAAAAAATTGTTTTAATCTTAAAATAAAGGTTTGTTTTAATATTAAAATAAAAGGTTTATTTTAATTTTTAAAATTGAATTTCATGCTAACTAATTAGAGTTGGAATTTGATTCCATGATAACTAATTGGAGTTGAAATTGGATTCCATGTTTCCTTAAATAAAGGAGTTTATTTAGATGTGAAATAAGATTTTATATTATTCAAAATAAATGAGTTTATTTGTGAATAAGAAAAGAATATGTGTTTCCTTTTATAAAGGATTTTTTTTTACATGGAATTGGATTCCATAATTAATTAAAATAAAGGAGTTTATTTTGATTAAAGATTTTGATTAAAATAAAATAGTTTATTTTATTCAAAATTGAATAAATTAAAATAAAATAGTTTTATTTTGATTTAAATTTGGATTAAAATAAAGGAGTTTATTTTGATTCAAAAATAGATTTTATACTAACTAAATTTGCCCATTAAATGATATCAATATATATATTAAATGTTTATTATTCATAAGATGAATGTTATTTATTGATGCATATGATGATGTGTATGATAATAAATGGGATTGATTATGGACTATTGACCAATGTGATTGGATTTTATTTTAGTTGGATGCATGAATGTATGAGTTTTATTAAATGGGGTCTCATGTACTCGCCTTCTCTAATTTTTCTGAATGTAAATTCTATCTCCCTCCTGTGTACTTCCCCTTGACTGCTGATCAAGGTTTCTATTTATTTTAAATAGTTTTGTAATAGGAATAGTTAAAATTAATTTTGAAAATTGGAGATCAAAGGAGCAAGGAGCGCGTGAAGACCCATTTGTAATGGAGCCCGGGTTTAAATGTAATAGTTATATTTAAATATTATTTCTTGCACCCCTAGGGTTTGACCTTTTGGTTCACTTGGTGGCTCTAGTGAACCAAACTAGAATAAAAGTCCATAATCAATTCGAGTAGAATATAGTATTCTATATGTGCATGCTTATACTATATATATTATATATTATGCAAGCATGATTCGCATGTTAATTAATATGACGCGTATTTTATATATATATGTGCATGCGCTAAACAAGATGAGACAAATTAATAACAAACCCTCAATTTTTATATTAAGTCCTAAGCGCTCAAAGATATTTGAAATATCGAACGTCGCCTTCTAGCATGATAAAATTAATAGAGTATTAAATATTTAATATGAGTTTGTTGTGTCACCACAAGGCAAGCAAGTATTAAGTATTTAAGATGTTAATTTATCACATTTGATGCTTATAAAGAAAATTGAGCAATATTGTTTTGTTGTGTCACCACAAGGATGATATTTTTCTTTTTGAATATATGGAGTGCTAGGTGGGACTTAACTTGGATAATTTTGATTCGGATGTGCCACCACTTGATCAAAATAATCTAAGAGGCAAAAGAAAAGGAGTTGCATAGTTGATGTAATTGACAAAAGTTGTCTACCTATTTATTTATATATAGTTTGTTGTGTCACCACAAGGCTATATACATTTGAAATGGGATCCTTATTCTCACTAGCAAATCTTTAATTAGATTTTGCCGAACTATATAAGTGAGGGTAATATAGTTTGAAGAAAATAGTGGGAGATACCAATTTAAAACAAGACCTAAATTATTTTGGTATTTAATAAAAGAATGTATGTTAAAATGTTGTTAATTACAAATTCATTTACAGAATTTTACAATGTCTAAATTACTATCACTGCGTAGCATATTAGATGCTAAATTAACCGTAATCGAATTAAAGCGGATTGGTTAAGGAATTTGAGAATAGTTCTCATAGTGAAAAAGCTATCTTATGTCCTTAATACGCCTATCCTCGCAATGGTTGCGCATAATGCCTCCGAGGAAGAGATTGCTACTTTTAGAAAGTGGCAAAATGATGCACAGTTGGCTCAATACATCATGCTCGCATCCATGAGTAACGAGCTTCAGCGTTAGCATGAAACTATGGATGCTCCTACTATATTCCTGCACATCAAGTAGTTGATGGTGAGGAAAGTAGGACTGATAGATATCAAATATCTAAGGAGCTCTTCCGATTTAGAATGGCCAATGGCACTATAGTACAGACAAAAAGTTCTTAACATAATCAATTTGATTGATCAATTAGGACAAATGGTTTTGTCATAGATGGAGAGTTGAGCCAAGATTTGATCTTGCCCTCACTCCCGGACTCCTTTCACAATTGTTGTGCATTTTTCATATGAACAAGCTAGATATCAGCCTCGCTGATTTGCTTAACATATTGAAAAATGTTGAGAGTCACTTTCCAACCAAGAAAGATCAAGTCTTACTGGTAGGGGCCAAAGGATCTTTTGAAAAGAAGAAAGATTCAAAGAAGGTAAATAGAAAGGCATAAACAAAGGATAATAAGAACAAAACTGATACGAGTAGTAAAGGAGTTTGCTTCCACTGCAATAAGCCTTGGACATCGGAAAGAAAATCATGAGAAGCATCTTGCAGAGGCTAACCAAAGAAGCTTAGTGAAGTTTTTTATAATAATCGCTTTTTGTTCATGATTGAAATAAATTTTCTTTAAGTCAAGGTTCTACTTGGGTATTGGATACCGACTTTGGTTATCATAAATATAGATTTATGAAGGACCAAAGAAGTAGAAAGCTAAACAAATATAAGTAATCCTATGTGTGGGAAATGAAGCAAAGGTTGCAACATTAGCCATAGAAACTTATAGTTTAGACCGCTTTCTAAGCAAATCTATTAAGTCAATAAGTTGTTATTGTATTCTAGTTCTCGTTGAAAACATTATTTCTATTTTATTGTTGGACAATGAAATCTTTGGTATTATAATTAAGAACAATTGTTGTTCTATTTATAATAATAATGTTTTCGTATAGAAACCGAAAGATTACTTAATGGATTTTGTATACTTGACTTACGTGAAAAATTATTTTGTAAATTGAACAAACTAGTATAAGAAAAGGAGATGATCATTCAAAGAGTTGAATGTATGTATTTGTTGAAATACAAGTGTGAATTATTTGAAAGGTTCAAAGAATTCAGAAGTGAAACAAATTGGCAAAGTATTAAGATTCTTTGATTAGATCAAGGAATAAATACCTGTGCAATAAGTTTTTAGATCATCTCAAATGGTTTTTCTCATAATGGACACCTCATGATACGTAATAATTGATTGATGTATCTGAATGGAAAAATCGTACCTTGTTGGACATGGTGCGGTCCATAATGATTTTACCGACATTTCAAAGATATCCCTCTAGGTGGTGTCCTAGAAATGGCTGCATATCTACAAAATGGTAACCTTAAAATCCAGCCCCAAGACTCCATAAAAGTTATGGACAGGGAGGATTCCTAATCTTAAGTATGTTAAGATAAGGGGTTGTCCAACTTATGTGAAAAAGGTTTCAAAAAGATAAGCTTGGGACAAGATTTGACAAGTGTAGATTTATGGGACATCCTAAAGTAAGTTTAGGGTATATGCTCTATAATCCTACTTAGCAAAAGGTGTTTGTTGCGAAACACACTACCTTCTAAGATAAAGGTGTTTATCATTGAAGGGGCTAGTGGGAGGATAATAGATCTTAAAGAGTTTAAGAACCACAAAACACTATAAGTCAAATAAAAGGAACCTGTAGATAGACCTATTGTACCACAACTGAATCGTAAATCGGAATAAGCACACCAAGATACTGGAGGTATGGATTCATCATAGATGATGATGATGAGGTACGCATCATAGAAGATGATGATCCAGAGTTACATACGATGAGGTAAGAGTTCTAGTGTGTACAAAAGGGTCAGTAGGAGCGTTATAACATTTCTAGTATTATATATTGATATACTACGGATAAGGAATAACATGCCAATGCTACAATCAAGTAAAAGATAAAGTTGTCTAAACATACCTCAAGTGAATGGTTTGGGAAGAGTATCTTTATTGGGGATAAAATCTATATAGATAGATATAAGAGGATGCTCGACTTAACCCAAGGAACGTATATTCATTTGATGCTAAAGTCGTTTAGCATGGCAAACTCCAAGAGATGTCTCATGTCGATGAGCTATGGAGTGTATCTCTTTTAATAGTCCCCACAGACTCCTGAAAAGAGAGGTCGCATGAGTGACAATCATGTATGCAATGAAATGTACGAGACCTGATGTTGATCAGTCATATTATGGAGAAGTTCACTATGAGTCAGTGAAAAACATCTTAAAGTGCTTAACCGGCACTAAGGATGTAATCATATTCATGGTGGGTCTAAATTAAAATTAGAGGGCTTAACAGACTCAAGTTTTTCAGACAGACCAAGAAGACAGAAAAATCCACTTAAAGGTAAAGCGTTATCTTGAACAGTGGTGCAGTGAATTGGAAAGGTTCCAAACAAAGAAAGAGTTCTTTGGTTTAGTAATAAAGACAAAGTATATAGCTATAAATGAAGTCGCAAGTTGATTGTTTGGATTAAAAGTTCATTACAGAACTAGGAATAGTTCTTAAGTCTCATCTTGGATCTAAACATGTGTTGTGGCACTTTCATTTGATTATTAGAATAATTGAAAGATGGGAAATCACTATAGAGTTAGTGGACTCTCAAGAACAACATTACGTATCCATTAACTAAAGTTTATCCAACAGCAGGATAATCGTCACTTAGAGAAGAAGAGTTTGAGATACCATGACGATTGGCTTTAGTGCAAAAGTGGGAGATTGAAAGTAGTAGTATACAAGCCAATCATGTTTGATGATAAAGCATATACTTTGTAACAATCTTATTCATTTATTAATAAAAAGTACTAATTTATTAAAGGCTTTTAATTATCTACATGATGCTATTTTATAATATGTGATAAACCCATAGTTTTAAGCAATGCTTTTAGAATAATGATGATGATCATTCTAATGAGATCTAAATTCTTAGAAAGCTTAAAACTAAAATAGTTCCCAATCATTGGATTACTAAATTGGGGATTAGTGAATCCGGATAGATTGGTACATACGTTGCTTGCTCATTGGATAAGGATGATTGATCTCATGATCATTTGTGTGGAGACACTAAAGCAAGTATGTAGGTTCTTATTAGAGAATAAGTTCACAGAACGTGGCTCGCTAAGGAATACCTAATGGAGTTTTACTTGCCTGTCAATAGGAATTCCTGTAGTGATAGTAGTACAAGTGATCCTTGGACTTGAGGTCATCATAGTATCTTGTGTATGATGAGTTATACTTTGACTTATTCCTTAAGACCCTTAGGGTATATCAAAGGATATGCTTGGGTATAATAAGTTGTACATGGAGATAATGTATGATCAATAAAGAATCTACCACTTCTAATAAAAGAAGAAAAATGTCCTATGTGATTCGATAAATGACAACCCAAAGAGTCCTTGGTTAAAGCGAAATGAAATTAGAAAGGAGTTTCTAATTTGCATTATTTGGAGTTGTGCATTTAAGGATCGAAATACATATAATTAAATAAAATAAGACTTGACAAAGTAATTTCATGTCTTATATTTAATTGGGACATTGTATGGTGGAAGGATTGAATTATGCGGTAACTATTTACTCAAAGGTTCTTTTTATGATTAATGTTGAAATCTATATTATCCGAAAAGTCGTTGATCGCTAGGGAGGCTTATCCCTATTGTAGAATAAATATTATTTATTTAAATAAATTAATTGTTTAATTTATTTATTTAAATAAGATTAGAATTATTCTAATTGATTTATTCACAATAGGTTTAATATGGAGAACCTAAAGGGTCACACCATAAAAGGAAGAAAAATTATTTAAGAAGTTAATGGCATAATCGTAATAATATGTTAAGTATATTTAATTTAATCTATGGTGATAGAATAAATTAAATAGCTTAATATTTATTATTTAATATTTTAGAAATATTAAATATAAATTAATAAGAGGAGTCTTATTAATATTATTACAATTATTATTATTATTCTAATTTCTAAAAGAGTTTAGGAATTAATTTAATATAAGTACTCTCATTTATTCCTAATTGGATTAGGAAGAAAAATTAGTTAAAGGAGTTTAATTAATTATCCCTAATAAGATTAGGGAGCTTAATTAATTAAATAAATCCCAATTCCTTAATTGTTAAGGTGGGGTGCCCACATCTATAAATAAGAGGAGTCTTCTTATGGGTGTGGTGGTTGTTGAATTTTACAACATACGTAATAATTCCAATAGTTGGGAGAGTACGCTTTTTCTATACAGATAGGAAAAACTAGGGTTTGAGCCAATACCCCTTCTTCTTGAAAATTCTTTTTCCTTGGTGGATCACCTCTAGAGGCCATACACTTGGGTGGCTTACATTGATCAAAGGAAGGAACTAAATTCGGTGGATTCAAGTTGAACGGGAAAAGGATTGGAGGTGAACTTGTACCCGAGGAAGCTCAGATCTTCAAGGGTATGTTTCTTGTTCATCTTTTTCGTTTAATTAATAATTATGCATAAAGGGTGATCCGGATATATGGTTTGTAAATTTTAAACTCTGATTTTACACGTTTCTGCATTTTTATGCAATTTGATTGCGTTCTTGAATATTACAAACCTAACACGTTCTCTTTCCTTTGAAATGGGTGCTGGTGCCGACGTCTTCACGTCATTGTTGAACCTTCTCTTCTTGAAATTTCCACTCCTATTATCTTGGCCATGATTACCACCGAAATGGTTACCATTCTTGGCGTGATAATTTCCCCCACGATGGTTATCGTTGTTCCGATGGCCGTTGCCAGCGGTATGATTATTATCGTGTTGTTGGTCGTTACCTTTTGGTTGTGCTGACTCATTATCGCGCTCCAATAACTGAGCCCTATTCACAACATCTGAATACAAACAAAGTTTATGAGAAATGAGGTATTGACATATATCGGGTTTCAAACCTCTTAGAAACATTCGCGTCATTCGCTCCTCATTATCAACCAAATGGGATGCAAACCGAGATAACTCCGCAAATTTAGCCTCGTATTGCGACACGGTCATATTATTTTGCTACAACTTGATAAACTCCACCTCTTTCATGTGACGAATACTTTCGGGAAAGTACTTGTCGTTGAACAGCTCTTAAAACTTCTCCCAAGACATCTTGAAAGGCCAGTCATGGTACGCGTTTACGATTCCACCCAAGAATCGCTTCTTCACGTAACATAAAGGTGGAAAAGGGAACCTTTTGCTCCTCGGAGCATCCCAAGACATCAAATATCTTGGTGATCTGCTTTAACCATGTCTCTACCTTAAGTGGTTCTGGCTTTCCCAAAACTCCCATGGTCCCAGCTCCTTGAAGCGCTTAGCGGTGACTAAAATGTGGGTTGCCATTATTTCCACCTGCATTTTGAACAGGAATCTCTCTCGCCTGATGTTGCATGAATTGCATAAAGCCTTTGAACATTTCATCGTTCATCATCTGATCGGTGTTATAATTTACCTGAGGACTATTGTCTTCCTGTTGCACATTATTCTGGGTATTGATCGTTGGTGACTCAACGGTCTCATGTGTTTCATTGATGATCTCAACATTTTCGGATGCCATTTTCAAATACTGCCACAAAACAAGGGTTAAGTAACATATCACATATTATCCCTATACTCTGACCGGCCAATTAAATACCAAATAAACTTAGGTAGGTCATACTAGCGAAGGAATTCCCGCTCTCCCTCCTAGTTCTTATCTCACATCTCACCAGGATCATATCCCTAAGCTTTGATACCAACCGTGACGCCCCAAAATTAGGTATACATCACCCATCTTGAGTCACCGGATACATGGTACAAAAAATACAAATACAAACTTAATTATACAACCGTCGTGTAACATACGACAATACATGAATCGAGAGTTCTAATAGGAATATTGTCATCTAGACAATATCCATACTCAAAGGAGTCCTCATTACATTTATTGTCACACTATTTAATGTAATAGTGAGGACTACTAATGCTATCTTACGGACCATCACCCTTTCCCCGACTCGTCCCAATTTATATTCTCATTTCAAGAGAATAATTGAAAGAAAGGGTGAGCTCAACTAGCCCAAGAAGAAATATTATGACTAAGATAATGCAGAATAAATTATCAATAGTCTTCAACAATGTTAAACTGATAAAATACAATAGACATCAAGTTTAACTGCAGCGGAAAAGCAATCCATTATACGAGTCAAGTAGAGAATAAAACCTACTACCTTCTATGATTTAAAAATGTTTTCATCAACTTTTATCGCTGAGACTCAGCTTAATAATTAAACCATATCTTCTAATCATCCCTGTACTACGAGCAAAGGATATTCATTAAACCATCAATGGTCATGACTATACCGAATAATCCCTGGTCATAATCATACCAAAAACTATCCATCAATGCATTACAAGCAACTGAGGACTTTTACCACATCACTTATAACATCACAGTTCATGATTATACCGAATGATCCCTGGTCATAATCATACTAAGTCCATCTATGCACGTAAGCCAAAGATGACTTTCAACATAATATAAACATGAGGATGACGACAATGTTATAGGAATTCAATAAAACAAGTTCAAGAATTAATTTATCTAGGAACTAATAATATCCAAATTGTCAACATGATACTTCTTTGTAAAGTAAAAATTCAAGAATGCTCAGAAGAATATTTCCATGAAAAGATACTGGATGAAGCGCAAATATCAAGAATATTCCTCTAATTTCATGGAGTATAGAAGTCAAAACTTTAACCAATCGAGTATAATAAAGAATATATGAAATCGCAAATGGATTTTCACCCGCCATGCAGTAATCCACGATATGAGATCATTTCCACAATTTAATAAGGAATGAATACAAAGGATCATTCACCATGCATGTGGCAATCCACATAGACAAAAGTTATTCCAATGTAATAATAAAGAATGGAATAATGAAGGATTCACCATGTATGCGATAGAGATCGCATGCATGTGTTATTCCCAATGTAATAATAAATGCGGAATAAAAATAATGGAACCAGTCGTGAAATTACACACGGCTGTGATATTCATGTAATAATAAAGAACGGAATAATAAAAGAATTTCACCAAGTATGCGGTACTTCACATAAACAAAGTTATTCCAACATAATAATAAAGAATAGAATAATGTAAGAAGATCACCAAGTATTGGGTAAACCGCATATACTGTGTCATTCCACCAAGTATAGGGTAAATCATAGCATACAAAGTTATTCCAACGTAATAATAAATAATGGAATAATGTAAGAAGATCACCAAGTATTGGGTAAACCGTGATATACAAAAGTCATTCCACCAAGTATAGGGTAAATCACAGCATACAAGTTATTCCAATGTAATAATAAATAATGGAATAATGTAAGGATTTCACCAAGTATAGGGGATTCATGTAAAAGTTATTCCAATGTAATAATAAAGAATGGAATAATGTAGGATTTCACCAAGAATAGGGTAGTATGCAGTGATACAAAAGTTATGTATAGGGTATGCCACTTTTACAAAAGTTATTCCAATGTAATAATAAAGAATGGAATAATGAAGTTCTCTTCATGAATAAGAAAGAATAACACCCCTTACCGTAAAAAGAAACTGGATATAGAAGTAGTGAAGAAGCGAATAATACTCTTCTTCTTTCTCTATAATTTCTCTCTAGAGTTTCAAAGTTGAATTCGTAAGAAATAATGAAGGAATGAGCTTCTATTTATAGAAGAATGGACTGAATAGTAACTAATACCTGAACGGTCCAGATTGATTTACTTTTAAACGAACGGTCAGCATTAAAACTTAAAGCAAGCATTCATACCGATTCACTATTAAAACTTTAAACCAAATGATCTATACCGATTCACTATTAAAACTTTAAACCAGCGATCCATACTGATTCACTATTAAAACTTTAAACCAACGATCCATATTGATTTACTAATATAAATTAAACCAACGGTCTGAAAAATTAGCACATCTCCTCATGGAATAATATTGTACCCAAATACCCGAATGCACAATACTAGAGTGAATAGTAACTCATGAATAATAACTCGTGAATAGTAACTCATGAATAGTAACTCGTGAATAGTAACTCGTGAATAGTAACTCATAAATAGTAACTAATGAATAGTAACTCGTGAATAGTAACTCATGAATAGTATTCTGACACGAAAAGTGTCCCGAATACCCGATTGAACAATATAACCTCCAGACATCAATTATCATCAGAATAGGTGTCGATTTCTACTAACACAAATAATCCCAACACAATGAAACTATCAAATTTCATCTTTAATCAACACGAGCTTATTCATCATTAATATTATAACTCACAATATTTAACAACTAGGTTGTTCCCAGGAAAGAGGGGCTTTCAATAAGGATTTTCCCTATCGCCGCTAAATTAGGTTACCAAACCCTCCTCGATGTAACTTCTAGACATTGTAAATATTGCAATTTAATAATATGAATAACTTTGTCGTCTCAATTATTGATTTAATAATATAACATATATGTGTGATGACACTAATCGTGATAATAATCGAATCAATAATATGAGAGATATGATGCAAAGAATTCATCGTAGCAATAATTGAGTATAACTGAGTGACTTCTCACGTAAGCATCAATAATCAATATCGTGTGTTACTATGCAACCACGCGTATTACTGTGCTTTTATTACCGGGTAGTTCAACAGTTTTAACATTAACACTTCCGCCGTTATTTTTTATAAAATATTTTTGTCGTTTTCTCAATCAGACAATAATTCCGTTGCGGGGTCCACTAATGATTTTGTCGTCGTACGAATATTCCCCGACACAAAGAATATTCTCCGACAAATCGAATATAATATAACAACTTGCATACTTTGCAAAATACTACCCACAACTATAACATTATCTCAAATCCACACCATAATAAAAAAAAATATTTCGAGAAATTTAAATCTTTATTTGTAAAAATCTGGGATCTCACAATAGATGTTATGGATCTACTATGTAGCAATCGAGATCATCTATTTACACTATAAACAACATGTTTAAACACAAGAATCTAACATCTAACACCGCTTTCATGATCAAATTTGGTTTAGGGTTTATACTTTTTTATGAACAAATTCTTGATTCTTGGCTTCTGATTTGTTAATGGAGGTAGTGGGAACTTGTTTTGGGACTGATATACTAAAGATTTTCGTAGGTTTTGAGTGGAGAGAGTTTGGTTGAAAGTAAGTTGTAGAAATGAGGCAAATAATGACTTTTCTCTCGTTTGAGCTATATATATATATTGATATAATGAATGTAGCTGATGAAAATTGGCTGATGGCTGATGTTTTTGTCAAATAAAAAGTCAAGAGTTGGTTTACCAGCTAAAGCTTTGCAAGAATTACAAGTAACTTAATAGAATATGCACACGGGTAGTTTGGTCATTAGGCTTGCAAATTTAATGGCATTATGGTAACTTGTCCCAACCCTGAGGGTTTGACCCTTAGGGTTTAACCCCAAGGTTTTATAATCTAGTTTTCTAAGATTTTGCATTTAGGGCTAAAATGGAAAATTAGGTTTCCTAAATTACAAATTTATGGATTCTTAATTAGTTTAGGTTTTCTAATAATATAAAACATGAAAATTAGGTTTAAGGTCACTAATTAGCATTAAGATTGCTAAATTAGCAATTAGGGTTCATACATAACAAATTAGGATTACTAATTTGACAATTAGGGTTCTAGGTTAGTAATTAGGGTTTCTAAAAATTAGGGTTTCCCTAATTAAGATTAAAATATATAATACCTGTCATTAATCACATTAACACAATTTATGACCAATCTTAAACTCGAGTTTGAGTTTCAAATTAAGGTTCATCACAATAATACTAGGATTTTAACACGTTATACAATAATTGACCAACCATTATCAGTCTATACATACAGTACATATTTATAGCACTGAAATATAATAATATTATATTATTATTCTCATTCCTTATTCAAAAACCAGAATTAGGGTTTTGAATCCATAACCGACATAACTTTTATATACATAACATTATTAATTAAGTTATAATAATTAACTTAATTAATTTGAAATAAATTCATATAATAAAATAATTATTACAATAATTCTAACAATCATTTCATATATTATTTAAATAATATATAATCATATTTTTATAAAAATAAATAATAAAAATATTTTTACTAAAATTAATTATAACAATATAATTTATAATGATCAATAATTCTAAAAGAAATTATTTTAAATTATTCATGCAATAAATAAATTTTATTTATCACATATACACTTACACTTTACCTTATTCATATTCCCCACCTTTAAAATAATAATAACAAAAATTTATACGCAAAATTTCTTATTTAATTATATAGAAAATATCGGGTTATTACATTCACCCTCCCTTATAAGGATTCCGTCCCCGGAATCACCATTTCAAAACTTATACATACTAGGGTACATAGCATACATAGTCATTACAAGTAGATCTCTATCAAATTTGATCGAACTGATCCTTAACTATTCAACACAAAGCTTGTTTATTTGATTAAACAGAAATTTGATTTCTAATAGAACTCAAATTCCTCCTTCAAAATTTCTTTATAAAATAATTTACTATGTATAAGAAAATCATATATAAGAAAATAAAATTTATATGAATAATACCTGGAGTTCCATCCCCTATTGCTACCGTATCCTAAAATGTCATGCTGAAGACTATGGCTGTTGATTTTGTTGGTTTGCTTGTTGAAGTTGGTCCTGTTATCGCCAATGTCCCGCTGCTTTTCTCCGTATTCACGCTTCCTACCTCCATTCTCCTTTTTGGACAGTCTTTCACCTTATGCTCCATTGATCTACAAATAAAACACCCACTATACATTCTTGGATTGGGTCAGTTAAGAGAGCTATGTCCCTCCTGCCCACACTTATAACACACAGACTTTCCCTTTAAACACTCTCCCAAGTGATTCTTTCCGTAGTTCCCACATTGCACAACCTGTTTCTTTCCACCTCCTGGCCTATTTTTGGTATTCTTGAAATTATCTTCTTTCCTTTTTTCAGTCCTACCACCACTACTCCCTTCTCCAGCTCTAGCTTGATTTGGTTCCCACCAAAAATTCGCCTCCGCATTCATCGTATAGGTGGAAAAAGCTATCTTTTGCCCCTCCGTTACCCTAGCTATCACAAACGCTTCTACTAGGTCAGTTGATCCTCTAAATCCTGGCGGTCTTACTGCCTTAAAGTCTTTGAAGTTCTCCATTTCATTATCTGGCTGATTTCCCGCGGCTGGTATTCCATTCTGCATAGTTTGAGCGAATATATTTGCAAAATTCTGTATCGGGTATGGTTATCTTCCAGCATTGTTGATAGGTTCTTCTGCCCTTTGGTTTTGTTTTCGTCTTGACGACATTATCTGATTAAATAAAATCATGTTCATCCAACTAATTTCATATAGCATAGCACATACTGCTTTAAACATTCGTTATCCCTTTGTGACACAAAAGTTGAGAATTGCTGCCACAACTTATATGAAAGTTTAGAATATTACATTACACAGACATACCTATCATATACACATCATAGAACACACATATCTATACCCAGTTCGTCAAACTTACTACACATTATGAGTTCGGGAACTTACCATAATCATATGAGTTTAAGAACTTATCCTAGTTAGACCTTTGGCGTCCATTCGCTGAGGGGTTTAAAATTTTTATATAATTACGAGTCACAAATTTACCATAAGTATGAGTTTTAAAAACTCAAACTTAACCTTATATTCTCTAACTATACTCTACCTATTTGCTATACCACCTTTTTTGGGTCTGGTACTATAATTTCCATAATAACCACCTCATCAGGCTTGCTTGTACTGTGAGCCTCTATTTAAGCTATTGGCTTTGATATTAGCTCGGTTATGGAGATTAACTCCTTCTTTACGATCTGAGGGTATCCTAATTCTTTTCCACCTTACATCTACACAAAAATATCTTGATTAGCAAATAATATATACACACATCAAATAATAGTTTTATATAGGTTATCTTTTATTTTGAACACTGAAATCATTAATAAACGATTTAAATATTAAATAATTCTATTATCATTAATTTTTAAATAATATTAAAATATTAATGAAACCATTGCCAAAATATTACCATCTACTACACTCGATCTGTTAGTTGTTTAAGAGTTCTAAGGGCATGGATCTAGAGTCCATCTATCAAGCTACAACTTGGTTACAAACACATCATTAAACACATAAATCTTGACAGATCTCCAGCTAGCAAAATCATGTCAGACTCGGTTTAAGGATTTCTGGGTTACCAAGAAATCACTCGGTCATGGTCGGCCAACCGACTTTGACCAACAATAACATGAAATCTGGACATGGAATGGTTGTGATTCCACTTCCAGATCACAGACCTTACAACATACTACAAATAAAAACAATTAAACATACACAAAACATAAGCAGAAAGAGATCTATGGGGTCTGACATTTGTTGTCAAACAACATTTTTAAATTTTTCTAGATTTTGGAAAACATCAAATTTGAGCTTATAGATGTTATGGATCTACTATCTATCAACCCAGATCATCTATTTACACTATAAACAACATATTTAAACACAATAATCTAACATCTAACATATCTTTCATGATCAAATTGTATTTAGGGTTTATACCTTTCTATGAACAAATTCTTGATTCTTGGCTTCTGATTTGTTAGTGGAGGTAGTGGGGACTTGTTTTGGGATTGATATGCTAAAGATTTTCGTAGGTTTTTAGTGGAGAGATTTGGTTGAAAGTAAGTTGTAGAAATGAGGCAAATAATGACTTTTCTCTCTCTTTATTATATATATATATATATTGATATAATGAATGTAGCTGATGAAAATTGGTTGATGGCTGAAGTTTTTGTCAAATAAAAAGTTAAGAGTTGGTTTACCAATTAAAGCTTTGACAAGAATTACAAGCAACTTAATAAACTATGCACAAGGGTAGTTTGGTCATTAGGCTTACATGTAAGACCCCAACTTTTATAAATAAAGAATAATTTTCTCAAAATATATTTTTGATATTATGGTGTGGATTTGATATAATGTTATAGTTATGGGTAATATTTACAAATTTTGCAAAGTAAGCAAGTGGTTATATAATATTCGATTGGTCGGGAAATATTCGTTTTAACAAGGAATATTCGTATGATGACACAATCATTGGTGGACCCCACAACGGAAGTATTGTCGTAGTAAAGAAAACCATTGTAATTATCTTTTATAAAAATAACTACGGAAGTGTTACCGTTAAAACCGTAGAACTACCCGGTAGTAAAAGTACGAGAATACGTGTGGTTGCATAAGTAGCACCACGGTATTGGTTATTGATGCTTACGTGAGAAGTCACTCGGTTATACTCAATTATTGCTACGAAAGAATTCACGCATCATATCTCTCATATTATTGATTCAATTATTGTCACAGTATCACCTGCATAATATGATATATTATTAAATCAATAATTGAGACGACAAAGTTATTCATATTATTAAATTACAAAATTGATAATGTCTAGAAGTTCTGTCAAGGAGAGGTTTGGTCACCTAATTGCGCGCCAATAAGGAGAAATCCTTATCAGAAAGCCCCCTCTTTCCTAGGAACGACCTGGTTGTTAAATATTGTGAGTTATAATATTAACGATGAATAAGTTCGTGTTGATTAAAGATGAAATTGATATTTCCATTGTGTAGTGTTAGTGGAAATCGACATTTATTTCGATAATAATTGATGTCTAGAGGTTATATTGACCAATCAGGTAATTAATCGGATAAATGAGGAATTAATTGCTATTAATTCATATGATTATAACTATTTGTTCACATGTGTGTACTATTGATTCACATTCTTGTACTATTAGGGGAGGTGGTGTAAGATTGATAATACTTGCATGACTAAGTTAAAAATGGAGGTATAGATGGAGGTACTATACTGTAATTCGTATTTTCACAAGTCTAGAACTATTGATTCACATGATTTACTATTAGGGGAGGTGGTGCAAGTTTGATAATACTTGCAGGACTATATTAAAAATAAAGGAAAAGAGGAAGGTATTATTCTGTAATATTTCGAGCCCTAAAACATGCAATTATCAAAACTATATTTTCCTATAAATAGAAGCTCATTCTTCCTTCATTTCTCACCAATTCACTAAAACTATAGAGCAATTATTATAGAGAGAAATTATAGAGAGAAAGAAAAAGAGAAGTCTGCTACCTCACTATTCCAGTATCCAATTTTTTCTAAGGTAAGGGGTATTATTCTTTCGTATTCATGAAGAGAGTTATTTTCTTTCAATACTCGTAATGGTTGTTATTGTATTATTTATTATTATGTTGGAATAACCCGTCTATGCGAAATACCGCATACATGGTGAAATTGTTCTGTTATTCCATTCTTTATTATTGTATTAGAATATCCTGTCTGTACGGGTTACGCATAACCTGGTTCCATTCTTTATTATTTTGTTGGAATAACCTGTCTGTGCGGATTACGTACGCCTGGTGAATTCTTCTGTTATTCCATTCTTTATTATTCTGTTAGAATAACCTGTCTGTACGGATTACGCACGCCTGGTGAATTCTCTTGTTATTCCATTTTTATTATTACATTGGAATAACTTTGTCTACATGTGGATTATCAGATGCATGGTGAATGATCCTTCGTATTCATTCCTTATTAAATTGTGAAAATGATATGTCACGTGGATTACCACATGGCGGGCAAAAATCCATTTGCGATTTCATATATTCTATTATACTCAGTTAGTTAAAATTTTGGCTTCTATACTCCATGAAATTAGTGGAATATCCTTGATATTTGCGCTTCATCCAGTATCTTTTCATGGAAATATTCTTCTGAGCATTCTTGAATTTTACTCCATAACGAAGTATCATGTTGACATTTTTGACGTTATTGATTTCTGGATAAATTAAAATTATAGATCTTTAAAATTTATCCTTGAACTTGTTTTATTGAATTATTATGTCATTATCATCATCCTCATGCTTATATTGTGATGAAAGTCATCTTTGGCGAAACAAAGATGAAAATTAAAACATGAAAATTAGGTTTAAGGTTCACTAATTAGGTTTTCTAATAATATAAAACATGAAAATTAGGTTTAAGGTTCACTAATTAGCATTAAGATTGCTAAATTAGCAATTAGGGTTCATACATAGCAAATTAGGGTTACTAATTTGACAATTAGGGTTCTAGCTTAGTAATTAGGGTTTCTAATTACTAATTAGGGTTTTTAAAAATTTGGGTTTTCCCTAATGAAGATTAAAATATATAATACTTGTCATTTAATCACATTAATAGAATTTCTGACCAATCTTAAACTCCAATTTGAGTTTCAAATTAGGGTTTATCACAGTAATACTAGGATTTTAACACGTTATACCATAATTGATAAACCATTATCGACCTATACACAATACATATTTATAAAGATGAAATATAATAATATTATATTATTATTCTCATTCCTTATTCAAAACCATAATTAGGGTTTTGAATCCATAGTAAACATTACTTTCGTATATACATACCATTATTAATTAAGTTATAATAATTAACCTAATTAATTTAAAATAAATTCATGTAATAAATTAATTATTATAATAATTCTAATAATCATTTCATATATTATTTAAATAATATATAATCATATTTTATGGAAAATAAATAATAAAAATATTTTTACTACAAAATTAATTATAACAATATAATTTATAATGATCAATAATTCTAAAAAATTATTTGAAATTATTCATATAATAAATAAATTTTATTTATCACATGTATACTTACACTTTACCTTATACATATTCCCCACCTTTAAAATAATAATAATAAAAATTTATACGCAAAATTTATTATATAATTGTATAGAAAATATCGGGTTATTACAGGTGCTACTTGTTCTTTTATAGCATGTGAATTTGCTAAGTGATTAAGTTCATTCCCGAAAGAATTATAAATACCTTTAAACGTTAAGGTAGAGAATGAGGAAATAACTCTCGTGAATATATTCATGGGAATTGTTTCATGGATAAAAGAGGTAATAAAGTATCAGTAGATAAGTACCGATGAGGTTGAGAGAATTTGAAGTAATTCTCGGTATGAATGAGTTAATTTACCATAGAACTTTAATAGATTGTCATAGGAAAAGTCTGAATATTTGGATTTCTAAGGAACCCAAGGTAGTGTTCTATGGTAATAAATCACCGGGATGCTCTTATTGTCTAACCATGATGCAAGCTAGGAGGATGTTGAGGAAGAGGTGTATAGAATACCTGTGCCAGGTTGTGGACACCTAGAGTAGGAGCACTGATATTATCAGTAAATAAGAAGGATGGATCGTTACATTTGTGTATCTACTATCGTGAGTGGAGTAAGTTAGCGGTTGAGAGTAAATACCCATTGCACATGATCGATGATGTAACAATCCAGAATTTCAAATTGTAATATTAAATATTTATTCAATTATATAAATATTTATTTGAGGTGTTTATTGTTGAATAAATATTTTATTGATGTGATGGTTGTTAGTAAATATTTATGAATTAAATATTATTAGATAATATTCTAAATTAAATTAATTTATAATTTAGAGAGTTGTAATATAACATTAGATGTTATATGGTTGTTTTAATTTAATAATTTAAAGTGGTATATTAAATTATTAAATAAAATTATGATGAAATTATAATTTTGTGATTATTGTTAAAGTGTAATATTTATTTAAAATAATTTATTTGACTAATATGGATATGAAGATCCAAATAAATAAGATGTAATTATAAATTATAAACTAAATGGTTTATTAAAATAAAATTAGAGTGGTTTAATTTAGTTTTTGACAAACAAGGCTTAAAATATTAAGTCTTTAATATTTAAAGGGTTTTGCCAAACAAAGCCTTATGGCTTTTGGTTTTTTGTTTTTTTTTTTTAAATTTTAAATAAAATAAATTAAATAATAAATATAATATAATTATAACATATACGTTTAGATTGTAACTGATGTTATAATTAGTATACGTATTAAGGTTTATCAGTTCTAAATTCTTTTTACGCTTAAGTTAGCCTATGTTTTGATGCTGAGAAAAGAGAGAAGAGAATTCAGAGAGAGCTTGACAGAGAACTTGAGAGATTGAGAGAAAATCTAAGTGATTATCAGTTGATTAGCAAGGATTATCTTAGCAAATTGAAGGTAATATCATAATTTTAGTATTACATATGCATATATGTTCTAATATGTTTTCATCATGTATTTTCTATCCTCTGTGAATTCAAAATTTTAAGTTGATGATTATACAACTGAGTACTTGTAGTTGTATGAGTTTATGATGATTAGAGTTTGTGTTTAACCAAGAATTGTTTGCTAATTTCGTTTAAAAGTAGAAAAAAATAATGACAGTGAATATTTTCTCATATGGCTTATGTAAGTACCAATTTTGGTGGTTAATTTGTGTGGTAATCTATAAATTGAGTCTTTTTTATGCTAGTCCATTAAGAAACAAAGATAACGTAGTTTGAACAAAGTGATTTGGTGTAGAACTGTGATTATAGTGTGAATTTTTGTGAAGGAACTCAAAAATGGAGTTTTGATATGAAAATATGGAATTGGAGGATTTAAATTAGTGAAAGTTGTTGTTAAATTTTCTTATGTTGATGAATATATGAGGAAACATGATTATGATAGTCTTATATCAATTGTATATGTTAATTTCACTATTTTGTGGGTGAAATTCGTGTTAATTGGGCTAAAAAGGCTCTTTGTTCATCATTGCTTCTTCATTCATGGCACCAACAATTTACGTTGGTGCTAAGGCTAAAAGCTACTTGAATGCTGCTGGATCCCCGAAGCTTGTGTGGTATGGCACAATGTGTACATACACCATCTGAGACGATTAGTTCATTGCTACTACAGACCTTGAAATACCACTATAACTTGGACTAAGATTGTGTTAATGTCTCAAACATGTAACAAGGAGGTTAATTCAGTACTATGTCATGTCATTGATAATTTCAACTTTGTAAAATGAATTATAAGTTATGAACGTGATATATTAGAACTTATTGTATATAATGAATAGTAAACAAGTGTTGTGAACCACAGCACTTGGCGCAGCGGTAAGCTTCGACCTGGGGTGAGCTGTGAACTCGGACATCCTGGGATCGATTCCCGCCTGCAACAAGTGTGAGAATTAATTCCTTAATTCGTGTGGCCACGGACCTGGTCTGGGCTTTAGACCCGGAACAACCCACAAAAGCCTTGTTCGGGGTGGGGGGATTAGTCGGGTTGCGATCCGGAAACCCCACATTATCAAAAAAAAAACAAGTGTTGTCAAAGTTAAGACTTGAAATTTTTGATATTTACCTAGTAGCATAAGACCTGTACTAAATTAACAAGTTTAACAAGAAATGTATATGTTATGGTATGTTAGTATATCTAATAGGTATTGTGGTTCTAATACAATGTGTAGGTGAACGTGAGTTTAATATTATAGCTTACGCTCAAGGCAAGTTTTCTAACTCTACACTTTTATTGAGCTAGTTCAATTATTACATTATATAACTTTAGTCTTATGATTGAGCAAGTCTCCTATCTTAAACTGTTATTGAACAAGTCATTTGTTCCTAAACTTCATTTGAGCAAGCTTTAACTCTAATTTTATTGGAATTCTTATTATGGTTGATTCATTTTAACTTGTTTATAGTTAAGCAAGTTTCTTAAGTTCTATTCCTGTACAATGAACGCAGTTTTTGAACTCTCGTCTCTATTGTTGAATAATTTTATTACTTTACATGAGTTATTACCATGTTGAGCAAGTTTTTAGTTTTCAGCTTGCTATTAGTTAATGTATGATCGGTAATTTCATTTCTAATGTTACAAGATCATAAACCTAGCTTATTATTGTTCAAGCAAAGGTTTATCATTTGACTCATTTTGTTCAATACTTATGCTTTCTAGTTATTTTCAAGCATGAGGTTAATATATATAGTCAGTTCACATATGATTCTCAATTGTTCTATGTTATGTTGTTAGTAAACAACTGTTCTGTTATCAAATCTTATTGATTCAACTAGTTCCCTAGTTGATGATTGTTAAACTTTAAATTACCCTTGAAAGCTTATCCAAACCAAACTTTCTTTGGTGCGAACTTGTACTCTAAAACTGAGAAGAACAACCCTATTATTGGGGATATGCTATGCGTTTAGATGTGTGTGCACAATACATGGTACGAAGGGCTGATCCCCCTAAGTACGTGAAGTCCCTACAGTATTACTGTTAAGGTTAAAGTTGAAAGATTACTTGTAACCGTGGACATAGTTCATGGTCTTATGACCCTTAGATATATTTCTTATTTCGATTCCACTTTTTGGTTATCATTCATAGAGTACTATTCAGTTTTGATGAGCCTATTCATTGGCAATTATTATATTCTTGTTGGTTCATTGTTATATCCAGTGAGCAATTATTTTGCTCACTCTTGCATAAATATTATTATTGCAGCTAAAGTTGAGAAGGTAGATGAGCCTTCAACTAGCAAAGGAAAGGGAAAAATGTGCAAGTGATGAAGACTTGTAATTTTATTTATGGTTATGATGATAAACTTTTATTTAATGATATGATGTAATTATATTATTTTCGCACTTGAATGATGTTTAAGGTTAGACAGCCTGGGAATATTTTTATTTAATGATGTAACCCTATTTAAAGGGAGGATTCATGGTTTAATTTTATTTTATTTGGGTAGATAGTATGAATGAATGGAAAGTGATCACCAAGTCTTGTGGGAATGAAGTACCTAGATTTGGGGGTGTCAAAGATGATCCATTTGATCAATTGGAAGGGACAAAATATTTTTTTAAGATAAAGTTGTGTACGGGGTACCGTCGGTTGAAAGTAAGGAAGAAGGATCAACCTAAGACGACGTTCAAAACTCGTTATGGTTATTACGAGTTTCTGGTTATGTTATTTGGGGTTGACTAATGTACTAAAGTTAGACTTTCCGTAAGGGGCATCGAGCAAGTCGGTGGTAAGCTGATAGGTACTCTTGTGAGGTGCTATGGTTGAAAGTATCATTAGCGTCATAGAGTGTTCAAATAATATTTGGGTGAGTGTGTCATAATGATCATTAGTGATATTCTAGTCTCTTTTGAGACGCCAAAAGATCACGCTGAACATTTGAAGATAGTGTGGGAAACACTACAGAGGGAGAAGTTGGATACAGAATTCACTAAGTGTGAATTTTAGCTTAAAAGATATACAGATTTTTGGACATGTTATTGATAATTATGTTGGAAATGAGAAGTGAGAAAAAGAGTTTTCAACAACTAATAAGGAAAGTTAAGTGATGCTTCTGTATTATCTTTACAAGATGATACATAGAACTTTGTAATTTATAGCGATGCTTCGCATAGAGGACGAGGTTGCGTGCTTATGTAGCATGGCAAAGTCATTGCGTATGCATCACGCAAGTTAAAGGATTATGATAAGGTTTATCTTACTTATGATCTAGAATTGGCAGCTGTAGTTTTTGAATTAAAAATCTGAAGATAGTATTTATATGGGGAGTAGTGTGAGATATACACAGACTATAAGAGTCTAAAATATATCTTCACACAGAAGGAGTTGAATATGAGGTAGACAAGGTGATTAGAATGGATAAAGGATTACGACTGTGATATCTTATATCATACAGGGAAGGTAAACGTAGTAGCCGACGCGTTAAGTAGGAAGGGTAGGGGAAAGCTATCGATGTTAACGACTCAGAATGAGTTAATATCGGAGATGGAGAGAACAAAGTTAGAAGTTAATTTACAGAATGAAGAGGTAGAATGTTATTCACAATGTAGATTCAATCCACGAAAATGGAACGTGTTAAGGAAGTACACCTAAGTAACAAGGAGTGCAAGTGAATGAAAAAGAGGATGAATGATGAAGAAAAGATCAAGTATAATCTTGTTTGAAGGATGAATTTGAGTTCCAAATAATTCTAAAGTTAAAAGAAAAATAGTGAGTGAGGCTGTAGTTCGAGGTGCTCGATACATTCAGGTAGTACTGAGACGAAACTTTAGTTGGCCAAATATTAAAAGAGAGATAGAGTAATGTGTAAGTAAGTACTGAACTTCCAATTCAGATTAATGATAGGAAGGAACAAGTATTGAAAGATAAGATAATACCTTCGGTGAAGGTGAATTGGAGGAACCACAATGCCGATGAAGCAACGTGGGAACTCGAGAATAAAATGATGAAAAAAATTTCCTCATTTGTTTATGTATTGTAGCGAGATTCTGGGGACAGAATCCTTATAAGGGAGGAAGAATGTAACGCCGGAGAAAATCGGATTTTTATGAGAATTAAATTTTTGTTTGATTATGTGGATTAAATGAATTTAATTGATTATTTATGTGAATAGGCTATGTGAAGTTCATTCTATGACCTAGAATGTGCGGATGTGGTTAGGATTTTGGCTACGTGGTAGAATTAAAGTGTTTGAATTTTTAAGACGAAAATAAAAGTTTTTTGAGAAATTTTTGTAAAAACACTATTCACTGATTTCCGCTCGAGAATTATTTTTGAACTTCCGAGAAATACGTAACAATAGAATATCGAGGTGAGATGGATTATGTAATAATAATTCACATATGGCAAACACAATTTTTTGCTTGCGGACTAAATTTGAGAATGTTAAGAGAAGTAAAGCGTTAATGAATTAAATGATGATATCGCACGATACGTAAGTATTGTATGAGGTAATGAATTCGAGTATGATACGAGGTATTATACGAGTATGTATAGATGATGGTATGTCGTATATGATGAATAAATATACAAGTTGGAATACGAGATTAATACGTAAACAATACGTTCTAAGGTTTTAAGCAATATGTAATGGACTTGTAGGGTTTTGTAGGAAGTTGTAAAAGTCCAATTGGAATAATGCAAGCCCAAATCATAAGTAAGTTAATTAAACTAAAAGCCCAAAGTAAGAACCGATGGGTTATCGGATGGTTAAAACCCATGGGGCAACCCATGGGTGACCCAAAGTGGTGGGCAAGTAAAGGATAAGCTATGTGATGAGCAAGTATACTTGGTGGCTAAGTAAAGTGCTTATACTTGGTGGTTAAGTAAAGGAATAGTAAGGAGGTGATTAAGGAGGTGAGATGGTTTAAAGACTAAACTACCCTAATATAGGATTTCCCATAAATAGAAGGAGTGTTGGTTCATTTGTTGGTTGTTAAATTTCATCCAACAACATAAGTGCTTATTGGTTAGAGAGAAAAAGCTAGAAAAGCTAGACTTTGTTAGTTCAAGAAGCAAGACGAAGAACAAAGATTAATCAAGTAATCTTCAAGGATTAGATCCTAAACCACGATTCTCCCTCTCATCAATTGTTAGAGAAGTGAGTAGTGGTATAACTTGTATGCTAAGAAGAAGTAGGAATGGCTAATTAATGGACTTAAGCTTTAATAAGTCATGAATAAGCAAATTATACTTTTATAAGTCATAAACTTATGAAGAACAAGTAAGAACTTATCATGTATATAAATGAAATATGTATGTTAAGATGTTAGTATGATGGATTGAATCCATTTGAAATGATGAACAAATCTTAAGTAACGAAGTTTTGGCGGAATTCACGAGATTGGACGATAATCGTCAAAATTGTGAAATTCTCGAAATGGAAGTCAAATTTTGACATTGAGCTCGGAAACGTTGGTTTTCGATAGAGAATAGTCTTATTGGCATTATAGAGTTGCGGACTCGAAAATTACCGAATTCTGACTTAGAACGTAGAAACGAGCGTTGAACGTTCATGAATGTTTATCGTTTTCGTTAAAATGAACTAATAAGTGAATTTTGAGTTAACGGATTCAAAAATAGAAAATTCTTGCATGAACACTTAGAGTATGTGATTTGTGAGCTAATGGCTTTTGAACGAGCCAATTCAGATTTAAAATGAATTCAATTTAGGAGTTCGAGAGATTCGTTTATGTAAGAAATCTATCAAAATTTTCTGGTACTGTGGTCTGGCGCTGCAGTGCCAGCCAAATCATAGTAAGTGGCACCGCAACACTGAGAATGTAAATTAGCCACTGAAGAGTGGCGCCTTAGCGCGGCTAATAGAGATGGGGATGGCGCCGCAGTGCCATGTCCGGGTCCTAGGCACTAAAGACTCACGCCGCAGCGCGAGTCCAAGAAGAAAAGTTGGCGCCGCAACGCCAACATTAAATGAAGCAAAGAGAGGAAAGATTACGAATGAAAAGGGAAATTAAATTGATAATGATGAATCATATCAATACTAAACCTAAAGTAACATCAATTAAGATGTTGAAAACCTTAAGTTAATGACCAAAGGTTGAAATAAATATTAATTGAACGTAAGTTATTAATACTGAAATGATGAACGATAATAAGCCGTAAGGGCAGATAAATACTTGAAATGAGTTTTGTTAATGGAATAAGTACGATGAAGTATATGAAATGAAAGATAGTTGATTGATGATGAATTAATTAACTTAAAGTAGCATCTTTGATGATGACTATAATGTTGAGAATTACAACTAAAAGTTGTTAATGATTATGTGAACGTGAACGTAAGAACGATGTAAAACATAACGGAAAGCCAGAACCAATAATAACAAATCTAATAAATGATTAGATTGAGAAGAAGGGTAAGATACATTAGGTACCATACATATCTGATTATGACCTAATGTGGTATGTTATGTGGTTATGTATTGTAGAGACTCTAAAGACTTAAAGGGAAAGTGTAATAACCGTAGCAGACGCTAAAAGAAAGTTTTCCTAACGCTTTTCTAACCTTCGTGTTAGCCATGTTTTCAGTGATTCATGTTATGAGATGCGTGAATGGTTTTAAAGAAAGGGTTGATGCCAGTTTTAACTCGGCTAAACTGATCTTAAAAGATTGATTAATTTATTTTCAAGTCTTTCAATCTAGAATTGATAACGCTATCCTACACCAATTATTTGGTACGGATTCAAGGTAAGCCTGAGTATGAATAAAAAAAATGTATTTTACATCGATTATTCGATGGGCACGCGAGGTTGCCAAAACTTAAATGTAATTACGTTTAACGGATGAATGTTGATCAACATAGAGTACTATAGGCTGACACCTAGAAGTACTCGTAAGAAATATCGGACTTACGGTCTTGGTACCGGGTTGTGCTTTTCATGAATAAAAACTAAAGAGAATGTTCATGGTCTATAGACCTACTCAGAATTTCTAAGCTACTATATGCGCTTCGGAATTGTTTTATGAGATGAGAAGTGCTATTCAACTATTTCATAGTACTTCGTAACTACTTGTTCAGTTATTGAAGAATAGTCATAAGATTCTTGAAGTGGTATTTATATAATATATTGTTAAACTTGCTGAGCTAGTTATGCTCACTTCTTATTTGAATCATATGATTGCAGCTAAGGTCGAGCGAACCGAGGGTTCTAGTAAAGATAAAAGCAAGGCGAAGATGAATGATTAGTTTATTCTGTAATAGTATGTTTGTATGAATTATATTATGACGGTTTCAGAACCTGGGAATGGGATTTATTATTATTAATGTAATAAGAATGTCGTTGATACACTCATTTTGATATTTTTTCAATAGAATTTATGTACAGTTATGAGTACCGTGTAGCACCATCTGGCGGGTTGGAAGATACCCAAATTTGGGGGCGTCACATTAGCCATCCTGACAACAAAATTTTAAGTTTTAATTACTAATCATTATTACTCAACACTCACGAGCACATAAGTTGCAATCACATAAGCACATAAATGTCTTATTACTTCTTCCTTAAAACTCGATAAGAGTTTATCACCACTATCTTTTCAAAGGTTACTTCCTACGACTTTTCCCACACCTAAGGTTCATAACCTAAAGCTTTGATACCAACTTGTGACACCCCCAAATCTGGGTACTTCATTCCCACAAGATTATGTGTTCACTGTCTAAACATTTATTTTTAACTACCCAAATATAATAAAGTTTAACAATAAACCTTTCCATTAAAGGATTACATCAATAAATTCAATAAAATCTCCTAGGTTATCTAACCTTTAAATACAAATATCAAGTGCGAAAAATAAAATAATTACATCTCAACAATTAAAACAAAGTCTGACAATATCGAAATCAAAAGATTTACAAGTCTTCAACACTTGTTCATCTTTCCTTTTCCTTTACTGGTGGTAGGTTCATCAACCTTCTTAACTGTAGCTATAATGGTTATATAAGCAAGTGTGAGCAAACAAATGCTCACTGGAAGTAAAAACGAATAAAAATATCATAACAACTGCAAAATGAATAGGCTCAATAGAACTGAATAATATTCTCTATCAATAATAATCAAGAACAGAATTTGAAATATATGTATCTGAGGGTCACAAGACCACGAACTATGTCCAAAGTTATAAGTCTTCTTTCAACTTAAACCTAAACAGACATAAGACTGTAGGAACTTCTCGTACTTAAAGGGATCAGGCCTTCGTACAATGTATTATGCACAAACATCTAAATGCTTAAGCGTAAATAATCCCATGTAATAGGGTTGTTCATCTCAGTTTTAATATACGAGTCCGCACCAAAGGAATTTTGGTTTGGATAAGCCTCAAGGTAATTTAGAGTTCAACAAACATCAACTAAGGATTAGTTGAATCAGCATAGTTTAATATCACTTCAATTGCTCGATAATAATATGATATGAAATAGACATGAATTATAAGTGATTCAACATTATACATCGAAATCATGATTTAGAAATGAACTAGAAAGCATAGGTATTTGAATATTATAACAAACATTGCTTGAACAATAATAAGCTAAGGCTATTAATCTTACTCAATAAAAGAAGTGAGTTAATGAGCGTGCATGATTAATAACAAGTTGAGGAATAAAACTTGCTCAACCTAAGAATAACAGAATTTAGGAACTTGAGTAATAAGAAACAAAATTAAAGATAAGAACCCTTCTCAAAGTAAGAGTTAGGTTGAAGAGTTTGCATTAACATAATCAAGTTAAATAGATATATAAGTAGGTTTAGGAACTTGCTCAATGCATCAATAAGGTTTAAACACTTGCACAATCGTAAAAATAGAGTTAGAGAACTTACCTCTTGTGTAGGTTAAACAATCACTACACAAGTCCTACACATACCATATGTATTGACAATACTCATTAGTTACACTAATATTAGCTTTATGAGTTTCTTTCCCACTTTTAGTATAGCTCACTAACTAAGTTTAAGTTTAAACATCATCACATCTTTTCATGAACATCACATTTTAGCTCTATTACAATCAATTAAATTACCATGCCATTGCACCATATACACATAAAAACTTAATACAACATCCTATTACATATTCAACATGTTATCATTCTCTTTAGATTAGGTTACACTAACACACAAAGGATTGCACTTGCATTCGTGCATCCCGACGCCCTCCGATTGCCTCCAAATGCACAACAATCCTAAAGATGGACCTTTTGACCCTTAATAACGACATCCCATTGAAAGACCTAAAGAATAAAAGTTATAGGCCTATTCGTCCTCATTCCGAATCATCTTGAATCGCATCAATCGGAGTTCATATGAAAATTTTATGCTCATTTTAGTAAAACATATCCGGTCAATTTTTTTTTTCAACATTTGGAAAATCAGACTACCCCCCCCCGGGGCATGGGTTTTTACTCTAGGATAGCCCGCCGGGGCAGGGGTCCCTTCTGCGAATTCACGAATTATCATCTCGAACACTACAGAAAGTCAAATTAGACCTACAAACTCCTTTCTAACAACCATACCAACCTACCCAAGGTGTAATATGTTTACAAAAACATAAACTAAACTTTCTTACCACATAAACAACATATATATCAAAATTACAACCTTTAATTTTGCTATTTCTATTATGTCCTCTTCTTTTGACATTCATAACAAAATTCTTCACTGTGAATTCGTTTTACAACCAAAACAGTTGGTTTTAATTACTTTGTTTTCGTTTCCTCATGTACTTTCACAATCAATAGCCAATTTATACATTATACAATGAATTGAGTACCAATTTTACTTCCAATTTAAGCCATATTCAACATATATCAATGTAAACTTATTGTAATATGATTTTCTCCATAATAAAATATATTACATAAATCAATTTACTCTAAATCATCTATAAACCATATGAACACAATTTATATCAATAATTATCATATAAAATCAGATAATAAACAGTTACTCCTTTACACCAATTTTACGGAGAACTTTTCGTGTATTATAAAAACAAGAAATTTAGAAGAAAACTAAAAATAAGAAAAGTAGGGTTATACCTTTGCTAGAAGATATGAAGAACTTGAAAATCTCTCCCCTTCTTCTAAATTCTCAACTCATAGGGAAACTCTCTTCTTCCTTCCCTCTTTCTCTCTTCTTCTTTTTCTCTGTTCTTCCTTTCTCTTTTACTAATACGTAATATAAACTGATATATGATAATATAATACAATACCTATTAATATATAACATAAATACATATATAACTGATGTCAGTTATATTATTTGAAAATCAAAAGTCATAAGGCTTGTTTGGCTAAACCACTTTAAAATTAATAACTTACAACCCTTATGCCTTGTTTGGTAAAACTAATTAAAATAATGACTTAGTCATTCCTTAAGCCTTGTTTGGCAAAACAAGATTAAAACAAGAATTTCAAAAGTTCTAAGGCTTTGTTCGGTAAAACCAAATTTAAAACTCTTTTAATTTATGTTAATAACTCATTTATAATATAGTTTTATTGTCACAATTTATTTAAAAAATTCTAATATTCAATCTAATTAAATCTAATAACAATTTATTAAATCAATTTACCACATAAACCAATACAAACAAAATTATAATTTTCCTTATAATTATAATTTTGTTTAATAAATTAACACATTACTTTAATTACAAAATTAAATTAGAATAACATTATAATAATTCATTTAATCCCTATCAACTATCTAATTTAATTGTCAAATATTTATTCAACAATAAATACATCAATTAAAATATTTATATAATTCAATAAATATTTGGAATTACAATTTAAAATTCTGGATTGTTACATATTTTCCTCCTTACAAGGATTTTGTCCTCAGAATCACAACTCAAACAAATTATTAAATCACAAATTTAAACTTGGTAGCAATTTGCTTGGGATCCAAGCCTATGTATGGCGCTGCTTCGCCATACCCTGATCCGAGATAGTGAGGTCCGTTACTTCTGCAGACTTTAAACATATATTGTATCCTAGTCTAATGATGTGTTGAGGTGACAAACATGTAATGAGGAGGTCAAAACAGAATCGTACCGTGTCATTAGTAATTTTAACGTTGTAAAAAATTTAGCAAGATAGGAAAGTTATATGTTATGATTTAAGACACTTAATGAATAGTGAATAAATGAAGTTAACACTTATAATTTCTGAAATGTATATGGTAAATTAACTTGTACTAAAATAACAAGTTTAACTACAAGTGAGTGTTATTTTGGAAAGTGGATGTTAGTATATCTAATAGATATTGTGATTCTAATACTATGTGTAGGTGAACGTGAGTTGTAAATTTATAGCTTACGCACGAGGCAAGTTCCTTACTCTAAACTTTTATTGAGCAAGTTCTTTGTTCCTATATTTTATTTGAGCAAGCTAAAATCCTAACTTTATTTGAACAGGATTTGAACTCTAATTATTATTGATTTATTCTAACTTATTTATAGTTAAACAAGTTTCTTTAGTTTCACTCTTGTACAGTGAATGCGATTTCTTGAATTCCAATTCCTAATGTTGAACTGTCTTATTTCAATTACTTTGCACAAGTTATTATCATATTGAGCAAGTTTTGTTTTCATCTTGCTATTCAGTTATACATGTTCAGTAATTCTATTTCTTATTTAATAAGATTATAGCCATAGCTTAATATTGTTCCAGCAAGGTTTATTGTTTTATTCAATGCTTATGCATTTGGTTATTTCCAAGCATGCTTACGATTCTTAAACATTTTACCTTAAATTGTTATTGATCACTCGTAGCGCTGTTAAGTCTTGTTGATTCAACTAATCCCTTAGTTGATGGTCATGAAACCTTAAATTACCCTTAAAGCTTATCCAAACCAGACTTTCTTTGGTGCGGACTTGTACTCTAAAAATTGAGAAGAACAACCCTATATCAGGGGATTATTTTAAAGTTACGCAATGGCGTTAAAATGTTTGCGCAATATATAGTACAAAGGGCTAATCACCTGGAGTACGAGATGATGGTCCATATAGTCGTTTAGACTGTTAAATGTTATAGTAAAAACACCTGTTAACCTAGGACATAGATGATGATTATAGTCTTTTAGACTGTTAAAGGTTAAAGTAGAAATACTTGATAACCTAGAGCATAGTTTGTGGTCTTGTGACCCTCAGTTACATTTTGTATATTGATATCAGTTTTTGATTATCATTGACAGAGTATTGTTCAACTCTGATGAGTTTATTCATTGGCATTTATTATGCTATTATTATTCATTGCTATTTCCAGTGAGCATTTGTTTTGCTCACTCTTGCATATATATACTCATTGCAGCTAAGGTTGAGAAGGTTGATGAACCTACCACTAGCAAGGGAAAAGGGAAAATGAACAAGTGATGAAGACTTGTAATTTACTTATTGTTATGATGATAGACTTTATATTTAATAATGTGATGTAATTATTTTATTTCCGCATTTGATTGATGTAAAGGTTACATAACTTGGGAAACTTTTTGATTAATGATGTAACCCTTTTAATGGGAGGATTTATGGTTTAATTTTATTATATTTGGGTAGTTAGATATGAATGAATGGAAAGTGAACACCAAATCTTGTGGGAATGAAGTACCTGGATTTGGGGGTGTCACAGGATGGTATCAAAGCTTTAGGTTATGAACCTTAGGTGTAATGCCCAAGAAAATCGAATTTTTATAATAATTAAATTTTTATTTGATTATGTGAATTAAATGAATTTAATTGATTTATTTTGTGAGTAAGCTATGTGAAGGTCGTTCTATTACCTAGAATGTGCTAATGTGGTTAGTAATCTAGCTACGTGCTAGAATTAATTGTTTAGAATTTCCAAGACGAAAATAAGTGTTTTCTGAGAAATTTCCGTAAAAACACTATTCATCCGTTTCTGCTCGGGGAATTATTTTGAAATTCCGAGAAACACGTAATGATAGAATATTGAGATTAGATGAAATATTTAATAATATTTCATATATGGCAAACAAATTTTTCACCTGCGAACTTAAAACCTAAGGGTTGAGTAGATTGATTTCCGAGAAGGAAATGAACGCGTAGAAGGAATTGCGTTATTGTTAATGTGTGTGTTATACTAGGATGATACTATTTAGTATCTATGTATAATACGGTGAGTTAATACGGAGTACAATACGATTATCTTACGAGTATTATACGGAAAGAATACGTGAATTATACGTATGGAATACGATTAGTATTATGAAATTAAGTTAAGATTTAATGATAATTCATTTGGGTTGGATTATGTCTATTCCAATCAATTGTATAGGCAAGCCCAATGAATTAATGTGTTAAGCCCTAGTCAAGGCCCAATATTAGATTGACTAAAGCCCAATGCAAGAAAACCGAACCGTGGATCGAACCAGTGGGTCACCGAATGGGTAAAACCCATGGGGCAACCCATGGGGATGACCCATGGGCATGGTGGGCCGGCCACTTGGTGTGCAAGGCAAGCATAACACTTGGTCACCAAGTATTTTACTTGGTGACAAAGTGTTGAAAAGTAAGAAGGTGATGGTGAATTGACCAAATTGCCCTCCATTTCATTTGCCTATAAATAGAAAGCTAAAGTTGGTCTTTTTTGAGTTTTTCAAATTGCCAACCTAGATTTTGAGAGAGAGCTAGACTCAACCAAAAGTTTTACTTTGAAGCTTTGCTTAAGAGTTTTTCAAGATTACCTAAGAGTTCTTAAGATACTCCTTAATTCTAATTCCATCTCTTTTGGTTTTCTTTTAGTATGGAGAATCATTAATAGGTGGTGTATGCCTAGTATGGTGGAATAAGGATGACTTGTTATAGATTTCATGAAATCATAGAAATCATAAGGTTTGATATAGCTTAAAATCATGAAAATATTGATTGTTGAGATTGATTATTGATAAACAATTGAACTCCATCAATACGCAAATATGTGCATCTTGCTTGGTTAGGATGTAGATATGAAGTCCATGGAGTATTCCATGTGATTGGGCTTAGAGAACGTTAGTAACGAAGTTATGACGAATTTCACGAAAATAGACGTTAAATGTCGAAAATGTTAAAATTCTGAATTTATAGTCAAAAGTTATCGTGAGACTTGAAAACAATGTTTTTCAATGTCAACACGTGAGATAGGGTATTTAAGAGTCGTTGACTCAAGAATTGTCGGATTCTGACTTAAAACGTAGAAAATGAGCATTGAACGCTCATTAACGTTTACGATCGCTTAGAAAATGAACTCAATAGTGAATTTTGAGTTAACGGATTCGAAAGTATCGAATTCTTATATGAACGCGTAGAGTATGTCGTTTATGATGTATAGGCTTTTGAACGGACCAAATCGGTCTTATAACGAAGAAGTTATGGCTCCGAGAATCTCACCAAAATTTTTATCTATGAAAATTTGGTGGTGAGGTTGGTGCAGCGTCATGATTGACGATTGCTTTAAAGTGCCGTGTAGCGGCACATCGGCGGCATAGTGTTAGAGGCTACTGGAAAGTGGTGTCACAGTGCCACTAGTATAAGGAAGTCTCATGCCTGCCAGCCGAGACCCGGACTTATCAAAAACTGGCCCGCCCAGAAAGCGCCAATCTTGTACTAAGAGATGTCACGCCATGCGTGGAGTGCGTAGGTAATTGTTGAATGACTTAGGTTTGAATTGCAATTGTTCAGAGACCTAGAAGAGTAAAGTTTATGCACTTCATAAGTGCATTAAAACTATTCCTATACTACTTATACTAAGGTATATGTTATTGAAATTTAGGAATTGAATGTATATTAGTAAGTTATGAATGAAGAACACAAAGTGTTATCAATGAACCCTAGTCGGGAAACAACGTTGGTAAAGGCCAATGATGATAGAGTCCGGTTAATAACGTAAGTTGGTAAATAAGCCGGGACGAAGGGTAATAAGTCGAGTTGACTTTAGTAATAATATTAAGTTAACAAAGACATAGAAGAGAAAGAAGTTGGTAGGAACAATGTGAATAATTGTTTGATAGCTAATTACAGTGTGCTATGTGAATATATCATGTATATTCTGTAAAGGCTATGGTCAGTCGATTAAGTTATTTGAAGACGCTGAAAGGCAAGTTTTCTTAACGCTTGTCTAACTTTCAAGTTAGTCAAGTTTTATGTGATTCATTATACTGAATTGCATGACGGATTTTAAAAGAAAGGGTCAATGCCAGTTTTAACTCGGCTAGACTACTAATTAGATATAGATTGATTTGTATTCATATCTTTCTATATAGAAATATTAACGCTATCCTATGCCAAGTAATAGGTACGGATGTGAAGGTAAGGTTTATCTATGAACAAACAAAAGTATTTTTCATCGATTATTCGATGGGCCCGCGAGTTTGCCAAAATGTAAACGTAAATACGATTAACGAATGAGTGTTGATCAACATAGAGTACTATAGGCTGATCACCTAGAAGTGCTCGTAAGTAATGCGGATGTACAGCCTTAGTGCTGTGATATCCTTTTCAAGTATGAAAACGTAAAGCTATCGTTTCATGGTCTATCAATTTGGTTGTAATTCCTAATCTACTCTATACTTTGGGAATTGATAATATGAAATATTAGAGTATTATTGATTCATAATACTTCATAACTATTTGTTTAGTTATGTAGGAATTGTCATATAATTCACAAATGTGTTATTACTGTTATTCTTTGTTAAACTTGTTGAGCTTGTTATGCTCACTTCTTGCGTGAATTATATGATTGCAGTTAAGGATGAACGTACTGAGAATGCTAAGAGAGATAAGGGCAAAGCTAAGATGGATACTTAACCATCGTGTAATAGATTAGTATGTTTGTATGTATTATACATTATGAACAACGAACTATGTAATCGGTTTATGAACCTAGGAAGGATTATACTTTGATTGTAATAAGAAGATAGTAATTACATTCATTATGTTGTATTTCAATGGAATGATTGTACAGTTATGAGTATCGTGTATCACCATATGTCGGGTTGGAAGATACCCAAATTTGGGGGTGTCACAGGTTGGTATCAAAGCATTAGGTTTTAAAACGTAAGGGGGGAAGAACCTTAGGCTAATAACCTCGTAAGGAAGGTAAAGTCCGAAGAATGAAATCCAAGTCAATTGAATTAATAAGGTATTGGGAAAACTCAGTACCGAAAGATTTAAAAGATGGAAATTAATCTTAAATAAATTAAATGTGATTTGTGTTTATATTATTGTGTATTATGTACTAATCAACGTGTTATGTGTTTTGTAGATGTCAAACGATAGCTTGATGTCTAGAGACATTGAAGTGATAAGTGAGGAGTCAGTGAACCAAGTGGAGATATTACCAATTCCAGTGGCGGAGGTACCGTTAGTGGTTCTCAAAGACTCGGATATAGAATAGTACATCTCTGAGGAGGAATACTCTAAGGAGACAATGGGGATAGCGTCATATCTTAACATGATGATTGACGTAGAGGAGGAGATGGAGGTAACATTGATTAACACGGTGATACCTACTTAGGAGCCAACACCTCCGAATGCAATGAGATCATTGTATCTGGCAGTGTTGGATAGGAATGTGCATCTGCGCACTGTAGTGCAGACACAGAATGAGGAGATAACCGTCCCATATGAGGCGAAGGAATCTGCAGAGGCAGATTTTGAGTCAGAGCACGACAAAAAAGTGCTTATGACGGGTAAGGCACGGGACTTTAAGGAAGAAGCTGTTGAGCTTGGAAAGAAACTGGTCGAGAAACACCAGAAAATAGCTACGATGTCGTACATCCACGAGTGTGCTAATGAGGATTTCAAGCTGAAAATTTCTTGTTATTCAATTGAGTCCGGGTAGACTCGACACACCATAAGTCGAGATATTGTGTCGATACTGGCAAATCAGATATATGAGAATGACGTTTGACAGTGTTAGTAGATCGTTAGATCTTATTGTATATAAGTAGTGACATAAAACCCTCTTTTGTATAATTAAAGGGTAGTCTTTTTATAAATCCCAATTTTGTAGAAGTCAATCGCGGGATAGTAATGTAATAGCTTTTGGCTAGGGAAATAAGATGTAAATTGTTTTTACTATGAAAGCATATTAATATAATGAAGTTTTTATTTAAATGTGTTTGTCGTGGTATGAGTGGTTATTTGAGAATGATAACCAAGCAGTTAAATAGATAATAATGAAACTTTATTTATTTAATAAGAATTATGCCGCCAAGAAGGAGACAACGTAACCAAGAGGTCGAGTCTCATAATGAAAATCAGGGGGGTCCTAATAACCCTATGCAAGAGTTCGTTAATTTAGTAACGGTAGCATTTAACCAAGTTGGGGGAGGGATTCCTGTAGTACCTAGGGTAACAAGAACAACTACCTTTAAGGAGTTTAAGAGTGTGGGTCCTCCGGAGTTCCGAGGAACGACGGACCCTTTAGAGGCCCAGACATGGGTGAAAGAGATCGAGAAGGCGTTTGTGATTACAAACGTAGGTGAGGCACAAAAGACTTCTTTTGCGACTTACATGATAAAGGGGGAAGCCAACTACTGGTGGGAGGCTCACCAAGGTGGGGCTAGGACCGAAGCTGTTACGTGGGAATAGTTTAAGAAGATGTTCTTCGAGAACTACTTCCCTACTAGTATGCAAGGTAGGATGGAGATTAAGTTCTTAGAACTTAAGCATGGGGATATGACAGTTCCCCAGTATGCCACCAAATTCAATGAATTGGCGAGGTTTGCTCCACATCAGGTGGACACGGAAGAGAGGAAGGCGCGCAGGTTTGAGCAGGGCTTAAAACCCTAGCTCTACAGTAGAATATCAGTTTTTCAGAGTGCTTCCTACGGGACCATTCTAGAAAAGGCGATAATAGCTGAAGGTGGTGGTGAAGCATTATCTCAGTACCACAAAGAGCAGAAGAACAAGAGTAAGTTAGAAAGAGGTAGTAAGGCTGAAGTTGCCAGTGGAAGCGACAACTTGCCTAAGAGGAAGAGCTTCAACCCTAGGAATACTGGGGTAAAGCAGGGAGATCCTATGCAGAGGACGGAGGTATGCAAGACATGCTGAAAGACTCACATGGGAGTCTGTTTAAAGGGGAAATCAGTCTGCTACAACTGTGGACAGGAGGGGCATTTGTCACCCAACTGTCCTAACCCTAAGAAGAACCAAGGGTGTTTTGTCTGTGGGTCATTGACCACATGGCAAGAAATTTCTCAAGAAGGGTTAGAGGGAAATAAGGGTTCGGTAGTGGTAAATTAGCCATTATGGACCAACACCATCAAGTGGGTAGACCTCACGACACACATTTAATATGATCGTCCAAGATGCGGTTGCATCAATGGATGTGGTAGCGTGTATCATTCCGGTCAATGAGATAAATGCTTATGTGTTATTTGACCTCGGGTGCTACTTGTTTTTATATAGCATGTGAATTTGCTAAGCGATTAGGTTTAATCCTAAAAGTTACCAATACCTTTAGACGTTAAGGTAGCAAAACGAAGATAATAATCCATTGAGCATATTCATAAGGATTGTTGCGTAGATATTAGAGGGAATAAGTTATCGGTAGATTTGGTACCGATAAGGTTAAAAGAATTCGATGTAATTCTTGGTATGGATTGGTTGATTAACCATAAGGCGATAATAGATTGCCATAGGAAGAGTGTGAACCTTCGGCTTTCCAAGAAAACCAAGGTAGTGTTCTTCGGTAGTAAATCACCAAGACGCTCTTGTTGTCTATCGATGACACAAGCTAGGAAGATGTTGAGAAAAGGGTGTGTAGATTACCTATAGTTCAAGAGTGGGAACATCCTTGGATGATACCTATAGTTCAAGAGAGGAATTTTCGAGAGGATTCCGGTATTCCACCCGACAGGAGGTTGAGTTTGTAATTGATCTATTACTGTGCACGACACTACAGATTTCAAGGGCACCATATCGGATGGCGCCAGTTGAGATGAAGGAGTTAATGGTTCAATTGCAAGAACTATTAGATAGAAAGTACATTCAACCGAGTGTGTCTCCTTGGGGAGCACCGGTATTGTTTGTAAAGAAAAAGAATGGGTCGTTAAGACTTTGTATCGACTATCGAGAGTTGAACAAGTTAACGATTAAGAATAAATACCCGTAGCCCTGGATCGATGATATATTTTTTCAGTTGAAAGGGGCAACGTATTTTTCTAAGATAGATTTGCGCACGGGGTATCATCAGTTAAAGGTAAGGAAAGAGGATGTACTCGTTATGGTCATTACGAGTTTCTGGTGATGTCGTTTGGGTTGACTAATGCGCTAGCCGCATTTATAGATATGATGAACAGAATGTTCAAACAGTATTTGGACAAGTTCGTCGTAGTGTTTATTGATGATATTCTAGTCTATTCTAAGACGTCAGAAGATCATGCCGAACATGTAAGGATAGTGTTGGAAACACTAAGGAAGGAAAAGTTGTATGCGAAATTCACAAAGTGTGAATTTTGGCATGAATGAGTGCAGTTTCTAGGACATGTTATAGATAAAGATGGCATTTCCATGGATCCAACAAAAGTAGAAGCAGTTAATGAGTGGGAGCAACCGAAAACGCCAACCAAGGTTCAGAGTTTTCTGGGGTTAGCGGGATACTATAGAAGGTTCATTCCGGACTTTTCTAAAATAGCTACTCCGTTGACAAATCTGACAAGAAAGTCGGTGAAGTATGTGTGGACTGAAAAATGTGAGAACAATTTTCAGGAGTTGAAGAAGAGGTTAAGTGAGGCACCTGTATTGTCTTTACCAGACGATACAGGAAAATTTGTAGTATATAGCGATGCTTCGCATAAAAGACTGGGTTGCGTGCTTATGCAGCATGGCAAACGTATGCGTCACGTCAATTAAAGGATTATGAGAAGGCCTATCCTACTCATGATCTGGAATTGTCAGCTGTAGTTTTTGCCTTGAAGATATGGAGGCATTATCTATATGGTGAGAAGTGTGAGATATACACGGACCACAAAAGTCTGAAATATATCTTCACGCAGAAGGAGTTGAATATGAGACAGAGAAGGTGGTTAGAGTTAATAAAAGATTATGACTGTGATATTTTATATCATCCGAGGAAAGAAAATGTAGTAGCCGATGCGCTAAGTAGGAAGGGTAGAGAGAAACTGTCAATGTTAACAACTCAAAATTAGTTGATAACAACAATGGCAAGAATGGAGTTAGAAGTTAAGTTACTGGAGGAAGCGATAGAAATGATATTTTCTATGGAAACCCAACCGACCATAGTGGAATGGGTTAAGGGAGTACAATTGAGCAACGAGGAATGCGAGCAGATAAAGAAGAGGATAAAAGATGAAGAAAAGACTAAGTATAACCTCGATAAGGAGGGATTACTTCGTTTTGAAGGAAGAATTTGGGTTCCAAATGATTTCGAATTAAAGGAGGAGATAATGATGGAGGCTCATAGTTCGAGGTACTAGATACATCCCTGTAGTACGAAGATGTATCAAGACCTCTGTCAGAACTTTTGGTGGCTGAATATGAAAAAAAGGAGATAACAGAATATGTTAGTAGGTGCTTAACTTGTCAAAAAGTTAAGGCTGAACACCAACGACCTAGCGGGGTTGTTGCAACTGTTAGAAATTCTAGAGTGGAAATGGGAGCACATCACAATGGATTTTGTGGTGAGACTTCCAACAACAAGGAAAGGATACGATGCTACTTGGGTGATAGTGGATCGATTGATGAAATTGGCTCATTTTCTACCAATAGGAGTTAGGTATAACCTAGAACAATTAGCTAAGCTGTATGTCAAGGAAATTATTTCCAGACATGGAGTACCTGTTTCGATTATGTCAGATCGTGATCCACGATTCACGTTGAACTTTTGGAGAAGTTTGCAAGAGCAAATGGGAACCTATTTAAGATTGAGTACGGCATATCATCCTCAGACGGATAGCCAGAGTGAACGGACAATTCAAATGCTTGAAGATATGTTAAGATCTTGCGTTATGGATTTCAAAGGGAGTTGGGACGACTATCTACCGTTGGTAGAGTTTTCGTACAACAATAGTTTTCACGCTAGTCTATGAATGTCGCCTTACGAAGCGTTGTATGGAAAGAAGTGCCGAACTCCATTGTGTTGGAATGAGGTTGATGAACGTTGGATGTTGAGACCTGAGATGGTACAACAAACGACGGACATTGTGAAGATAATACGTGCTCGATTAGTTGCAGCTCAAGATAGGCAGAGGAAGTATGCAGATCCTCGAAGAGAGAAGAGAGAATTCGATGTAGGATCTTTTGTTTTTCGGAAAGTATCGCCTTGGAAGGGAAAGATACGTTTTGAAAAGAAAGGGAAGTTAAGTCCAAGGTTTGTAGGACCTTTTGAGATTTTAAGAAGGGTAGAGAGAGGTATTCATGTAGTAGCCTTACCTGAAATGGAACGCATTCATAATGTGTTTCATGTGTGTCGTTATCTTATAAACCCGGACTATAAACACGTAATAGAGTATGAATCTATCCAAATAGAGAAAGATTTATCCTATGAGGAACTTCCAATTCAAATTATTGATAGGAAGGAACAAGTATTAAGAAATAAGGTCATACCTTCAGTGAAGGTGTTATGGAGAAACCACAATGCTGAAGAAGCAACGTGGGAACTCGAGAGTAAAATGAAGGAAGATTTTCCTCATTTGTTTATGTAATTATAAGCTAGATTCTGGGGACAGAATCCTTATAAGGGGGAGAGAATGTAACGCCCGAGAAAATTAGATTTTTATGATAATTAAATTTTTATTTGATTATGTGAATTAAATGAATTTAATTGATTTATTTTGTGAGTAAGCTATGTGAAGGTCGTTCTATGACCTAGAATGTGCTAATGTGGTTAGTAATCTGGCTACGTGCTAGAATTAATTGTTTAGAATTTCCAAGACAAAAATAAGTGTTTTCTGACAAATTTCCATAAAAACACTGTTCATCAGTTTCTGCTCGGGGAATTATTTTGAAATTTTGAGAAACGCGTAATGATAGAATATCGAGATTAGATGAAATATCTAATAATATTTCATGTATGGCAAATGAAGTTTTCGCCTGCGGACTTAAAACCTAAGGGTTGAGTAGATTGATTTCCGAGAAGGAAATGAATGCGTAGAAGGAATTGCGTTATTGTTAATGTGTGTGTTATACTAGGATGATACTATTTAGTATCTATGTATAATACGATGAGTTAATATAGAGTATAATATGATTATCTTATGAGTATTATATGGAAAGAATACGTGAGTTATACGTATGGAATACGTTTAGTATTATGAAATTAAGTTAAGACTTAATGATAATTCATTTGGGTTGGATTATGTTTAGTCCAATCAATTGTATAGGCAAGCCCAACGAATTAATGTGTTAAGCCCAAGTCAAGGCCCAATATTATATTGGCTAATGCCCAATGCAAGAAAACCGAACCGTGGATCGAACCGATGGGTCACCGAATGGGTAAAACCCATGGTGCCAACCCATGGGGATGACCCATGGGCATGGTGGGCCGGCCACTTGGTGTGCAAGGCAAGCATAACACTTGGTCACTAAGTATTTTACTTGGTGACAAAATGTTGAATAGTAAGGAGGTGATGGTAAATTGACCAAATTGCCCTCCATTTAATTTTCCTATAAATAGAAAGCTAAAGTTGGTCTTTTGTGAGTTTTTCAAATTGCCAACCTAGATTTTGAGAGAGAGAGAGAGAGAGCTAGACTCAACCAAAAGTTCAACTTTGAAGCTTTGCTTAAGAGTTTTTCAAGATTACCTAATAGTTCTTAAGGTAATACTCCTTAATTCTAATTCCATCTATTTTGGTTTTCTTTTAGTATGGAGAATCATTAATAGGTGGTGTATGTCTAGTATGGTGGAATAAGGATGACTTGTTATAGATTCAATCTCTATAAGTCATGAAATCATAGAAATCATAAGGTTTGATATAGCTTAAAATCATGAACATATTGATTGTTGATAAACAATTGAACTTCGTCAATACATAAATATGTGCATCTTACTTGGTTAGAATATAGATATGAAGTCCATGGAGTATTCCATGTGATTTGGCTTAGTGAAAGTTAGTAACGAAGTTATGGCGAATTTCACGGAAATAGACGTTAAACGTAAAAAACGTTAAAATTCTGAATTTATAGTCAAAAGTTGTCATGAGACTTGAAAATGTTGTTTTTCAATGTCAACACATGAGATAGGGTATTTAAGAGTCATGAACTCAAGACTCGTCAGATTCCGACTTAAAACGTAGAAAACTAGCATTGAACGCTCATTAACGTTTACGAACGCTTAGAAAATGAACTCAATAGTGAATTTTGATTTAACGGATTCTAAAGTGTCGAATTCTTATATGAAAGCGTAGAGTATGTCGTTTATGACATGTAGGCTTTTAAGAGGACCAAATCGGACTTATAACGAAGAAGTTATGGCTCCGAGATTCTCACCAAAATTTTTATCTATGAAAATTATCTGGTGCTGAGGTTTGGCGTCGCGGCGCCAAATAGTGCGCTTTAAAGTGCCGCACCGCAGCACCGGCATAGTGTTAGTGGCTACTAAAAAGTGGCGCCACAACGCCACTGGTATAAGGAAGTCTCTCATGTCGCAGTAGAGACCGGACACAGGTATTACTAAAATGGCGCCAGAGCGCCGATCTTATATTAAGATGTCACGTGCATGACGTGGGTGTAGGGTAATTGTTGAATGACTTAGGTTTGAATTGCAATTGTTCAGAGACCTAGAAGAGTAAAGTTTATGCACTTCATAAGTGTATTAAAACTATTCCTATACTACTTATACTAAGGTATATGGTATTGAAATTTAGGAATTGAATGCATATTACTAAGTTATGAATGAAGAACACAAAGTGTTATCAATGAACCCTAGTCGGGAAACAACGTTAGTACTTTGCCAATGATGATAGAGTCCGGTTAATAACGTAAGTTGGTTAATAAGCCGAGACGAAGGGTAATAAGTCGAGTTGACTTTAGTAATGATATTAAGTTAACAAAGACATAGAAGAGAAAGAAGTTGGTAGGAACAATGTGAATAATTGTTTGATAGCTAATTATAGTGTGCTATGTGAATATATCATGTAGATTCTGTAAAGGTTGTGGTCAGTCGATTAAGTTATTTGAAGACGCTGAAAGGCAAGTTTTCTTAACGCTTGTCTAACTTTCAAGTTAGTCAAGTTTTGTGTGATGCATTATACTGAATTGCATGACGAATTTTAAAAGAAAGGGTCAATGCCAGTTTTAACTCGGCTAGACTGCTTGTTAACGCTATCCTATGCCAAGTAATTGGTACGGATGTGAAGGTAAGGTTTGTCTATGAACAAACAAAAGTATTTTTCATCGATTATTCGATGGGCACTCGAGTTTGCCAAAACTTAAACATAAATACGTTTAACAAATGAGTGTTGATCAATATAGAGTACTATAGGCTGATCACCTAGAAGTGCTCATAAGTAATGCGGATGTACAACCTTAGTGCTGTGATATCCTTTTCAAGTACGAAAATAGAAAGCTACTTTTCATGGTCTATCGACCGGTTCAGAATTCCTAATCTACTCTATACTTTGGGAATTGATAATATGAAATGTTAGAGTATTATTGCTTCATAATACTTCATAACTATTTGTTCAGTTATGTTGGAATTGTCATATAATTCACAAATGTTTTATTACTGTTATTCTTTATTAAACTTGCTGAGCTTGTTATGCTCACTTCTTGCGAGAATTATATGATTGCAGTTAAGGATGAACGTACTGAGAATGCTAAGAGAGATAAGGGCAAGGCTAAGATGGATACTTAACCATCGTGTAATAGATTAGTATGTTTGTATGTATTATACATTATGAACAACGAACTATGTAATCGGTTTATGAATTTGGGAAGGATTATACTTAGATTGTAATAAGAAGATAGTAATTACATTCATTATGTTGTATTTCAATGGAATGATTGTATAGTTATGAGTATCGTGTAGCACCATATGTTGGGTTGGAAGATACTCGAATTTTGGGGCGTCACATTAGGTGGGGAAAAGCCTTTGGAAGTAACCTTATAGAAGATTGAAAAGATAGTGGTGATGAAATCTTGTTGAGTTTTAAGGAAGAAGTAATAAAACACTTTATGTGCTTATGTGATTGTAACCTATGTGCTCGTGAGTGTCGAGTAGTAATGATTAATAATTAAAACTTAAAATTTTGTTGTCAGGATGGCTAATGTAGGAGAATCCAGTCAGGCTAGGGAGGAAGGACCTCAAATGCCTAGAGAGGAGGAGCCTCAAGATATTCAGGTGGTTTGGGAATAACTACTGCCATTGGAGTCATCTCCATTAGTCACAGTGGTTGAGCAGGAAGGCTTACCTGATGAGGATGATGAGGAAGAGATGGATGAAGAGGATCTCGTTGAGCTACCACAGTCGAATTGGGATGAGTAGGAAGAGGAGGAAGAGCTTTAACTAAACTCGATTGCTGCTCGTATGTACGACGAAGTACACGATCGAAATGTGGAACTGGAGGATGGAGTGGAGGAGTTAAAAGAGATAGTAGCTGAACAACAGACCTCTATGGTGCAGAAGGATGACGAGATCGAAGATTTAGATGGACGCTTAAGTAATGTCGAACGGAACCTGATTCACACTGAAGGAGAGAACGAGCAAATGGGAGCAGAGATCGCGGAGCTGAAGAATAAACTGAAAGAAGAGTCTACCAAGAGGGCAAGAGCTGAAGATGCATACGAGAAAGCTTCTCAACGAGCCGGGGTAACAAAGAGAGAGGTGCAAGTAAAGAAGATCAAGATGGAGGAGATGAATAGTGTTTTTAACACCGTGGTAAACCGAGCTCAAGACTGAGTAATGTACTATCTGATTCAGTTTGAGACGCTGCCATGGTACATGCTAGATCGCCAAACAATGTTTCGTATTATGGAAGAGGAGCGTCGTAAGGCTATGCAGCATTTTAGTAGGTCGTCATAAGAAATGTAATTATTGTGTGATTATGAGTAAATAAGATGTAAATCCCGGGTATTATATAACTAATGGGATATGGGGATGATGATGTTATCCTGAAACTTTTGTAGTTCAGGAAAAAAATGTAGATAGTAGGGATGATATCATGACTATGTTTTTTTAAAGATGATGAATAAATAAAAGTTACTATTTATTCAAGATATCGTGTGCTATGTGGTAATTTTTGTGATGTGCAAGTTGAATATATAATACTCAAAAGATTGAATAGAATCTAATGAGAATATTTTAACAGAAAATGCCTCCAAGACGCCAACCAAGACAAAGGACTTCTGAGGGATCTACCAATAACAACAATGTTGAGGCTAATCCGGTTCAGCAATTAGTAACATTACTGACGGGAGCATTGTAGAATCAACCACAGAATCAAGTTATGACATTTAAGGATTTCAAGGAAATTGGGCCACCAAAATTTTGTTGGGCCATAAATTCGGTTGAGGCACAGACCTGGATCATAAAAATAGAGAAAGTTTTCGATGTGGCTAGAGTAGGTGAGAACCAGAAAATTGCTTTTGTAACATATATGTTGAAAGTAGAGGCGAGTTATTGGTGGCAAGCTAATAAAATTCAAGGAGGTCAAGGGGTAATGACTTGGGATAGGTTTAAGGAGATATTTTTCGAGACTTATTTCCCAAAGAGTTCAGAAAATTAGATGGAGGTGCAATTTTTAGAACTGAAGCAGGTATCAATGATGATGGCAGAGTATGCCGCTAAATTTAATGAGTTAGCAAGGTTTGCATCATATCAAGTCAACACAGATGAGCACAAGGCTAGGAGGTTTGAACAGGGACTGAAGCCCTGGTTATACAACAAAATTTCCATGTTTCAACGGAAGACATTTACAGCGGTACTAGAGAAAGCAATTCTCACTGAGGGTGGAGGCGAGGCTGTAACGAAGTACAACCAAGAGCAGAGAAAGAAGAAGAATGAGGGTGAAGCTAAGAATAGTGGGGGCAGTGGTGGAAATGGGAATAATAATTTGAAGAAAAAAAGGAATGGAAATGTAGGTCCTGGAAAACAAGCAGAGTAATTAGCAGAAGAAGTTTGAAGCATGTGTTACATGTGGGAGGTTTCACATGGGTATGTGCTTAAGGGGGAAACGAGTATGCTATAACTGTGGCCAAGAGGGTCACATTGCCCCAAATTATAGTCAACCCAAAAAAGAATGTTTTTTACACCTGCGAGTCAAAGGATCACTTTGCTCGCGAGTGTCCTAAGAAGAAATCTGGTGAGACAATCGGAAGAAAAGGAGGTAGCAGTGGAGGTACATTGACTATTGCGGGACCAAAGTCTTCAAATAAGCCCACAACCAGAACCTTCAACATGACGGTGCAAGACGCGGTGCAATCAAAAGATGTCATGTCAGTTATTATCCCAATCAATGATATAAATGTATATGTATTATTTGATTCGGGAGCTATTTGCTCGTTTATATCTGAAGAATTTGCTAAGAGGTTAGAATTACCTAGTGAAGAGTTACATTTCCCTTTACACATAGAAATTGTGAATAAGGAGGTAATTCCTATTAAGTTCATATACAAGAATTGTAGGGTTAATATTAAGGGGAATGTTATGACAATAGATTTAATCCCGATAAAACTTGGAGAATTTGATGTTATATTGGGAATGGATTGGCTGTTCAATTATGGAGCGATAATTGATTACCGAAAGAAAAGTGTAAATCTTATGACTCCGTCAAAGGTAGTTTTCTATAGTAGCAAATCGCCTAGACAAGCGAGATGTCTGACGATTATGCAGGCCAAAAAGTTATTGAGTCAAGGCTGTGTAGGATACTTAGCTTACATAGTCGATACTCAAAAAAAGAATGGTGTGAAACTGGAGGAGATACCAGTAGTTATGGATTTTGTAGACGTGTTTCCGGAAGATTTGGTAGGACTTCCGCATGATCGAGAGATCGAGTTCGTGATTGACTTAGCGCCATGAACTGCTCTAATATCGAAGGCCCCGTACAGAATGGCTCTGATAGAGATGAAGGAACTGTTGGTGCAATTTCAAGAACTGCTAGCCAAGAAATATATTCAGCCTAGTATATCACCGTGGGGAGCACCGGTGTTATTCGTGAAGAAGAAGGATGGGTCAATGTGTCTTTGCATTGGTTATAGGGAATTAAACAAAGTCACTATTAAAAATAAGTATTCGTTGCCAAGAATAGATGACTTATTTGATCAGTTGAAGGGTGCTAGATATTTTTTGAAAATAGATTTGAGAAGTGGATATCACCAATTGAAAGTAAGGAAAGAAGATGTACCAAAAACGGCATTCCAAACTCGATATGAATATTATGAGTTTTCAGTAATGTCATTTGGTTTGACAAACGCCCCTACAACGTTCATGGATTTGATGAATAGGGTTTTTAAACCATTTCTAGACAAGTTTATAGTAGTATTTATTGATGATATTCTGGTGTACTCTAAATCTTAAGAAGAACATGTGGAACACTTACGTCTGACGCTGGAGAAGCTAAGAAAAGAAAAGTTGTACGCAAAATTCTCTAAATGTGAATTTTGGCTGGAACGTATACAATTTCTTGGTCATGTAATTGACAAGGATGGGATTTCAGTGGATTCATCAAAAGTTGAAGTTGTGATAAATTGGGAACAACCAAGAACTCCATCAGAAGTGAGAAGTTTCTTGGGATTGGCAGGTTATTATAGACGGTTTATTCAAGATTTTTCTAAGATTGCCACTTCGATGATAAATTTGACGAGAAAATCTGTAAAATTTGTTTGGACAGAAAAATGTGAAGAGAGTTTTACGGAATTAAAGAAGAGGCTTAGTGTGGCACCTATGTTGCCATTACCAGATAATACAGGAAACTTTGTGGTGTATAATGATGATTCACATAAAGGATTGGGTTATGTCCTTATGTAGAATGGAAAAGTCATTGCGTATGCATCAAGATAATTGAAAGATTACGAGAAAGGGTATCTGACTCATGACTTAGAGTTGGCGGTGGTGGTGTTTGCTCTGAAGATATGGAGACATTATCTCTATGGAGAGAAGTGTGAGATCTACATAGACCATAAAAGTCTGAAGTATATTTTCACATAAAAGGACCTGAACATGAAACAAAGAAGATGGTTGGAATTGATAAAAGATTACTATTGTGAGATCTTTTATCATCCAGGCAAAGCCAATGTGGTTGCAGATGCCTTGAGTAGGAAAGGCTGAGAAAAGTTGATGTTGTTAACAAACAAGGAGGAGCTCGTTTCAGTGATGGCGAGGCTAGAGTTGGAAAGTAAATTTCTAAAAGAAGCCGATGAAAGATTGTACCAGATGGAAGCTAGTCCAACTTTGGTGGATAAGATAAAGAATGCTCAACTACAGGATAAAGAATGTAGACAAATAAAGGAAAGTATGGTCGAGGGTAATGAGGAGAAATAAAAGGATGATACTGAAGGAGTGCTAAGATTTGAAGGACGAATTTGGGTTCCAGCAGGAGCGGATATTAAAGAAGAATCTTGATAGAAGCTCATAGCTTAAGATATTCGGTCTATTCTGGAAGTACAAAAATGTATCAAGATTTGCGGCGACATTTTTGGTGGCCAAATATGAAAAGAGACATTGCAAAATGCGTTACAAATGCTTGATATGTCAGATAGTGAAGGTTAAGCATCAAAGACCAAGCAGATTACTTCAATCGTTGGACATACTGGAATGGAAGTGGGAGCATATCATAATGGATTTTGTGGTAGGTCTTCCAACGACTCAAAAATGATACGATGCGATATGGGTCATAGCGGATAGACTAACGAAGTCATCACACTTTTTTTTTTGATAATGTGGGGTTTCCGAATCACAACCCGACTAATCCCCCCACCCCGAACAAGGCTTTCGTGGGTTGTTCCGGGTCTAAAGCCCGGCCCAGGTCCATGGCCACACAAATTAAGGAATTAATTCTCACACTTGTTGCAGGCGGGAAGTCATCATACTTTTTGCCAATAAGGATTAGATTTAATCTTGATCAGCTAGTAAAACTATACGTCAATGAGATCGTATTGAGACATAGAGTTCCAGTGTCAAATAGAGATCCGAGATTCACATCAAATTTTTAGAAGAGACTACAGGAATGCATGTGAACACAACTGAAGATGAGTACAACATATCATTCGCAAACCGATGGTCAAAGCGAATGAACAATCCAGACGTTAGAGGATATGCTTAGGGCATGCATTATGGATTTCAAAGGAAACTGGGACGATCACCTACCATTGGAAGAAATTTTCTATAATAACAGTTACCACGTAAGCATTGGCGTGACGCCATACGAGACATGTGCTGGGATGAAGTTGGTGAATGTCAACTGTTAGGACCAAAACTGGTATAGCAGACCGCTGAAGTTTATAAACTCATTAGAGCAAGACTTGTAGCTGCTCAAGATAGACAGAAGAAGTATGTTCATCAACACAGGCAGAATCACGAATTTGACGTAGCAAATTTCATTTTCCTGAAAGTTTCTCCTTGGAAGGGGAAAATTCGTTTTGGCAAGAAAGGAAAGTTAAGCCTGAGGTTCATCGGACCCTTCGAAGTACTGCGAAGAGTGGGAGAAGTAGCTTATGAGGTAGCTTTTCCTCCAGAATTAGAACATGTTCACAACATTTTTCATGTTTCGGTATTGCGACCGTATAAACCCGATTACGAACATGTGATCGAGTATGAACCGTTACAGTTCAATAAGGATTTATCTTATGAAGAGGTTCCTATCCAGATATTCAACGGGAAAGAACAAGTGCTCAGGAATAAAGTGATACCTTCTGTGAAGGTGATATGGAGAAACCACAATGTCGAAGAGGCTACTTGGGAACTCGAAACTGAAATGATGAAGAATTACCCTGAGTTATTTGTTTAATATGTGTCTTCGATTCTGGGGACAAAATCTTTGTAAGGAGGGAAGAATGTGACGAATGAATTATTTGAGTTGTGATTTTGGGGACAGAATACTTGTAAGGAGGGGAGGATGTAACAATCCAAGATTTTATTATTTGTAATTTAAAATATTTATTAAATTAAATAAATATTTTATTGAGGTGGTTGTTGTTAGTAAATATTTGTGAATTAATTTATTAGATAATACTCTAATTTAATTCAATAGTTAGAGATGGAATGCTATGTTTTAATTTAATAATTAAAATAGTATGCAAAATTATTAAATAAAATTATAATGAAATTATAATTTTATGATATTTGTTTTAACGAAAAATTTATTTAAAGTTTAGTATGTGTAATTAGTTTATTTATCTAATGTTCTATATGGAGATCCAAATAAATAATATGAGGTGATAAACTATAGTGTAAAGATTTCTTAAATTAAATTAAATTAAATTAATTTACCCAAACAAGGCTTAAAATATTAAGTCTTTATTTTAAAGAGTTTATGCCAAAAAAAGCCTTATTGCTTTTGAATTTTGAATTTTAATTATAATAAATAAAATAAATTAAAATAATAAATAATATATATTATAACTAATATACGTTTAATGTTGTAACCGTTATTTTTTTTAATAAGATGCATTATGGCTCTATCAGTTCTAATCCTTACGCATACTGTTAGTTGGCCTATATTGATACTGAGAAAGGAAGAAGAGAATTACAGAGAAATTTGAGAGAGATTAGAGAGAGAGTTTGAGAGAAAGTCTGAGAATTCCAAAACAATTTCTGGGTTTTTAGCAAGGATTGTTCAAGCAATTGAAGGTATTTCCATAGTCTTAATAATATATATGTGTGTGTGTGTGTGTGTGTTTTACGGCATAAACCTTTAAGTTCTATGAATTCAATTTCTTTGAATTGTTGATATACAACTGATAACTTGTGATTATACGTGTTTATGATATTAGAGTTTGTATTTAGAGAAGAAATTGTATGCTAATTATGTTTAAGAAGGAAGAAAAGTATTTACAGTGTATGTTTATACATATAGCATGTGAAAGTACCAAATATGGTGGTTAATTTGTAATCTAATCTATAAATTGAGCATTGAATATGTTAATTCGGTAAGAAACGAAGAAAACATAGTTTGAATGAGTTAATTTGGACAAGAATTTCGATCACAGTGATGATTTTTGTGAATGATGTCAAAATGGAGTTTTTGTACAAAAACATGAAATTTAAGTATTTAAATTAGTTGAAGTTGTTGTTTAATTATTCTAAGTTGGTGAATATATGAGGAATCATGTTTGTGTTAGTCCTATATCAATTGCATATGTTAAATTTACTATTCTGTGAGTGAAATTCGTGTTAGTTGAGCAAAATAGAGCACTGTTATAAGTCTGTGTAGTTTACATTTGTGCACCAGTAGTAAGCTATATTTAGTGTCGAGGTAAAAAATGGTAGCAATTGCCCGATCCCAAGCTTATGTATGGTAGCAATTGTACGCCGTACTACGAAACGAAACACGATGAGGTATGTTACTTCTGTAGACTTTAAACATCTATTGTATCCTAGTCTAATGATGTGTTGAGGTGACAAACATGTAATGAAGAGGTAAAAACAGAATAGTACCGTGTCATTAGTAATTTCAACGTTGTAAAAAAATTAGCAAGATAGGAAAGTTATATGTTATGATTTAAGACACTTAATGAATAGTGAATAAGTGAAGTTAACACTTATAATGTGATACCCCTAAATCCAGGTACTCCATTCCCACAGGATTTGGTGTTCACTGTCCAAAACATTACATCTAACTACCTATAATCAAAGGATAAAGACGTAATTTAAATAACTTAAACAATCATCTTTCCTATTAAAGGGTTACATCATCATCTCAAAATAAATCCCAGGTAATCTTACCTTAAAATTATTACATAAGTTTGCGGAATACATCACATATTAAAACAAGTCTTTAACATAATTCATTAAAATTCTCATAAGTCTTCAATATTTGGACATCTTGCCCTTTCATTTGTTAGTAGACGGCTCATCAACTTTCTCAACATTAGCTGCAGTGTTAAATGCAAGAGTGAGCAAACAATTGCTCACTGATATAGGAAGTAGTAATAATCACAACATGAAAATGAACAAAGAATGCTGAACAATAATGAACTTGTTCTACAGATCAAAACAGAGAACAAATTCAAAATCAATGTCTGAGGGTCTTAAGACCACGAACTATGTCTTTGGTATTTAGGTATTATTACCTTAACCTTAACAGTCATTAGACTATACAGACCCATCTTAGTGTACTTAGGGGGATCAACCCTTTGTACCATGTATTGTGCACAAACATCTCAACGTTACACGTACAAAAATCCCCTATATTAGGGTTGTTCGTCTCAGTTTGAATTTAGAATTTCCGCACTAAAGAAAGTTTAGTTTGGAACTATCTTATCAGTGTCTCTAGAATTTTAGAACACTATTCAACTTCCATCAATAAAGGTTTAATACGAGAATGTATAACTGAACAAGGCTATTAAAGTCAAAAATTGGATATCAACAATATATATAACTGAATAACATGATATACATGCAAAGTGCTATATTCAAAGGAGTTTAGAACAATCTTCTATGAACCAATGTATTAAAACAATATATACTTTGAATGATAATAAGGAAAGTAAAGCTCGCTTGATGTAACGAATTAGGTTACAAGAGCTTGCACAAACATACTCAAGATAAACTAGGCTTGTTTAACCTTACAAGAATTTTAAGAACTTGTACAATAACGATTTAGGAATGGGAACATGCATTCAATATGAAAAGAATGAAGTTAGAAAGCTTGCTCAATGTAAAGAATTAAGGTTTAGGAACTTGCCTTGTTCATAAGCTACGCAAGTGTAAAATAATCTCTAATTACCCTACACATATCATTACAATCGCAACAACAATTAGTTGTATGAATATTAACACTATGGGTATTAAACCATCATTTAGGTCATAACCCTAACCTAGCACCTAAACATTTAGGTTAACATACTTAACGAATCTGAAATTGCATTACGAGCCAACATAACTTACTCGTTCATTTCTAACTTTTGAAAACATCACTTTTAATTTTATTGTATAACTCAATTAACAATCACCTAAAACTCTTCTACACTTTGTATTACAACACCTTACAATCTGTTATTGTAGTCCACTTTATGTTTTAATATCCTTAACATGCATGCTAAACTAACCCAAGTCGAATTCTGCATGACTTCGCAATTAATGAGACTTCACCGTATGCGTGAAAGGTTACTTCTTGACCGATAGCGCCATAAATATCTTGAGTTCTGGTGTGTGTACTTGACGACGCAAAGACGCCCACGCCCATATGTTGGCTTGCGCGTTAGAGCCGCGATGCTGTAGCGATGGCTCAGATTCAATTTTCTGAGACGCGAACTAATACTCTGTTATAGGCCAAAAATCCCAATTGTACAGAATTTCTCCCAAATTCAACATCTAAAACTTTGGAATATCCTAGTTAAGCATGCTATACACCATTCCATATACGAAAAAATCACATATACATCATTTTGAAGAATCAAAACTATATTTTTCCCAAATTTCCTCATTTTTATACTTTTAACGAATTCGATCACCACGAATTCGTTTCTTAATCATTTGACACGATTCGAACTACGCTGCTTTTGTTTCTTAACATATTATCACAATCCAATAACAAATTACAGATTACAACACATATTGGACAAGAAATTTGGTACTTTCTAGGCTACTTTATATGAACATAAACACTATGATTTCATTTTCTTCCTCAAACCCAATTTTCTCATGAATTTATAACAAATAACAAGTTTACATGATAATTAACAGAGTTTTGTAATTCTATATGAACATATATACATCACAATTCACGTTATTTTCAAATTGTATCAAATATATATATATATATATATATATATATATATATATATATACCACCAAACTAATAGTAAAAATAGAAATAGTTTATACCTTGATTATATGCTAACAAAAGATGATAACAAGGTTTAGCAATCCTCTCCTTCCTCTTGAAATCTCAGAGATTACTCTCTCAATTTCTCACTCTCAATACTCTGTGTTTTCTTCTTCTCTACGTATCTACATGTTATGAAGCCTTAGAAAAAAAAAAAAAATAAGGCAGCGTATCTCACATATTAAACGACTCGCGTTCTCTTTTAGTTAAAGAAAACAAAAGACGTTAGTTAGAATTAGCCAAAGGCCACAAGGCCTTGTTTGGCTACCACATAAATCCCATAAACTAATATATTTTTATATTATTCCTATTATATAGTTTTCATGTCACACCATTAATTTAGTTAATTTAAATAACTTTAGTTTAGTTAATTTAAATAACTTATATAATAATAATAAAAATCATATTATCATTATCCCTATAATTAATAAATAATTATATATCTAATTTAATTAATAAATTAGACACATCACTTTATTTAATTTATTTATTTCCATTAAATTAAACAATTTATTTAGCTTAATTATTTTCTTAAATATTAAGCAATTGATTTAATTTAATTATTTTCTTAAATTAAATCATTCAAATAAAATTATCATTACATAATTTAATTCACACTAATCAATTTAGTTACTAAATTAATTCACCACAATTCATTAATTATTTATTTTTCTCAATAAATAAATTATTTAAAATATTTATTTAATTCCATAAATATTTAAATTAAATTACAAATTTCTCGATCGTTACATCCTTCCCTCCTTAAAAGGATTTTGTCCCCAAAATCACAACTCGTTACATTCTTCCCTCCTTAACAAGATTTTGTCCCCAGAATCGCTATACAAAATTAAGCAAACAACTGAGGATAATTCTTCATCATAATGCTTTCAAGTTCCCACGTAGCTTCTTCAGCATTGTGGTTCCTCCAGATTACCTTAACAGAAGGTATCACCTTATTCCTCAAGACTTGCTTTTACATCAACAATTTGAACAGGGACTTCTTCATATGATAAATCTTTCGCAAACTGTAAGGGCTCATATTCTATAACAGGCTTATATGGCCTTAATACTGATACATGGAAAATATTATGAGTATGCTCCAGCTCCGGAGGTAAAGCTATCTCGTATGCCACTTCGCCAACTCGACGAAGCACTTTAAAAATACCTATAAATCTAGGGCTCAATTTCCCCTTCTTGCCAAATCAAATTTTTCCCTTCCAGGGAGACACTTTTAAGAAAACATAACTACCGACATCGAATTCCCGATTTTGTCGATGCTGATCGGCATATTTCTTCCGCATCATCTGTCTTGCGCTATTAATCTCGCTCGAATCACGTTGATGATCTCGACGATCTCATTGTACCAATTCGGACCCAATAGGCGGCGTTCTGCTTCGTCCCAAAGATAATGAGTTCTCGCATTTCTGTAGTGTAATGCTTCATAAGGCGGCATGCCAATACTCGCGTGATAACTATTATTATAAGCAAATTCTACCAATGGTAGATGGTCATCCCAATTTCCCTTGAAATTCATAATACACGCTCTGAGCATATCCTCTAGTGTTTGGATGGTTCTCTCACTTTGTCCGTCGGTCTGAGGATGGTATGCTATGCTCATTCTCAGCTGTGTCCCCAAGCACTCTTGTAATCCTTTCCAGAAATTAGATGTGAAACGTGGATCTCTGTCTGATACAATGGACACTGGTACACCGTGCCTTGAAATAATTTCCTTCACGTACAGTTTTGCTAACCGATCGAGGGTAAATCGAATCTTTATTGGAAAAAAGTGTGTCGACTTCATCAGTCGATTAACAATCACCCAAATGGCATCGTAACCTTGTTGGGTCATTGGAAGACCTACCACAAAATCCATTGTGCCCATTTCCATTCTGGTATCCCCAACGGTTGTAACAATCCGCTTGGCCTTTGATGTTCAGCTTTGACTTTCTGACACGTTAAGCATTTTGCCACACACTTAGCCACATCCCTCTTCATATTCGACCACCAAAAATGATGTCTAAGATCTTGGTACATCTTTGTACTTCTAGGGTGAATCGAATATCTTGAATTGTGAGCTTCACTCAGAATTTCTTCTTTAACCTCTGGTACTGGTGGAACCCAAATTCTCCCTTCGAATCGAAGTATTCCTTCCGAATCGATTTTGAATTTGTTTTCCTCTCCTTCAGATATTTTCTGTTTTATCTTTTCGTAGTCTTCATCCTGAATTTGCACATTTTTCACTTAATCCATCAACATTAAACTATTTCCCATCTGGAATAACTTTTCATCGAATTATGTCGGACATTTAATTTCCAGCTCCATCTTAGCCATTTTTGACACTAGCTTCTCTTGATCAGTTAACATCATTAACTTCTCCCGTCCCTTCCTACTTAAGGCATCAGCAACAACATTCGCCTTTCCAAGATGATAGAAAATCTCACAATCATAATCTTTGATCAGCTCCAACCATCTTCTTTGTCTCATATTCAAATCTTTTTGTGTAAAGATATATTTCAGACTTTTATGGTCGGTATATATCTCACACCACTCTCCATAAAGATAATGTCTCCAAATTTTCAGGGCAAACACCACCGCTGCCAACTTTAAGTCATTAGTCGGATACCCCTTCTCGTAATCTTTCAACTGACATGATGCATACGCAATAACTCTGCCTAGTCCTTTATGCGATGCTTCACTATACACCACAAAATTCCCTGTATCATCAGGCAACGACAACACAGGCGCTGAACTCAACATTTTTTTCAACTCTCGAAAACTTTCCTCACACTTATCTGTCTAAACAAACTTAACCACCTTCCTAGTTAAATTTGTCAACGGAGTCGCGATCTTGGAAAAGTCTTAAATAAAACACCTGTAGTATCCTGCCAATCCTAAGAAACTCCTTACCTCTGATGGTGTCTTCAGCTGATCCCAGTTTATTATAGCTTCAACCTTTGATGGATCTACCGAAATTCCGTCCTTATCAATAAGCGTGCGGAGAAAGCATACATGCGTTCAACCAAAATTCACATTTTGAGAACTTAGCGTACAACTTCTCTTTTCTCAATGTCTCCAATGTCAATCTCAAATGTTCCACATGTTCCTCTTTGGTTTTGGAATATATCAGTATATCATCAATAAACACCACCACAAACTTGCCCAAAAATGGTTTAAACACCATGTTCATCAAGTCCATGAACGCTGCAGGTGCGTTGGTTAAACCAAAAGACATAACCAGAAACTCATAATGACCATACCGAGTTCTGAACGCTGTTTTTGGTACATCCTCCGGCCTCACCTTCAACTGATGATAACAACTTCTCAAGTCTATCTTTGAGAAATATCTCGCTCCCTTTAATTGATCGAACAGATCATCGATTCTAGGTAATGGATACTTATTTTTAATCGTGACCTTATTCAATTCTCTGTAATCAATGCAGAGCCGAATCGATCCGTCTTTCTTCTTAACAAAAAACATCGGTGCTCCCCGTGGCAAGACACTCGGCTGAATATATTTCTTAATTATTGAGCAATTCTTGCAATTGCACCATTATCTCCTTCTTCTCTACCAGAGCCATTCTATATGGTGCCTTAGATATCGGGGCCGTTCCTGGTAGTAAATCAATCACAAACTCGATTTTTCGATCCGGCGGAAGACCCGACAAATTGTTTGGAAATACGTCTGCAAAATCTCTTATAATCAGTATCTCTTCCAACTTCACACTCTTCTTCTGTGTATCGACGATGTAGGCTAAGTATCCTACACATCCTTGTCTCAACAACTTCTTGGCTTGCATCACCGTCAGACAACTTGCTTATCGAGGTGACTTGCTGCCAAAGAACACAACATTTGACGGAGTCATAAGGTTAACACACTTCCTTTGGCAATTAATTACTGCTCCATAATTAAATAACCAATCCATTCCCAGTATAACATCAAACTCACCAAGTCTAATTGGTATCAAATCTACCATCATCTCATAACCCTTTATTACCACCCTACAATTCCTATATATGAATCTAACAGGAATCACTTCCCTATTCGCAATCTCTATGCTTAAGGGAGATTCTAATTCTTCTTGAGGCAAATCTAAGTTCTGAGCAAATTCATCGGATATAAATGAACAAGTAGCACCCGAATCAAATAGTACATAAGCATTAATACCATTAATTGGAATGATACCTGACACCACATCCTTAGGTATCGACATCACCATTGCGGTCATATTGAAAGTCCTCGCATGATGGGTCCGCTGATGTGTCTTGATCTAGTGATAGTCAATGCACCACCACCATTGTTGTTTCCTTTTCCGCCACTTGCACTTCCCGCGGGCTTCTTAGGGCAGTCAAGAGCCAACCGCAGGTAAAATATGCTCCTTTCTTTGGACTAAAGCAATTCGGTGCAATGTGTCCCTCCTGACCACAATTGAAACACACTCTCTTTCCCTTCAAACATACCCCAGTATGGTTCTTCCCGCAAGTTGCGCAAGCCTCAAACTTTTTCTTCTGTTGATTTCCTTGTTGTCCTCCCATAGTCGAATTCTCGTTCCACTTCCTTTTCCGACTATTACTTCCAACATTACTACCACTAACCTTATTCTCATTCTCATTCTTCTTCTTCTTCTGTTCTTGGTTGTACTTGGTCAAGGCATCGCTTCCACCTTCCACGATAATTGCCTTCTCCAGTACAACCGCAAATGTGTTCCGCTGGAACATTAAAACCTTGCTGTAAAACCAGGGCTTCAATCCTTGTTCGAACCTTCTCACTTTACATTCTTCAGTATTGACTTGATATGTGGCAAACCTTATCAACTCGTTAAACTTCGCAGCATATTCCAGCACCGTCATTGTTCCTTTCTTCAACTCTAGAAATTGCACTTCCAGCTGATTCCGAGAACTCGCTAGAAAGTACATTTCGAAAAACATCTCCTTAAATCTATCCCATGCTATTATTCCTTGTCCCCCACGAACCTTATTTGATTGCCACCAGTAGCTAGCTTTAGACTTCAGCATGAACGTTGCGAACACCTTCTCCATTTCCATGATCCAGGTTTGAGCTTCCACTGGATTCATAGACCCTTGAAACTCTGGCGGTCTAACCACTTTGAATTCCTTGAAAGTCGTGACTTGAGCTTGCGGTTGATTCGCAAGTGCACCCGTCAATAAAGCTACCAATTGCTGAACCGGATTAGCATTGGTCTCATTGTTATTATTAGTAGACCCCTCAGAAGGTGCTTGCTAACGTGGTTGTCTTCTTTTAGGAGGCATTTTCTGTTAAAATATACGCTTATTAGTTCCTTACTCAACTTCTTGGGTATTTGAAGTTTAACTTAAGCATTCCAAGATTAAAGCTATAACACATAACATTTCAAATAAACTCTAATATTTTATTTATTCAAAAAGTTTTAAAACATGATAATGATAGTATAATCGCTATCAACATTCACTTTCCTGAACTAGACAAGTTTCAGGATTACATACTTATACTATCCCTTTATTTATCTCAAAATAAGGGATTCACAATTTATTTATTCACATAATTGACCACATATTATTATTATTATTATTATTATTATTATTATTATTATTATTATTATTATTATTATTATTATTATTATTATCTCTATCTAGACATATTAAGACGTCGCAAGGCTTCCCGGCGCTTTTCCTCCATGATACGATACGTCGTTCTGCGATCAATCACGAACCACGGCGAATTCTCAAACTGAGGTGGGTAATAATAGACTCGATCCTGGGCCCTATCAATCGTCGAATTAAAAGCATAATCCATCTCCTTCATCTTGGCTTTCTTCACTTGGACCTTAGCCTCAGCTCGGTCTGCACGTTGAGTCGCCTTCATCCAAGCATCCTCTGCTCTTGCACGCTTAGCTGATTCATCCTTGAAATCATCTTTCAATTTCTCCATGTCAATCTTCATCTTTTCGTTTACTGCCAACAGGTCTTCATGCTGACCCTTGGTATGAACTAGATCCCACTCCGTGTTTCCATGTTTTGAATCAAGTTCCTGAATCTCAGCATCCTTCTGCTCCATCGAAGCTTGATGTGTAAGATCCCGAATTTTATGAAATTAAAGTATTCAATTTTTCTATTTTGGTAAATAGTTAAATTGATAAAAGTTTAAAGTTAAGGGTCATATTTGAAAAATTTTCAAAATAAGCAAGTTGTCATAAAATAACCGGTAGTAAAAGTACAGTAGTACGCGTAGTTGCATAGTAGGACACAATATTGATTATTGATGCTTATGTGAGAAGTCACTCAGTTATACTCAATTATTGCTACAATAATTGCTGCATCACATCTCTCATATTATTGATTCAATTAGTGTCACAGTATCATCTATATAATATGTTATTTTATTAAATCAATAATTGAGATGACAAAGTTATTCATATTATTATTTGCAATATTGACAATGTGTAGAAGTTCTGTCAAGGAGAGGTTTGGTCACCTAATTGCACGCTAATAAGGAGAAATCCTTATCGGAAAGCCCCCTCTTTCCTGGGAACGACATGGTTGTTAAATATTGTGAGTTATAATATTAATGATGAATGTTATTAAAAATCGAATTTGAGTTCGAAGTTGAATTTGGAGACGCAGACGTGATATTTGAGTACGGAACGATGAAATTAGTAGAAATAGACTATAAACGCAAAATTTGTCGAGGTTGACTTTTTGGTCAAAAAAGTCAACAGTTGACTTTTTCGAAATAGGTCAAACTTCGAAATTTCAAAAATGAAATTTTTGAGAAAAATATGTCCATTGTGTTGGGATTGTTAGTGTTAGTGGAAATCGACATTTATTTCGATAATAATTGATGTCTGGAGGTTATATTAACCAATCGGGTCATTAATCGAATAAATGAGCAATTAATTGCTATTAATTCACATGATTATAACTAATTGTTCACATGTGTGTACTATTGATTCACATTCATGTACTATTAGGGGAGTTGGTGCAAGATTGATAATACTTTCATGACTAAGTTAAAAATGGAGGTATAGATGGAGGTACTATACTGTAAGTCGTATTTTCACATGATTATAACTATTGATTCACATGATTGAACTATTGATTCAAATTATTTACTATTAGGGGAGGTGGTGCAAGTTTGATAATACTTGCAGGACTAAATTAAAAATGAAGAAAAAGAGGAAGGTATTATACTGTAATATTTCGAGCCCCAAAACGTGCAATTATCTAAACTAAATTTTCCTATAAATAGAAGCTCATTCTTCCTTTATTTCTCACCAATTCACTAAAGCTTTAGAGCAATTATTATAGAGAGAAAGAAGAAGAAATACATTACCTCACTATTCAATATCCGATTTCTTCTAAGGTAAGGGGTATTATTTCTTTCATTTTCATGAAGAGAACACATTATTCCATTCTTTATTATTACATTTGGAATATCACATGCATGCGTATTACGCAAGACACCGGTTCCACTATTTATTATTCTATTGGAATAACTTTTATACATCAATACCGCATATATGGCAAAATTCATCTATTATTCCATTCGTTATTATTCTTTTGGAATAACACATACATGCATTCTATCGCGTACGGTGAATTTCATTATTATTACATTGGAATATCACATGCATGCGGATTACGCATGACACCGTTCCATTCTTTATTATTACGTTGGAATATCACATGCATGCGATTACGCATGACCTAGTTCCATTCTTTATTATTCTGTTGGATAATAAGTGGGTTTTATACCTACTTATTAGATATCAATTCATGTGAGCTATGCCCATCTCAAGTACATTTTAGTGTGTTTTTAGTTGCATTTCATGTTATTTCGCATTGCATGTACTGAGAACTCTTCTGGGGTAAAAGTACAGGAAATGGCCTAATATGGTGGTATTAGATGGCATGTGAGCAATGAAGGCACAACATGAGGATCAAGTGAAGCAAGGAGACTAAACATGGATGGACAAAAGAATGAGTAGCGAGCGTAAGCGATGCGATGGAGAACGAGAATCCAGATTGCGCGAGCCGCGTGTTGCGTACGCTGCGACTATGTTGACTTCTGCAGCGTCGTCCGCGTGACCAACCGAGTAGCACATAAATTACTGAATTGCGGCATGCCGAGGATTACATCGGGGGGGCCTTGGCGCTTGTATGATGATGATCAATCTTCTTGAAAACATTTATTTTAATTTTTAATTTTAAGGGTTGTAGTTAATTAAAAAATGATTCTGACTGGTGTTAGACAAAGAAAAGGATTCAATAGTTTTGACGTATTTTCATATCGTAACTAAGGTTTACACTTTGAGAGAGATTCTAATGAAGAACGAAGCTTAAACTCCATCTTTTCTAATTTTTCTTGGAATTTTCTATCATTATGGATAACTCTTCTTATTTTGTTGGATTTCTATGAGGATTTGAACGTTATTATTGGAATATAATCAGCAATTAGGTTTGATCATTTTTATCTCTTCTCTTTCAATTGTTTGCTTATTATCCATGTTTAGCTTTGATCCCATAATGGCTTTTGGTTCAGTCATGAACTAAACTCCATTATGGGATTCTAACGAATTTTAATATGTAGTTTAATTGCATGCTTGAATGCTAGTCTGTTTTACATATCATAAGGAATTTCTGTCATGGTTGATTTGCATGCATGAATGATTGATCACCATTCGTTTGAAGTGCTTGTATGGAATTGAAAATGAACATGCAAGTATGGATTGTAATCATGATAGCATACGATATATGGGTTTGTTTTTGCATAGCTTGTGTATTTTCGTGACGAGGATAGACATATCTTTGTTTCACATAGTATGAGTTAAAATAAGGGCTTGCGCTTAAATTCAATATGGTTGTAATTTCACATAGACATATATTGATTTTGGTTATATTGATGATTACATGGTGTCTATCGCATGTGGATGCTATGTAAGTAGGTCATAGTACATTGAAAAATGGATATGTCTATATTAGTGCTCTTGGCTACTTTCCTGTGATATGTGAACTTTCTTGCATGATGGTGGTAATTAGATGAAGTATTAAATAAAGTTAGGATCGCATTATTTCCAGTCTTGATTTATTCCATTATTATTCTTGTTTTAGTTATTATTTGCATTTAGAATAATTCACAATTATAATATTAAGTTTAAGCATATAAAAATAATGATTTAGTTGATGCATAGTGGTTTGAATTAAACAACTTTCTCTATGGGATCGATACTCTACTTACTCTGTATTACTTGTTGACACATGTATGCTTGTATGAGTTAGAGCTCTTTTGTTAGAACTAAAAAAGAGGCAACAACATGCATGGTGAATTCTTCTGTTATTCCATTCTTTATTATTTTGTTGGAATAACCTGTCTATATGGATTACCGCATGCATGGTGAATGATCCTTTGTATTCATTCCTTATTAAATTGTGGAAATGATCTGTTTATGTGGATTATCGCATGTAGGCGGTGAAAATCCATTTTTGCGTTTCGTAATTTTCTAACCCTCAAAATTCTAGAAAAATTTGAAATGATAATTTGATGAGTTTTCTATATTGTGTCCAAAGATGGCGATTTTTGGATGTATAGATTAAGATTTATGGATTTTATGGGAAAAGACTATTTTAAAAGTAAACCCTTATAACTCCTTGTGGTTAACTCCAAAATTGGTAAAAAAAATTTGGGGAGTACATGTATATAACAGGAGTATACCCTGTAAATTTCGGAATTTTTGGAAGAAAGTATAATTTATGATAAATGTCTAAATACTCTGCAGTTTTGGCCATATGAAAAATAGTAAATGAATTTTAAAAATTCCAAGAAAAATATATGTTCAATATGGGACTATATATACATTAAATCCCAAGAAAAAAATATTTTTGGGTGATTTGGTATTTTTCATGAAAATGAACTAGTTATGAGTAAATGAATTAAATATGTTATGTGAAGTAACAAAATTGAAAAATAGGATTTTATGGCTTGGGAATCCTATATAGGGTATATCTGATTTTTATGAGGATTTGATCATTGGTGATGAAATCTTATGAGTATGGCATTTTGAATGATTAAATGCATTATTTGGTAAAGTGTAAACAATTGAAATAAATTGTTTATAAGTTTAAGAAGTGATTAAAATATTGTTATAATATTAATAATATTAGATTATGAGTTTATTAATTGATTGATAATATTTGGATAAATTTAAAGTCTTTAATATTTATCCTTGTTTTCGTTTGATTAATGTTTATATCATTGTCATCATCCTCATTACGTGCAAAGATGGACTGTTAATCATTGGTTTTACAATTGTATATCTTTGGCTTACGTGCAAAGATGAACTGTTAATCATTCGTTTTAAAGTTGTATATCTTTCGCTTACGTGCAAAGATGGACTGTTGATTATTGGTTTTACAGTTATATATCTTTGGGTTACGTGCAAAGATGAACTATTGATTGATGAGTATCTTTGGCTTATGTGCATAGATGAACTATTTATTGGTATGATTATGACCAGGAATCATTTAGTATAATCATGACCCGTAATGTTATACATGACGTAGTAAAAGTCCTTATTGGCCCGTAGTGCATTGATGAACAGTTATTGGTATGATTATAACTAGGGATTATTCGGTATAATCATGACCATTGATGATTACATGAATATCCTTGGCCGTAGTGCAGGGATGATTCGATGATGTAGATTATTTATTAAGTGAGTCTCAGCGATAAAAATATTGATTATACACTTTTAATTCGTAAAAGATAGTAGATATCATGCTCTACTTGACTCTTCTAAAATACAATTGTATGTCTTTGGCCTGTAGTGCAAAGATGAATTGTTAATGAATATCTTTGGTAGTAGTGTAAAGATGAATTTATTAGTATGATTATGAAAGCGGGAATTTTGATTACGTATAACCATGATTTTTGATGTTTGGTGAAGATAGGTGATGAAAATTATCTTACGTCACAGGTGTGAAGAGGAATTTAGAATCACAATTATGATTATGAGTTATTCATATGATTGTAGACATGAATTGTTGATTGATGTTACAGGCATAAAAAAATTATTGGTGGACTTTTAACATGGAGAAGATAATAGACCTGATGGTCTATTTGACTCTTCTAATGGATTGCTCGTTCCGCTGCAATTATGGTTGAAAAGTTTTATCATCTACCATAAGTTCTAAATCTCTGATTTATTATTGACGAAGGTTATTGATAATTTAATTATCTTTAATCATGATATTCTTTACTGGGCTATTTGTGCTCACCCTTTGCTTCACAATTCCTTTCAAGTAATAAGAGTGCATTTGGGTCGGCCGGGGGATACAGGAAATAGTGTTATAGTGCGAGGATCGTCGAAGTTTCTCAATACATTATAAAATGGCATGACATGCAACAGATAATTGTATCGAGGACCTAAGATATGTGTGTTGAAAGCGTCAAAAGTGCACCTCATTAGAATGAATATGATAGTAATCTTCTCGTTCTTTTTTGGGGTCTTAAAATATTTGTTGCTGTATTTTTATATGGTATTGCAACAATTTGAGTTTGGATACTGTCTACGAGACAATATTGTATTAAAACTCACAGTTTAACTGTGGTGACAGTTTAACAGTAATATAAATGAAGTTTGTATTTGATTTTTATAGTATGATATCTGGCGACTCAGAATGGGTCGTGTGGACCTATTTTGGGGGCGTCACAAATGGTATCAGATTTTAGAGATATGGTCGCTGGCGGAGATATTAGTCCAGAAATAGGAAGGGAGAGACGAGTAATATACTTCGCTAGGGTGTGACATACCTAAGCTGAAATTGTTTATTTGATAAGTTGACAAATTGTGATATGTCAATTAACATTTGTTTTGAAGATATATTCTAGAATGATATCTGAAATACAGGAGATGAGCAATGGAAAAATCATGATACAGAGGAAATAACCGGGAAGGTACAACCCGAAAAGAAAGTAATGTATTCTCATCTCTTCGAACTACCAGGTATGTAAATTTCAAGGGCGAAATTTCATAAGGAGGGGAAATTGTAAGATCCCAAATTTCATGAAATAAAAATATTCAATTTTTCTATTTTGGTAAATAGTTAAATTGATAAAAGTTTAAAGTTAAGGGTCATATTTGAAATTTTTTCAAAATAAGCAAGTTGTCATAAAATAACTTAGGTAGTAAAAAAACGATGTCTGGCGTGGTTGCATAGTAGCACACTGTATTGATTATTGATGCTTATATGAGAAGTCACTAAGTTATACTCAATTATTGCTACTGATAATTCTTTGCATCATATCTCTCATATTATTGATTCAATTATTGTCACAGTATCATCTATATAATATGTTATATTATTAAATCAATAATTGAGACGACAAAGGTATTCATATTATTATTTGCAATATTGACAATGTCTACAAGTTCTGTCAAGGAGATGTTTGGTCACCAAATTGCGCGCCAATAAGGAGAAATCCTTATTGGAAAGCCCCCTCTTTCATGGGAACGATCTGGTTGTTAAATATTGTGAGTTATAATATTAATGATGAATGTTATTAAAAATTGAATTTGAGTTCGGAGTTGAATTTGGAGACGCGAACGTGATATTTAAGTCCAGAACGATGAAATTATTAGAAATAGACTATAAACACAAAATTTATCGGGGTTGACTTTTTGGTCAAAAAAGACAATAGTTGACTTTTTCAGAAAAAGTCAAACTTCAAAATTTCAAAAATAAAACTTTTTGAGAAAAATATTTTCATTGTGTTGGGATTATTAGTATTAGTGGAAATCGACATTTATTTCGAAAATAATTGATGTCTGGAGGTTATATTGACCAATCGGGTAATTAATCGAATAAATGAGCAATTAAGTGCTATTAATTCATATGATTATAACTATTTATTCACATGTGTGTACTATTGATTCACATTCATGTACTATTAGGGGAGTTGGTGCAAGATTGATAATACTTGCATGACTAAGTTAAAAATGAAGGTATAGATGGAGAGTCTTATCTTTGTAAGTCGTATTTTCACATGATTATAACTATTGATTCACATGATTGAACTATTGATTCACATTATTTACTATTAGGGGGAGGTGGTGCAAGTTTGATAATACTTGCAGGACTAAATTAAAAATAAAGAAAAGAGGAAGGTATTATCTTGTAATATTTGAGCCCCAAAGCGTGCGATTATTGAAACTATATTTTCCTATAAATAGAAGCTCATTTTTCCTTCATTTCTCACCAATTCAATAAAGCTTTAGAAGCAATTATTATAGAGAGAAATTATAGAGAGAAAGAAGAAGAGATGTACGCTACCTCTTTATTCCAATATCCGGTTTCTTCTAAGGTAAAGGGTATTATTTCTTTCATTTTCATGAAGAGAGCTTCTGGTATTCCATTCTTTATTATTACATTAGAATAATATCACATGTGCGTATTATGCATGACACTGGTTCCACTATTTATTATTATGTTGGAATAACATGTCTACATGCCAATACCGCATACATGGTGAAATTCTTACATTATTCCATTCTTTATTATTACATTGGAATAACACATGCATGCGATCTATCGCATGCAGTGAATTTCATTGTTATTTTATTCTTTATTATTACATTGGAATATATCACATGCATGCGGATTACGCATGACTGGTTCCATTCTTTATTATTCTATTGGAATATCACATGCATGCGGATTCTGGCGTGACACAGTTCCATTCTTTATTATTACATTGGAAATAACACATGCATGCGTGGTCTATCGCATGCATGGTGAATTCTTCTATTACTCCATTCTTTATTATTCTATTGGAATAACCTGTCTATGTGGATTACCGCATGCATGGTGAATGATCCTTTGTATTCATTCTTTATTAAATTATGAAAATGATCTGTTTACGTGGATTACCGCATGGTGGGTGAAAATTCATTTGCAGTTTCGTAATTTTTCTGACCCTCAAAAATTCTAGAAAAATTTGAAATGATAATTTGATGAGTTTTCTATATTGTGTCCAAGATGGCGATTGTTGGATGTATAGATTAAGAGTTATGGATTTTATGGGAAAAGACTATTTTAAAAGTAAACCCTTATAACTCTCTTGTGGTTAACTCAAAATTGGTGAAATTTTTATTGGGAGTACATGTATATAATGAGGAGTATACCCTGTAAATTTTGAGAATTTTTGGACAAAAGTATAATTTATGATAAATGTCTAAATATTAGTAGATTTTGGCCATATGAAAAATAGTAAATGAATTTTAAAAATTCGAGAAAAATATATGTTCAATATGGGACTATATTACATTAAATCCCATAAAAGAAATAGTTTTTGGGAATTTGATTTGGTATTTTTCATGAAAATGAACTAGTTGTGAGTAAATAAATTAAATATGTTATGTGAAGTAACAAAATTGGAAAATAAGATTTTATGGCTTGGGAATCCTATATAGGGTATATCTGATTTTTTATGAGGATTTGATCATTGGTGATGAAATCTTATGAGTATGACATTTTGAATGATTAAATGCATTATTTGGTAAAGTGTAAACAATTGAAATAAATTGTTTATAAGTTTAAGAAGTGATTAAAATATTATTATAATATTAATAATATTAGATTATGAGTTTATTAAGTGATTGATAATATTTGGATAAATTTAAAGTCTTTAATATTTATCCTTGTTTTCATTTGATTAATGTTTATATCATTGTCATCATCCTCATGCTTATATTATGATGAAAGTCATCTTTGGCTTACGTGTAAAGATGGACTATTAATCATTGGTTTTACAGTTGTATATCTTTGACTTACATGCAAAGATGGACTGTTAATCATTAGTTTTTAAGTTGTATATCTTTCGCTTACGTGCAAAGATGGACTGTTGATTATTGGTTTTATAGTTGTATATCTTTGGCTTACGTGCAAAGATGAACTATTGATTGATGAGTATCTTTGGCTTATGTGCATAGATGAACTGTTTATTGGTATGATTATGACCAGGAATCATTCAGTATAATCATGACCCGTAATGTTATAGATTATGTAGTAAAAGTCCTCATTGGCCCGTAGTGCATTGATGGACAGTTATTGGTATATTATAACCAGGGATTATTCGGTATAATCATGACCATTGATGATTATATTAATATCCTTGGCCGTAGTGCAGGGATGATTCGATAATGTGGATTATTTATTAAGTTGAGTCTCAGCGATAAAATATTGATTATACACTTTTAATTCGTAAAAGATAGTAGATATCATGCTCTACTTGACTCTTCTAAAAATCTGAGTTGTATGTCTATTCTTTGGCACGTAGTGCAAAAGATGAATTGTTAATGAATATCTTTGGTCGTAGTGCAAAGATGAATTTATTAGTATGGTTATGAGCAGGAATTTTGATTTGGTATAACCATGATTTTTGATATTTCAGGTGAAGATAGGTGATGAAAATTATCTTCGTCCTGGGTGCGAAGAGGAATTTAGAATCACAATTATGATTATGAGTTTTTCATATGATTGTGGACATGAATTGTTGATTGATGTTATAGGGATAAAACATTATTGGTTGACTTTTAACATAGAGAATATAATAGACATGATGGTCTATTTGACTCTTCTAATGGATTGCTCGTTCCGCTGCAACTATGGTTGAAAAGTTTTATCATCAACCATATGTTCTAAATCTCTGATTTATTATTGACTAAGGCTATTGATAATTTAATTATCTTTAGTCATTATATTCTTTATTGGGCTATGTGTGCTCACCCTTTGCTTCACAATTCCTTTCAGGTAATAAGAGTGTAGCTGGGTCGAGCGGGGATAACAGGGAAATAGTGTGATGGTCTGAGACTGTTGAAGTTTCTCAATACATTATAAAACGGCAAGACATGCAACAGATAATTGTATTGAGGACCTAAGATGTGTGTGTCGTATTTTATACATCACTTAATAATTGATTTTGACGAACAACAATAGGGTGATGAGAACCCAACTTTGAAAGCGTCAAAAGTGCACCTCATTAGAATGAATATGATAGTAATCTTCTCGTTCTTCTTTGGGGTCTTAAAATATTTGTTGCTTTATTTTTATATGGCATTGTAACAATTTGAGTTTGGATACTGTCTACGAGATAATATTGTATTAAAACTCACAGTTTAACTGTGGTCGTATTCTGCACGACAGTTCAACAGTTGTATAAATGAAGTTTGTATTTGATTTTTATAGTATGATATCTGGCGACTCAGAATGAGTTGTGTGGACCTATTTTGGGGGCGTTACATGATGCATCTCAACCATCCCCTTCAGCTCCTAGACTTCATCCTGCAATTCTATGTTACGATCGTACAGAGCATCATACATCTCCGCTGATATGGAGTTTGGTGGAAACTCCTCAGGATCCTCTTCCTCATCATCATCCTCCGTGTCATTAATAATTTCAATGTTGTAAAAAATTTAGCAAGATAGGAAAGTTATACGTGATGATTTAAGACACTTAATGAATAGTGAATAAGTGAAGTTAACACTTATAATGTGACAGCCCCAAATCCAGGTACTCCATTCCCACATGATTTGGTGCTCACTGTCCAAAACATTACATCTAACTACCCATAATCAAAGGATAAAGACGTAATTTAAATAACTTAAACAATCATCTTTCCCATTAAAGGGTTACATCATCATCTCAAAATAAATCCCAGGTAATCTTACCTTAAAATTATTACATAAGTTTGTGGAATACATCACATATTAAAACAAGTCTTTAACATAATTCATTAAAATTCTCATAAGTCTTCAACATTTGGACATCTTGCCCTTTCCTTTGCTAGTAGACGGCTCATCAACTTTCTCAACTTTAGCTGCAGTGTTAAATGCAAGAGTGAGCAAACAATTGCTCACTGATATAGGAAGTAGTAATACTCGCAACATGAAAATGAACAACGAATGCTGAACAATAATGAACTTGTTCTACGGATCAAAACAGAGAACAAATTTGAAATCAATGTCTGAGGGTCTTAAGACCACGAACTATGTCTCTGGTATTTAGGTATTATTACCTTAACCTTAACAGTCATTAGACTGTACAGACCTTTCTTAGCGTACTTAGGGGGATTAGCCCTTTGTACCATGTATTGTGCACAAACATCTAAACGTTACACGTACAAAAATCCCCTATATTAGAGTTGTTCGTCTCAGTTTGAATTTAGAATTTCCGTACTAAAGAAAGTTTAGTTTGGAACTAGCTTATCAGTGTCTCTAGAATTTTAGAACACTATTCAACTTCCATCAATAAAGGTTTAATATGAGAATGTATAACTGAACAAGGCTATTAAAGTCAAAGATCGGATATCAATAATATATATAACTGAATAACATGATATACATGCAAAGTGCTATATTCAAAGGAGTTTAGAATAATCTTCTATGAACCAATGTATTAAAACAATATATACTTCGAATGATAATAAGGAAAGTAAAGCTCGCTTGATGTAACGAATTAGGTTACAAGAGCTTGCACAAACATACTCAAGATAAACTAGGCTTGTTCAACCTTGCAAGAATTTTAGGAACTTGTACAATAACGATTTAGGAATGGGAACATGCATTCAATATGAAAAGAATGAAGTTAGAAAGCTTGCTCAATGTAAAGAGTTAAGGTTTACGAACTTGCCTTATTTGTAAGCTACGCAAATGTAAAATAATCTCCAATTACCCTACACATATCATTACAATCGCAACAACAATTAGTTGTATGAATATTAACACTATATATTAAACCATCATTTAGGTCATAACCCTAACCTACCACCTAACCATTTAGGTTAACATACTTAACGAATCTGAAATTGCATTACGAGCCAACATAACTTACTCGTTCATTTCTAACTTTTGAAAACATCACTTTTAGTTTCATTGTATAACTCAATTAACAATCACCTAAAACTCTTTTACACTTTGTATTACAACACCTTACAATCTGTTGATGTAGTCCACTTTATGTTTTAACATCCTTAACATGCATGCTAAACTAACACAAGTCCATTACGCATGACTTGCAAGTAAGCAGACTTCACTATCTATGACGGAGTTACTTATATAGCGCGCCATAATATATCTTTACGTTATGGCAAGGCTTGTGACTTGTGTAGCCGTACGCCACATGAAGAGAACCATACCTTACACAAGACGCCTTGCATGCGATGGCTCGATTTCGATTTTCTGAGGAGCGAACTAATACTCTGTTATAGGCCAAAAATCCCAATTCTACAGAATTTCTCCTAAATTCAACATCTAAAACTTTGGAATATCCTAGTTAAGCATGTTATACACCATTACATATACAAAACATCACATATACATCATTTTGAAGAATCAAAACTATATTTTTCCCAAATTTCCTCATTTTTATACTTTGAACGAATTCGATCACCACAAATTCATTTCTTAATCATTTGACACGATTCGAACTACGCCGCTTTTGTTTCTTAACATATTATCACAATCTAATAACAAATTACAGATTACAACACATATTGGACAAGAAATTTGGTACTTTCTAAGCTACTTTATATGAACATAAACACTGCGATTTCATTTTCTTCCTCAAACCAAATTTTCTCATGAATTTGATAACAAATAACAAGTTTACATGATAATTAACAGAGTTTTGCAATTCTATATGAACATATATACATCATAATTCACGTGATTTTCAAATTGTATCAAATATACATATATATACCACTAAACTAATAGTAAAAATAGAAATAGTTTATACCTTGATTATATGCTAGCAAAAGATGATAACAAGGTTTAGCAATCCTCTCCTTCCTCTTGAAATCTCAGAGATTACTCTCTCAATTTTTCACTCTCAATACTCTGTGTTTTCTTCTTCTCTGTATCTCTATGTTATGAAGCCTTAGAAGAAAAAAAAATAAGACGCGTATCTCACATACACTGACTCCCACGTTCTCTTTTAGTTAAAGAAAATAAAAGACGTCAGTTAGAATTAGCGAAAGGCCACAAGGCCTTGTTTGGCTACCACATAAATCCCATAAACTAATTTATTTTTATATTATTCTTATTATATAGTTTTCATGTCACACCATTAATTTAGTTAATTTAAATAACTTTAGTTTAGTTAATTTAAATAACTTATATAATAATAATAAAAATCTTATTATCATTATACTTATAATTAATAAATAATTATATATCTAATTTAATTAATAAATTAGACACATCACTTTATTTAATTTATTTATTTCCATTACATTAAACAATTTATTTAGCTTAATTATTTTCCTAAATATTAAGCAATTGATTTAATTTAATTATTTTCTTAAATTAAATCCTTCAAATAAAATAATTATTACTCAATTTAATTTACACTAATCAATTTAGTTACTAAATTTATTCACCACAATTCATTAATTATTTATTTTCCTCAATAAATACATTATTTAAAATATTTATTTAATTTCATAAATATTTAATTAAATTAAAAAATTTTCGATCGTTACATATAATTTCTGAAATGTATATGGTAAAGTAACTTGTACTAAAATAACAAGTTTAACTAGAAGTGAGTGTTATTTTGGAAAGTGGATGTTAGTATATCTAATAGATATTGTGATTCTAATACTATGTGTAGGTGAACAAGAGTTGTAAATTTATAGCTTACGCACGAGGCAAGTTTCTTACTCTAAACTTTTATTGAGCAAGTTCTTTGTTCCTATATTTTATTTGAGCAAGCTAAAAACCTAACTTCTTTTTTTTTTTTTTTGATAATGTGGGGTTTCCGGATCGCAACCCGACTAATCCCCCCACCCCGAACAAGGCTTTCGTGGGTTGTTCCGGGTCTAAAGCCCGGCCCAGGTCCGTGGCCACACGAATTAAGGAATTAATTCTCACACTTGTTGCAGGCGGGAATCGATCCCAGGATGTCCGAGTTCACGGTTCACCCCAGGTCAAAGCTTACCGCTGCGTCAAGTGCTGTGGTTTAAAAAACCTAACTTTATTCGAACAAGATTTGAACTTTAATCATTATTGATTTATTCTAACTTGTTTATAGTTAAGCAAGTTTCTTTAGTTTCACTCTTGTATAGTGAATGTGATTTCTTGAATTCCAATTCCTTCAATTACTTTGCACAAGTTATTATCATGTTGAGCAAGTTTTGTTTTCAGCTTGCTTTTCAGTTATACATGTTCAGTAATTCTATTTCTTATTTAATAAGATTATAACCTTAGCTTAATATTGTTCCAGCAAGGTTTATTGTTTTATTCAATGCTTATGGATTTGGTTATTTCCAAGCATGCTTACGATTCTTAAACATTTTACCTTAAATTGTTATTGATCACTCGTAGCGCTGTTAAGTCTTGTTGATTCAACTAATCCCTTAGTTGATGGCCGTGAAACCTTAAATTACCCTTAAAGCTTATCCAAACCAGACTTTCTTTGGTGCGGACTTGTACTCTAAAAATTGTTCAACTCTGATGAGTTTATTCATTGGCATTTATTATGCTATTATTATTCATTGCTATTTCCAGTGAGCATTTTTTTTGCTCACTCATGCATATATATACTCATTGCAGCTAAGGTTGAGAAGGTTGATGAACCTACCACTAGCAAGGGAAATGGGAAAATGAACAAGTGATGAAGACTTGTAATTTACTTATTGTTATGATGATAGACATTATATCTAATAATGTGATGTAATTATTTTATTTCCGCACTTAATTGACGTAAAGGTCAGATAACCTGGGAAACTTTTTGATTAATGATGTAACCATTTTAATGGGAGGATTTATGGTTTAATTTTATTATATTTGGGTAGTTAGATATGAATGAATGGAAAATGAACACCAAATCTTGTGGGAATGAAGTACCTGGATTTAGGGGTGTCACATTCGTGTTGTCTTACCATGACACAAACTATGAAATTGCTAAAGAAGGGATGGTGTGAGTTATTTATGTCATATTGTTGATACTTAGAGAATAGGAGAAATAATGGAACAAATACCTATAGTAAAAAAATTTGTGGATGTATTTCCAAGTGAATTACCAGGTCTTCCACCGGATAGGGAGATCGAATTCATAATAGATATTATTCCAGGAGTGGCACCAGTCTCAAGGGCACTGTATTGTATGGCGCAAATAGAAATAAAGGAGTTGATGGTTCAACTACAAGAACTGTTGATAGGAAATACATTCAACCGAGTGTTTTGCCATGGGGAGCACTAGTACTATTTGTAAAGAAGAATGATGGATCGTTGAGACTTTGTATCGACTATCGAGAGTTGAACAAGTTAAAGATAAAAAAATAAATACACATTGCCCAGGATTGATGATCTTTTTGATCAATTGAAAGGGGCAAAGTATTTTTCTAAGATAGATTTGTGAACGGAGTATCATCAGTTAAAAGTCAGGAAGGAGGATATACCTAAGACGACGTTCAAGACTCATTACGGCCATTATGAGTTTTTGGTAATGTCATTTGGGTTGACGAATGCACCAACTACATTTATGGATATGATGAACAGAGTGTTCAAACAATATTTGGACAAGTTCATCGTAATGTTTATCGATGATATTCTAGTCTAATCTAAGACGCCAGAAGATCATGCTGAACACCTAAGATTAGTGTTAGAGACACTAATGAAGGAGAAATTATACTAAGTGTGAATTTTGGCTTGAAAGAGTGTAGTTTTTGGGGCACGTTATTGACAAAGATGGAATATTAGTGGATCCAGCGAAGGTGGAAGCATTAATTAATTGGGAACAACCAAAAACACTGACAGAGGTATGGAGTTTCCTAGGGTTAGTGGGATACTATCAAAGATTTATCTGGGATTTTTCTAAGATAGCTACTCCGTTGACTAATTTGACAAGGAAGACAATGAAGTACGTGTGGACTGAGAAGTGTGAAAATAATTTTCAGGAACTGAAGAAAAATTTGAGTGAAGTACCTATATTATCTCTACCCGATGATATAGGGAATTTTGTAGTTTATAACGATGCTCTGAATAGACGACTAGGTTGCGTGCTTATGCAGTATGGCAAGGTAATTGCGTATACATCATGACAGCAAAAAGATTATGAGAAAGTTTATCATACTCATGATCTGCAATTGGCAGCGGTGGTATTCGCCTTAAAGATTTGGAGGCATTACCTATATGGGGAAAAATATGAGATATACACGGACCATAAAAGTCTAAAATATATCTTCGCACAAAAAGACTTAAATATGAGACAAAGAGGATGGTTGGAGTTGATAAAGGATTACGATTGCGATAACCTATATCATCCAGGAAAAGCGAATGTGGTGGACGATGCCTTAAGTAGAAAGAGTCGGGAAAAGTTGTTTATGTTAACGGCTCAAATCGAGTTAATAACAGAGATGGTTAGAATGGAGTTAGAGGTGAGATTATCGAGTAAATCAGGTAAGAAACTATTTATGTGACACCCTCAAATCCAGGTACTTCATTCCTATAGGATTTGGTGCTCACTATCCAAAATAATTACATCTAACTACCCATAATCAAAATAAAGACATAAATTAAACAACTTAAATAATAATCCTCCCCGTTAAAGGGTTACATCATCTTAAAATAAATCACAGGTAATCTAACCTTAACTTATTACATCAATCTACGGAGTACATCATAATTAAATAAGTATCTTAACAGAATTTCAGTTAAGTAAAATCAAATAAGTCTTCATCATTTGGACATCTAGCTCTTGCCTTTGCTAGAAGATGACTCATCAACTTTCTCAACTTTAGCTACATTGTTAATTGCAAGAGTGAGTAAACAATTGCTCACTAATATAATCATGACAATAGCAATAATGTAAGAGTAAGCAATAAATACTGAATAATAGGGAAATTGTTCTTCGAATCAAGAATAGAAATCAAGTTTGAGAATTATATATGAGGGTCTTAAGACCATGAACTATGTTCCAAGGTTACTAAATATTTCTACCTCAACCTTTAACAGTCATTAGACTATATGGACCTTTTCTTTCGTACTTAGGGGGATCAGCCTTTCGTACCATATATTTTGCATAAACATCTAAACGCTAATGCGTACATAATCCCCTATATTAGGGTTGTTCATCTCAATTTGACTTTAGAATTTCCGCATTAAAGAAAGTTTAGTTTGGATTAGCTTACCATTGGTTCTAGAATTTTAGAACTCTCATCAACTATGGACTAGCCAATTTAAATAAAGGTTCACTAGCCACTCGAGGTTCAATACGATAACATAAGATTGAACAACGATATTTTAATCAAAGATTGAATATCAAAAATATACAATCGAATAAACATTGTATATCCAAAGTATTACATCCAAAAGAGTTAGAAAATCTCATTGGGACAATGAATTTGAACAATTTATGCTTTAAATGGAAAGAAGCAAAAGTTAGGAACTTGCTCAATAAAAGATTAAAGATAAGAAGCTTGCATAAAGATATCAAGTTAGGAATATGAAACTTGCTCAATGTAAAAGAATTAGGATACAAGAACTTGCATAATCGTGAACAAAATAGAGCCAAAAAAACTTGCTCAAAATAAGATTAAGGTTTAGGAACTTGCCTCGTGCGTAAGTTACACAATTATAACACACGTTCGCCAAATACCCTACATAGACCATTAGAATCGCAATATTGATTAGTTAAACTAACACTAACCCAATAGGTTTAAATTTTTATTCAAGCTTATCTCGTTATTCTATATCATATTCCAATCACCAACACCATTTACAAGTCTAAAACCATAAATCTGGTAAAGCATCTTCATGCTTAAATAACATCTCAAGACTTAATAAACTATAAGTTAAAATTTTCTAAATCATTAACTTTTTATCCTAAAATCATCAAGTACATGTTTACAATCTGTTATAACATCATATAATATTATTAACATCTTTTTATGTTCATAAGATTAGGTTACGATTATATCTTATGGATTTGAATTTTAAAAAACAAAGCAGTTTACGCTTTCGGTATGGTAGCAGTCGCATACTTTTAAGCATTGCCACCGAGTGTGGTTGTATTTGATCTTGTGATCTAGAATCATTTGTAAGACCCCAAATTATTATTAATGAAATTTAATTTTCTCTATTTTGAAATAGTAAGGGTTGATTTGATTAATGTGGATAGTTATGGGTAAAATACGCATAAATATTTTAAAATAAGCAAGTGGTTATAAAATATTCATTTGTTGTCGGGGAATATTCGTTTGGTCGTGGAATATTCTTCTTTGTTGGGGAATATTAAATGCGACGGCCTTGATCTTTAATGGGCCCCATAATGTAAAGCGATTGGATGAAGAAAGCGACAAATATAAGTTGTTTAAAAATAACTTGGCGTAGTTATTCACAAGTATTATCTTTGTTAAAATACTAAATTGGTTAAAAACACGGTTGCATTGCGGTATTGCACCAATTATTGATTCTTACGTGAGAAGGCACTACTCAATAATGGTTACTGTAATTCTTATTCAAAGATATTTTATTGATTTAATAATTGATGCGTTGATATTTTATATTGTTGTTGTTTGATAATTGTCATTACACGATTTTTCATTATCGAAGCAATAATTCATATTATCCGAATAATATTATTAGATAACATTATTGGCAATGTCTAGAAAGTTACATCTAAGGAGAGGTTTGGTCACCTAATTTGCGCGCAAGATGGAGAAATTCTTATTGGAAAGCCCCTCTTTCACGAGAACTACGGTTGCCGAAGATGTGATTCGTAATATTATTTGTGAATAATTAATTATTAATTTATATGATGAAGAAAATATTGATTTTATGTGGATATAGATGGAGAAAAATTTTAAAATGACAATTATTGAAAATTAATATTTTATCTTTTTACGATAAAATAATTCATTTAAATATATTATTTTAATAATATATTAAGCGGTGATATTTTATAATGAATGTGGGATATATGAGTATATGAGGAGGAAGAGTATTTTGTGGCATTAAATGTTTAACACATATTTTGTGTGTTGGTGGACACAATTATTGTAGAAATTTGATTATAGCTTGTAAAATCGCTTGGTTTGTGGATTTGGTCCAATTTACATTTGGAATTTGGAAAAACTTTCTTACGCAAAGTTGTAGAGAATTGAATTTCCTATAAAAATTTGCGAGATTCGTATTTTCGACAAAAGGGCTATTTATTATGAATTATTAAAGTTCCAAAGCTCAAAATAATTGATTTTGGAAGTTTTAATTATTTTTTTCAAGAAAAACGTTTTGGTGTGTTAAGTGGATCCACATGTGTTATTGATTCTTTGAAATCAGATCTCCAAAAGTGGGCGATAGAATTTTAACAAATAATAATAATATTATATTAAATTTTACATTTTTTGGTGTTCTAAGCAATTTTCTATAAATAGGGTGCTTAGGTTAGAATTGAAAATCACACCAGAAACTGAAGTTTTCTCTCTTTATATTATCGAGCATATTCTTGTGAGTATTTTGAGTATACTTTGAGTATTGTCATACGGTGCAAGTTCAAGTTATAGCCTATATCCGGTGTTTCAGCTAGAAGTACTGATCTTTCGAGGTAAGGGATATTATTTTTTTTCGTAATGATATTATTTTTTCAATATCATTATGCTGAAATATTGATCTGAAGTTTTTATCAAATTTGAAACTTTTGGTGTCTGAGTTACTTATTCACGTATCTGGACTATTCACGATATCTGACACTATTCACGAATCTAAGACTATTCATCGAAAAATGAAAATTTTCCTTTTCGTCTAAAATATCTATTGTGGATACTAGTTTTGATTGTATCCATGTTTTGATCATTCTTGAATTTTACACCACTATGATTATTTTTTGAGGTATTTTTGGACATGGATAAAACAAAGTACGAATCCTTAATCCTTGTCATTTTGTTTCACTGGATTCGTTTCTTTAAAAATATTTTTCATCATCCTCAGTCTTAAATGATGATATTATTGAATATCTTTGGCTTTGTAGTGCAAAGATGAATGATTTTCGATGAATATCTTTGGCCCGTAGTGCAAAGATGAGCAGTGTTTAGATGAGCATAACTAAGTGATAAATATCTTTGCTTGTGTAGTGCAAAGATGAATATTTGATTCGGATATATATTGATTGATGTTACGAGGATAAAAGATAGAGCGATGAACTTTTAAATTCATACATAGAAGATAGTAGTTTGCATTCTCTACTTAACTCTTCTAATGAATTATTATTTTCATTGCGAATATTGATTTAAAACTTGTTGTCTATTGTATTCTATTAGATTTTTTCCTGTTGAAGACTAATGATAATTTCTTGTATATTATCTTAGTCATAATATTCTTTCTTGGGCTAGTTGAGCTCACCATTTTTCTTTTTGTTCCATTTTTCTTCTCGGGGAGGCGAGAATATATAGTACTAGTGGGGTATGGAATGAAGGTTCTAGAGAGAGTTGTTTTGTAGTCCTCACCATTTTTGTAAATAATGTATCAATAAATGTGATGAGGATTTATTTGAGTATAGATATTGTACAGAAGATAATATTTGTATTCAAACTCACAATTTCTTGTTGTAATAATAAAGTTGTAGTTGTTTACGTACCATGTATTGACAACTCGAGAATGGGTGATGTATACCTATTTTGGGGGCGTCACGGTTGGTATCGAGCTTAGGGATATGATCTCTGGCGGAGATCGGGGAATAGAACTAGGAGGGGAGAGGCGAGTAAATCATTCGCTAGTGTGTCCTACTAAGCTTATTTGTTAGTTGGTCGGTATATAGGGATATTATGTGATATATTGATTTCCTTAATTAACCCTTGTTTTATGACAATGATTTGAGAATGTCGATTGAGAATATTAACAATGGAAATGAGACCATGGAGACGCTTTGTACTCACCAACGAGGAGAAGCGCAACAGTCATCAATGTTCCTCCTGTGAACAACACCTTTGAAAGATGATGAGCGAGGGGATGTTTAGAAGCTTTTGCGATTCATGCAAAATCGACGAGGAGACTCGTGTTCAAAATACTGAGGAGGAAATGATAGCAATTCACAAGTTGTCCTGACCAAGTAGTTCAAAGAGTTGGGACCACCGAATTTAAGGGAAAGCGGATCCGATCATGGCGGAAACATGGGTCAAGCAAATTACCAAGATATTCGATGTCTTGGGATGCACGGAGGAACAGAAGGTTCCATTCGCCACCTTTATGTTTACGTGGGCGAGGCGGACTCTTGGTGGAGTCGCAGCTGCGTACTCCATCTATCCGCCTTTTCGGCGCATGTCTTGGGAGACGCGTTTTAGAAACTATTTAATGACAAATACTTTCACGAAAGTGTTCTTCATATGAAGGATGTGGAGTTCATCGATTAGAACAAAACAATATGACGGTGTCTCGAAGACGAGGCAAAGTTTGCGAGTTATCCAGTTTGCACCTCATTTGGTGGAGAATGAGGAACGATATGGCGTGAATGTTTACGAGAGGTTTGAAACCCAAGATACGACAATATCTCATTTCTCATAAATTTTCTCTCTATTCAGATGTTGTAAAGCAGGGCTCAATTATTAGAGCGAGATATCGAAAGTACTGGCCAACCGAGGGACCACAATCGAGGATCATACCGAGAGATAGCGAGTTAACAAAACAACGATAACCAGCGGAGAAAGAAAAAGCGAACAAAAATGGTAACCACTCGGTAGTAATCATGGCCATGAAAATAGAAGAAGCAAGTCGGGAGGAGATTTTAAAAGAGGAGATTTAACAACGACCATGTGAAGACGAGCAAGTCGGTGAAAGAATCGTTTCTAAGGGAGGAGAACGACCACCGGTCATATGCTATAAATGCGGGAAAGAGGGACATATCGGTCAAAGCGCCTAGCAGATTCAAGGTATGCTATAATTGTGGAAAGGAAGGACATATCGCTTCGAGATTATGATAGCGAAACCTAGTTCGGGCCGGGGACGGTGACTCAAAAGATCGTCGAGAAAAAAGTCAAAAGTCAGCGGTTCTGGAAGAAGCGTTTGTTGTGGTGGTCAAAATCGAGGAACCCAAACGAGGTGATCACGGGTAAGCTATTTATAAATTTCTTGAAGTTTATACCTTACTTGATACGGTGCTACCCATTCATTTATCTCTCCGCTTGTGCTCAACGTTTAAACTTGACTTCGGAGAAATTAGACTTTAACCTATCTGTGGAAACTCCGTTAGGAGAAACTTTCATCACATCCACTTGTTTATAAATCTTGTTTGATTCAAGTTGGTACCATCATCTTACACATTGACCTTATCTCTTTAAAGATACTTGCTTTTGATGTGATTTTAGGGATTGATTGGTTAACTACTCATCATGCCAAAATTGATTGTTTTCGTCGTAAGGTTGTTAGTTTTCATATTCTAACCAACCCTGGTTATGCAATTCAAGCAACTAAACCATTAAAATCAATCCTTTGTCATATCTAATTATAAAGCTATTCGTTTATTGAAAAGCGGATGTCAAGCTTTCTTAGCCCATGTTATGGATTTGAATAAAGACACGTCAAATTTGAATAATATTCTGTTGTTATTGACTTTCCGACGTATTTCTGAAGAACTTCCGATCTACCCCGAGCGTGAAGTTGAATTCTTTATTGATCTTGAACTGGTACAAAGCCCATTTCTAAAAACCCCATAGCGAATGGCTCTATTGAACTTGAGGAGTTAAAGGTCCAACTACGAGGAATTGTTGGACATCGGTTTCATTCTACTAGTACATCTCCTTGGGGTGCTCTTTTTTATTCGTAAAGAAGAAAGATGGGGAGTATGCAACTTTGTATTGACTATCGGAATTGAACCATGTCACCATTAAGAATAGGTATCATCTACCTCGTATTGATGACTTGTTTGACCCGATTGCTGAGGGCATAATTCTTTTCAAAAATCGATCTTCGTTTTGGATATCATCAATGAAGATTAGAGGCGAGGATATTCAAAGCGCCTTGAACTCGGTATGGGCATTATGAATTCTTAGTCATGTCTTTCGGGTGATTAATGCTCCTGCGACTTTCATGGATATGATGAACCGAAAGTATTCAAGGAATATTTGGATCGGTTTGTTGTTGTCTTTATTGATGACATCCTCATATATTCCAAAAGTCGTGAAGATTATGAGCACCATTTGAAATTTGGTACTCAAAGGCTTCGTGAAAACAAACTATATGCCAAATTGAAGAAATGCGAGTTCGGCTTGAGGAAGTAGCATTTCTTGGGCACGTGGTGTCAAAACATGGAGTATCGTCAAATCGACCGCGAAGATTGAAGCAATACAAAGTTGGGAGCAACCGAAAGTCGGTGACCGAAATCACGTAACTTTACGGGTCTAGCTGGTTATTATCGGAGATTCGTGGAAGGTTTTCTCGAATCGCTACTCCATTAACTCGGCTAACTTCGGAAGGATACAAAATTCGTTTGGAGCGAAGAATGCGAGAAGAGTTTCCAAGAGCTTAAGAAGAGACTTATTTTAAGACTGTTCTAACAATACCATCTGGTTCGGATGGATTTGTTATCTCACAACGATGCTTGTGCAAAAGGGTTAGGATGTGTTCTCATGCAACGTGGGAAAGTCATAGCCTATGCCTCGCGACAACTTAAAGAATATGAGAGGAATTATCCTACTCATGATCTAGAGTTAGCGGCAATCGATCGTTGCAGCTTAAAGATATGGAGGCACTATCTATATGGGGAGAAAGTGGAGATATATTCGGACCATAAAAGCCTTAAATATTTCTTCACTCAAAAGAACTCAACACGCGGCAAATGACGTTGGCTCGAGCTATTGAAAGACTACGACCACACTATTCAATACCATCCCCGAAAGCGTTTAACGTGGTAGGCGATGCGTTGAGTAGAAGATCATATGCGGGGAATGAGTGCGATGATGTCAAGTATCGCAGAGCCAACTTTAATAGAAAAAGTTAAGGTTGCTCAAGCCACCTACCCGGAAACGACGCGTATGAAGAAGAAAGTACAAGAAGGAGCTATTAGGGTTTAGAATTGATGAAGAAGGAATACTTGAGTCCACTCTAGACTTTGTGTTCCTAACGACTACGATTTGAAGTACAAGATTATGATGGAGGCACACAATACACCATTTGCAATCCATCTGGAAGTACTAAAATGTATCATGATCTTCTTGACATACATTTTGGTGGAACAATAAGAGAGAGATTGCAAAGTTTATCTCGATGTGTTTAACTTGCCAACGTATAAAGGCGGAGCATCTAGTACCTAAGGGTCCGTTGCAACCACTTGAGATTCGAAATGGAAGTGGGAACACATTACCATTGATTTCATTCTGGGTCTTCCTACGGTTTCTCAAGGTATCAATGCTATTTGGGTTATTGTTGATAGATTAACCAAGTCTTCTCATTTCTTGCCGACACGGAGACTTATTCCTTGAACGTCTTGCTAGTATGTACGTGAATGAGATTGTGAGGTTGCATGGCATGCCGTATCAATAGTTTGGATCGTGACCCAAGATTCACTTCAAGATTTTGGGTTAGCTTGCAAAAAGCTATGGGCACGGATTTACGATTGATTCCGCATACCATCCTCAAAGCAGACGGACAATCGAGAGGACTATTCAAACTCTTGAAGATTTATTAAGATTACGTGTCCTAGACTTCAAAGGCGATTGGGATAAGTATTTACCATTGGTGGAATTCTCCTACAACAACAGTTATCGTGCAAGTATAGGTGTGGCTCCATTTGAAGCATTATATGGACGAAAGTGTCACTCTCAATATGTTGGGATGAGGTGGGTGAAGCAACATTGTTGGGACCCGAGGAGTTAGTACGTATGACTCACTAGAAAAGATCCAAATGATTCGACAACGTATACAAAGCGGCACAAGATCGACAAAAGAGATATGCGGATCTTCATCGACAGGACGTGGAATTTAGTATAGGGGATCATGTATTGTTGCGAGTTGCTCCATGGAAGGGAGTTACAAGATTTGGGAAGAGAGGAAAGCTCAATCCATGATTTATTGGTCCATTTCAAATTCTTGACCGAGTAGGAAATGTAGCCTATAGACTTGCGTTACCTCCGAGTATGTCTCGTGTTCATAATGTGTTTCACATATCTGTACTTCATAAATATGTTAAAGACCCGAACCACGTTATTGAGTTAGAACCGGACGAGATAGCCGAAGACTTAACGTATGAGGAGGTACCTGTCAAGATCTTGGATAGGAAGGAGCATGTCCTACGCAAGAAAGGTCATACCACAAGTTAAAGTTTTGTGGAGGAATCATGCTATAGAGGAAATGACCGGGAGTTAGAAACGGAAATGAAAGCGAGGTATCCTCACCTTTTCAAAACACTGTGTACGTCACGTCAATTTCGAGGACGAAATTTCATAAGGAGGGAGGTTGTAAGACCCAACTTATTATTAATGAAATTTAATTTCTCTATTTTGAAATAGTAAGGGTTGATTTGATTAATATGGATTGTTATGGGTAAAATACATGCAAATATTTTAAAATAAGCAAGTGGTTATAAAATATTAATTGTTGTCGGGGAATATTCGTTTGGTCGTGGAATATTCTTCTTTGTCTGGGAATATTAAATGCATTGACGACCTTGCCATCTTTTTTATGGGCCCCATAATGTGAAAGCGATTGGATGAAGAAAACGACAAATATAAGTTGTTTAAAAATAACGGCGTAGTTATTACAGATTAATCTTGTTAAAATACTAAATTGGTTAAAACACAACAGATTTGCAGTATTGCACCAATTATTGATTCTTACGTAAGAAGGCACTACTCAATAATGGTTACGATAATTCTTTATTCAAATATTTTATTGATTTAATAATTCTTTGCGTTGATATTTTATATCTGTTGTTGTTTCAATAATTATCATTACACGAGTATTTTCATTATCGAAGCAATAATTCATATTATCCGAATAATATTATTAGATAACATTATTGGCAATGTCTAGAAAGTTACATCTAAGGAGAGGTTTGGTCACCTAATTGCGGCGCCGAAGAAGGAGAAATTCTTATTGAAAAGCCCCTCTTTCTTGGGAGCGGCTGGTTGCAAGATCTTGTGATTCTGTAATATTATTTATAAATAATTAATTATTGATTTATATGATGAGGAAAATATGGATTTTATGTGGATATAGATGGAGAAAATTTTTAAAATGACAATTGTTGAAAATTAATATTTTATCTTTTCTAATAAAATAATTCATTTAAATATATTATTTTAATAATATATTAACGGTGATATTTTTATAATGAATGTGGGATATATGAGTATATGAGGAGGAAGAGTATTTTGTGGCATTAAATGTTTAACACATATTTTGTGTGTTGGTGGACACAATTATTAATAGAAATTTGATTATAGCACATAAAATCGTAGTTTGTGGATTTCGGTCAATTTTGTTTGGAATTTGGAAAAACTTTCTTCTGCAAAGTTGTAGAGAATTGAATTTCCTATATTAATTTGTAAGATTCGAATTTTCTGAAAAAGGGCTATTTATTATGAATTATTGAAGTTCCGAAGCTCTGAAATAATTGATTTTTGGAAGTTTTAATTATATTTTTCAAGAAAAACGTTTTTGGTGTGTTAAGTGGGTCTAGCATATGTTATTGATTGCTGAAATCAGATCTCCAAAAGTGGGCGTATAGAATTTTAACAAATAATAATAATATTATATTAAATTTTATGTTTTGGTGTTCTAAGCATTTTTCTATAAATAGGGTGCTTAGGTTAGAATTGAAAATCACACCAGAAACTGAAGTTTTCTCTCTCTATATTATCGAGCATATTCTTGTGAGTATTTTGAGTATACTTTTGTGACGCCCCCAAAATTAGGTAAACATCACCCATCTTGGGTCGCCACTTACATGATACAGAATTTAAATACAACTTATTAACATAAGCATGGTGTGCAATACGACATAAAGCGTGAGTTTAAATACAAATATCGCTCTACTAGATATTATACAAACTCAAACAAAAAGTCCTCATTATGATTATTATCACACTATTTTATAGAATAGTGAGGACTACTAATGCTATCTTGAGGACCATCACTCGTTTCCCGACTCGTCGGCTATATTCTCATTTCAAGAGAAAAAAGTGAAAGAAAGGGTGAGCTTAACTAGCCCAAAGAAGAAATATTATAACTAAGATAATGCGAATAAATTATCAATAGTCTTCAACAATGTTAAACCGATAAAATACAATGAAATAAACCGGTTTAGCTGCAATGAATATGCAATCCATTAAAAGAGTCAAGTAGAAAATAAAGTCTACTATCTTTTAGGTTTTAAAAGGTTTTTCATCTTTGTTATATTTGAGACTCAAACTTTAATAAATATTCCACATCATCGAATCACCTGCACTACTTCTGACCAAGGATATTCTTTAATATCACGACCATAATTATTCATGCACTACTGGGCCAAGAATATTTGTGTATTCATTAATGGTCATGATCATGCCAACAATCTGTCCACCAATGCACTACTATTTAATCGAGGATTTTTATCACATCATTTGTAACATTACGGCCATGATTACAATCGAATAGTCTCGGTCATAATCATACCAGTCGGTGAAATTCACGCAAGCAGGATGTTCCAACAGTAATAATAAAGATGGAACCCGGATCCGGTGTAAAAACACGAGATAGGATATTCCAACAGAATGATAAAAGCGGAACCGAGTCGGTGTAAAACACATGCAGCAGGATGTTCCAAATGAGAATAATAATAATGAGCGGAACCGGTCCGGTGTAAAAACACATGCATGTGATGTTCCAACAGAATAATAATAAAGCGGAACCGGTCAGGTGTAAAACACATGTGCACGAGGATGTTCCAACGAGAATAATAGAAGAATGTCACCAAGTATAGGATAAAATGGCGATACAAAAGTTATTCCAATGCAGAATAATAAGCAATGGAATAACAACGGTTCTCTTCATGAATAAGAAAGAATAACACCCTTACTTTTGGTAGGAGATTGAATCTGCAGATAGTGTAGTAACAAAATACTCTTCTTCTTTCTCTCTTATTCTTTCTATACTTTCTCTCTCTATAGCTTGAATGAATTAAGTGAAAATAATGAAGCCCTAGGCCTCTATTTATAGAAGATTTCTAGCTTAGCACTTCTTAGTGTGAAAAGGCAAGTGGCTTGACGACTAATGATGTGAAAAGAAAAGTGGTTTGGCCTTTTGTAATGTGAAACGACAAGTGGTTCGGACTTTGTAATGTGAAACGACAAGTGGTTCGACGTCTGGTAAAGGTAATTACTATTAACGAAGGTAAATACTATTGACGAAGGTAAATACTATTCACTTGGGTAATTACTATTGACAAAGGTAATTACTATTGACGAAGGTAAATACTATTCACAAGGGTAATTACTATTGACGATGGTAAATACTATTGACGAAGGTAATTACTATTCACAAAGGTAATTATTATCGATTTGAAGAGACTCTTAGATGATCACATATATGAGCCCCCCATAAAATAATCAAACTTACCACAAATCATAACACATATTTAATCTTTCAACAATTATTAATCATTTATAACTTATTGTCTCAATTATTAATTTAATACTATAACATATTATACGAGATGATACTTGACAATAATTGAATCAATAATATAAGAGATATGATGCAACAATTCTTTGTAGCAATAATTGAGCATATAGTGAGTGACTTCTCACGTAAGCATCAATAATCAATATCTAGTATACAACTTATGCTGACAGACATCGTATTACTTGTACTTTTACCACCGGGTAGTTCAACAGTTTTAATGGTAACACCTCCGTAGTTATTTTTATAAAATATTTTGTCGCGTTTTCTCAATCCGACAATAATTACATTGTGGGGTCCACCAATGATTGAGTAGTTATATACTGAATATTCCTAAAAGAATATTCCCAGACCAAAAACTAATATTTTATAACAACTTGCATACTTTGCAAAATTTATAAATATTACCCACAACTATAACATTATATCAAATTTATTCCATAATATTCAAAAATAATATTTATAGAAAAATTCATCTTTATTTATAAAACTTGGGGTCTTACAACCTCCCCTTCTTATGAAATTTTGCCCTCCAAATTAGGGTACGTACCTGGTATATCGAAGAGGTAAGGATACCTTGATTTCATTTCAGATTCTAACTCCCAAGTCATTTCCTCAACATCGTGGTTCCTCCACAAAACTTTGACTTGAGGTATAACCTTGGAGCATAGAATATGTTCCTTCTTATCCAAGATTTGAAGCAGGGAACCTCTTCATACGTCAAATCTTTCCGTTATTTCGTCCGGTTCTAACTTCGATAATGTGGTTCGGGTCTTTCACATATTTACGTAACATGGATATGTGAAAAGCGTTATGAACACGAGACATATTTCAAGCAGAAAGCGAGTCTATAGGCCACAGTTCCTACTCGATCGAGGATTAAAATGGACCAGATGAATCGAGGATTAAGTTTTCCTCTCTTTCTAAATCTTGTAACTCCTTTCCATGGAGCAACTTTTAACAACACATGATCTCTATATCGAATTCCACGTCCTTTCGATGAAGATCAAGATAACTCTTTTGTCGATTTTGTGAGGTTTTTATATCGTTGTCGGATCGTTTGAATCTTTTAGTAGTCATACGTACCAACTCCGGTCCCAACAATGTTACTTCACCCACCTCATCCCAACATACTGGAGAACGACACTTTCTTCCATACAACGCTTGAATTGAGCCATGCCAATACTTGTTTGATAACTGTTGTTCAGAGGAAAACTCCACCAATGGTAAGAACTTGTCCCAACTCCCCTTGAAATCAAGGACATGAGTCTTAATAGATCTTCAAGAGTTTGAATAGTCCTCTCCATTGTCCGTCCGTCTCGAGGATGATATGCCGAGAGCTAAACCGAAGTAAGTCTGTGCCCATAGCTTTTTGCAAACTAACCCAAAATTGTGAAGTGAATCTTGGGTCTCGATCGAAACTATGGATACCTAAGATACCATGCGATCTTACAATCTCATTTATGTACATCTGAGCAAGACGTTCAAGTGTATAAGTTTCTCGTATCGGCAGAAGAAATGAGCGAGACTTGGTCAATCTATCAACAATGACCCAAATCACATCAATGCCTTGAGAAACCTTAGGAAGACCCCAGTGCTTGAAATCCATGGTAATGTGCTCCCACTTCCATTCGGAATTTCAAGTGGTTGCAATGGACCTTTTGGTACTTGATGCTCCGCTTTAACTCGTTGACAAGTTAGACACCTTGAGATAAGCAGCGCTATCTCTCTCTCTTCATATTGCTCCACCAAAATGTATGGCGAATATCATGATACATTTTGGTACTCTCGAGATGGATTGCAAATGGTGTGTTGTGCGCCTCCATCATGATATTATACTTTAAATCGGTCGTTAGGAACACAAAGTCCGGAGTTGACTCAAGTATTCCTTCTTCATCGATTCTTGCTTGGTGAGCACCTTCTTGCACTTTCTTCTTCATACGCATCGCCTCCAGTGCGTAGCTTGGCGGCTTTAACTTTATCGATTAAAGTCGGTTCTACTCGTATACTTGCTATCATCACATGCGTCCACAGAGTCTTTAACTCTATCTCCATCCTTTGCAAGTCACACAAAATGGGCCTTTGCGTTGACAATATCGCACTTTTCGTGCTTGCATATGATTTTCTACTCAACGCGTCACTACCACGTTCGCTTTTCCAGGATGGTATTGGATGGTATGATCATAATCTTTCAACAGATTCAAGCCAACGTCGTTATCGCATGTTGAGTTCCTTTTGAGTGAAGAAATATTTGAGGCTTTTATGATCCGTAAAGATCTCCACTTTCTCCCCATACAAGTAATGCCTCCAAATTTTAAGTGCAAAGACAACAATACCGCAAACTTCTAGATCATGAGTAGGATAATTCCTCTCATATTCTTTGAGTTGTCATGAGGCATAGGCTATAACTTTTCCATGTTGCATAAGAACACATCCCAACCCTTTGCTCGAAGCATCATTGTAGATGACAAATCCCTCAAGCCGGATGGTATTAGCCGAGCAGTCTTTGAAATAAGTCTCCTCTTGAGTTCTTGAAAACTCTTCTCACATTCTTCGCTCCAAATAGAACTTTGTATCTTTCCGAGTCATTTGAGTCAATGGAGTAGCAATTCGAGAAAATCCTTCCACGAATCTCTCGATAATAACCATTTAAACCGAGAAAGCTACGTACTTCGATCCATCGATTTAGGTTGTTCCCGGCTTTGAATAGCTTCAATCTTTCTTTGGGTCAACAGATATTCCATGACTTAATACCATGTGCCCAAGGAATGCTACTTCTTCAAGCCAGAACTTACATTTCTTCAACTTGGCATAAAGCTTATATTCACGAAGCTTTTGGAGTGTCAACCTCAAGTGTTGCTCATGATCTTCACGGCTTTTGGAATAAATAAGGATGTCATCAATAAAGACGACCACAAAGTGATCGAAATATTCCTTGAATACTCGGTTCATCATATCCATGAAGGCAGCAGGAGCATTAGTCAATCCAAAGGATATGACTAGGAATTCATAATGCCCGTCGAAGTTCGAAAAATTTGTCTTTGGAATGTCGTGGTTCTAATCTTCAATTGGTGATATCCGGAACGGAGATCAATCTTTGAAAAGAATTTGGCTCCTCAGAATGGTCAAACAGGTCATCAATACGTGGCAATGGATACCTATTTTTGATGGTGACATGATTCAACTCCCGATAATCAATACAAAGTCGCATACTCCCATCTTTCTTCTTCACGAATAGAACAGAGAGCACCCAAGAGAAGTACTGGGGACGAATAAAGCCGATGTCTAACAATTTCTGCAGTTGGATCTTTAACTCCACGAAGTTCAATAGAGCCATTCGATATGGGGCTTTGGAAATAGGTTTTGTACCGGGTTCAAGGTCGATACAAAATTCAATTTCACGCTCTGGGGTAGGCCGGGAAGTTCTTCGGGGAATACGTCAGGAAATTTATTAACAATAGAAATATCGTTCAAAACCGCGCGTATTTTGTTTAAATCGTGACATGAGCTAAGAAAGCTTGACATCCGTTTTTCAATAAGCGAATAGCTTTATGGCTTGAGATGACCGTGATTGATTTTAATGGTTTGGTCGTTTGAATTCGCATAATAGGTTGATTAGGAATATGAAAGCTAACAACCTTACGAAAACAATTAATTTTTGCATGATAAGTAGTTAACCAATCAATCCCTAGAATCACGTCAAATGCAAGTATTTTTAATGAAATAAGATCGAACCGGATAATGTGAGGGTACCGATTTGAACCAAACAAGACTTATAAGCAAAGTGGATGTAATGAAGGTTTCTCCCAACGGAGTTTCCACAGATAAGTCAAAGTCTAATTTCTCTGGAGTCAAATTTAATCGATGAGCGCAAGTAGGAGAAATAAAAGAATAGGTAGAACCGGTATCAAATAAAGTATAGACTTCATTAGAGTTTATGATAAGCTTACCCGTGATGACCTCATTCGGATTCCTTGCTCTTTCGGAGGTCACAACAAACGCTCTCCTCAGACTCTCTGGGTTTGAATTTTTCGGGATGGCCTTTGGTGCCTCCATCCTAGTGAATTTGTCTTGATGAAACGACAAAATCGAGCTAAGTGACCTTTTCTTCCACAATTATAACATGCTTTTGACGGCATGACGCAGGTTTGACGATGTGTCCCTCTCCTCGCATTTGAAGCATATGATAGGTGGTCTTTCTCCTTCCTTAACAATGGGTACCGGTCTTTGACGTCTTTCCATCATTGTTGAATCTCCTTTTCTTGAAATGTCCATTCTTATTATTTTGGCCACGATTACCACCGAAGTGGTTACCATATCTCGGCTTTGTTGATTCCCTCCACGCTTGTTGTCACCGCTTCGATGACTACTCTCTTTTGGTATTATAATTTTTGAAATTTGCGCTCTCTTTTAGTTGCGTTGACTCATTATCGCGCTCCACTAATCGAGCCCTATTTACAACATCTCGAATACAAACATAGTTTATGAGAAATAAGATGTTGACGTATCTCGCTTCAAACCTCTTAAAAACATTCGGCGCCATTCTCTCTTCATTATTCACCAGTGTGGGATATAAAACCGTGATAACTCCGCAAATTTTGCCTCGTATTGCGACATACGGTCCATATTGTTTTGTTCCAACTTGATAAACTCCACTCCTTCATGTGGCGAATACTTTCGGAAAGTATTTGTCGTTGAACGACTCTGGAACTTCTCCCAAGATATCTTGATCTGATGGGTTGAGTACGTTTTTACCGATTCCCCAAGATGTCGCCTCTCCACGCAATATAAAAGGCGTGAAGGAACCTTTGCTCCTCGGAGCATCCCAAGACATCAAATATCTTGGTAATCTGCTTTATCCATGCTTCACTTGAAGTGGTTTTGGCTCACCCTTAAACTCCGGTGGTCCCAGCTCCTTGAATTGTTTAGCGGTGTGACCGCTTTGAGAGTTTTCCGTGTTTCCACCTACGTTTTGGATGAGAGTCGCTCTCGCTTTCTTTGTTGCATAAATTGCATAAAGCCTCTCGAACATTTGATCATTCATCATTTGGTCGGTGTTGTTGTTTGCATGAGGATTGTCGCCTTCGATGCACATTATCACGATTATTGATATGTGGTGAATCAACGATCGCTGCGCTCCATTGCTATTCTCAACATTCTCGGATGTCATTTTCGAGATACTACCACAAAACAAAAGGTTAATTGACATGTAACAAATTATCCCTATCTTGACCGACCAACCAATAAAATAGCACATAAACTTAGGTAGGTCATACTAGCGAAGGTATTCCCTCTCTCCCCTCCTAGTACTATTCTCACATCTTAGCGAGGATCATATCCCATGCTCGATACCATTATGGACGCCCCAAAATTAGGTATACATCACCCATCTTGGGTCGCCACTTACATGGTATGTAATTTAAATACAACTTATTAACATAAGCAGCAGGTATAATATGCAATCGACATAAAGCGTGAGTTTAAATACAAATATCGTCTACTAGATATTATACAAACTCAAACAAAAAGTCCTCATTACGATTATTATCACACTATTTTACGAATAGTGAGGACTACTAATGCTATCTTCGAGGACCATCACTGCTTTCCGACAGGCTCAAATTATATTCTCATTTCCTGAAGAGAACAGTGAAAGAAAGGGTGAGCTCAACTAGCCCAGTAAGAAATATTATGACTAAGATAATGCAGAATAAATTATCAATAGTCTTCAACAATGTTAAACTAATAAAATACAATAGACAACCAGTTTAACTGCAGCGGAATATGCAATCCATTAAAAGAGTCAAGTAGAAAATAAAGTCTACTATCTTTTAGGTTTTAAAAGGTTTTCATCTTTGTTATATTTGAGACTCAAACTTTAATAAATATTCCACATCATCGAATCACCCCCGCACTACTACTGGCCGAGGATATTCTTTAGTATCACGACCACAATTATTCATGCACTACGGGCCAAGAATATTTGTGTATTCATTAATGGTCATGATCATGCCAACAAGCCCACCAATGCATACACTACCAACGAGGATTTTTATCACATCATTTGTAACATTACGGTCATGATTACACCAAGAATAGTCTCTCGGTCATAATCATACCAAGTCCATCTATGCACAATGAGCCACAGATGATTTTCAACATAATATAAACATGAGGATGATGACAATGATATAAGAATTCAATAAAACAAGTTCAAGAATTATTTTATCCGGGAATTATTAACGTCCAAATTAGTAAAATTCAAGAATGATCGGAAGAATATTTCCATTTAAAAGATATCTTTGGATGAAACGCAAATATCAAGGATATTCTACTAATTTAATGGAGTATAGAAGTCAAAGTTTTAACCATTTGGGTATAATAAAGAATGGAATAACAAAAGAAATCACCATGCATGCGGTGCTGCGACAGACAAAGTTATTCCAGCGAGAATAATAATAACGGAACGAGTGTCGGTGAAATTCACAAGCAGGATGTTCCAACAGAATAATAAAGATGGAACCGGATCCGGTGTAAAACACATGATAGGATATTCAGCGAGAATGATAAAGGCGGAACCCGGTCGGTGTAAAAACTGAGCATGAGGATGTTCCAACAGAATAATAATAAAAGGCGGAACCGAGTCCGGTGTAAAACATGAGCATGGATGTTCCAATGTAATAATAATAAAGAGCGGAACCAGTCGGTGTAAAACACATGAGCAGGATGTTCCAATGTAATAATAGAAGAATGTCACCAAGTATAGGGTAATAGCGTATACAAAAGTTATTCCAATGAGAATAATAAGCAATGGAATAACAACAGTTCTCTTCATGAATAAGAAAGAATAACACCCCTTACTTTTGGTAGGAGATTGAATCTGCGGCGGTGTAGTAACAAAATACTCTTCTTCTTTCTCTCTTATTCTTTCTATACTTTCTCTCTCTATAGCTTGAATGAATTCATGAAAATAATGAAGCCCTAGGCCTCTATTTATAGAAGATTTCTAGCTTACTTTGCTTAGTGTGAAAAGGCAAGTGGCTTGAGCGACTAATGATGTGAAAAGAAAAGTGGTTTGGCGCTTTGTAATGTGAAGCGACAAGTGGTTCGGCACTTTTGTAATGTGAAGCGACAAGTGGTTCGGACGTCGGTAAAGGTAATTACTATTAACGAAGGTAAATACTATTGTGAAGGTAAATACTATTCACAAGGGTAATTACTATTGATGAAGGTAATTACTATTAGCGAAGGTAAATAATACTATTGTGAAGGTAATTACTATTCACAAAGGTAATTACTATTGATTGAAGAGACTCTTAGATGATGACATATGAGCCCCCCCATAAAACAATCAAACTTACCACAAATCATAACACATATTTAATCTTTCAACAATTATTAATCATTTATAACTTGTCGTCTCAATTATTGATTTAATACTATAACATATTATACAGATGATACTGTGACAATAATTGAATCAATAATATAAGAGATATGATGCAGCAATTACTGTAGCAATAATTGAGCATAGCTGAGTGACTTCTCACGTAAGCATCAATAATCAAAACCGTGTGCTACTATACGCAACCACGCGTATTACTGTACTTTTACCACCGGGTAGTTCAACAGTTTTAACAGTAACACCTCGTAGTTATTTTTATAAAATATTTTGTCATTTTCTCAATCAAATAATAATTACATTGTGGGGTCCACCAATGATTGAGTAGTTGTGCGAATATTCCCTAAAAAAGAATATTCCCCAACCAAACGAATATTTTATAACAACTTGCATACTTTGCAAAATTTATAAATATTACCCACAACTATAACATTATATCAAATTTATTCCATAATATTCAAAAATAATATTTATAGAAAAATTCATCTTTATTTATAAAACTTGGGGTCTTACAACTTTGAGTATTGTTATACGGTGCAAGTTCAAGTTATAGCCTATATCTGGTGTTTCAGCTAGAAGTACTGATCTTTCGAGGTAAGGGATATTATTTTTTTTCATAATGATATTATTTCTTCAATATCATTATCTTTGAAATATTGATCTGAAGTTTTTATCAAATTTGGAACTTTTGGTTGTCTGAGAGTTACTATTCACGATATCGACATTATTCACGATATCGACACTATTCACGAATACGCATTTACTATTCATCGAAAAATGAAAATTTTCTTTTCGCGTCTAAAATATCTATTGTGGATACTAGCTTTGATTGTATCCATGTTTTGATCATTCTTGAATTTTACACCACTATGATTATTTTGAGGTATTTTTGGACATGGATAAAACAAAGTACGAATCCTTAATCCTTGTCATTTTGTTTCACTGGATTCGTTTCTTTAAAAATATTTTTCATCATCCTCTCGGTCTTAAATGATGATATTATTGAATATCTTTGGCTGTAGTGCAAAGATGAATGATTTGATGAATATCTTTGGCCAGTAGTGCAAAGATGAGCAGTGTTTAGATGAGCATGACCAACTGATAAATATCTTTTGCCTGTAGGTGCAAAGATGAATATTTGATTCGGATATATATTGATTGATGTTACGGAGAATAAAAGATGAGCGATGAACTTTTAAATTCATACATAGAAGATAGTAGTTTGCATTCTCTACTTAACTCTTCTAATGAATTATTATTTCACATGAATATTGATTTAAAACTTGTTGTCTATTGTATTCTATTAGATTTTTTCCTGTTGAAAACTAATGATAATTTGTTGTATATTATCTTAGTCATAATATTCTTTATCGGGCTAGTTGAGCTCACCCTTTTCCTTTTGTTCCATTTTTCTTCTCGGGAGGCGAGAATATAGCGAGTAAATAGTGAGGTATGGAATGAAGGTTCTAGAGAGAGTTGTTATGTAGTCCTCACCATTTTTGTAAAATAATGTATCAATAAATGTGATGAGGATTTATTTGAGTATAAATATTGTCTAGAAGATAATATTTGTATTCAAACTCACAATTTTACTGTTGTAATAATAAAGTTGTAGTTGTTTCTGTACCATGTATTGACAACTCAGAATGGGTGATGTATACCTATTTTGGGGGCGTCACATTTGCAGTATGTTTATACAACCTGCTGCGAAGCAAAGTCCAATTTCACAGCAACATGGACAAACCCACACACTAAAAACCATACCAAAACCACATAACACATAGAAAAAATCACTGTAACACCTAAAACAACAAAAATAACCAAATTTAAAAAATTAAAGCCATGCTCATGATTATAACTCAAATTTTGACATGCTTAGCGAATCATACCACTACGACTTTGTTAATCCACCAAATTAATTCATTCCAAATGTATTGTTTTCGTATTTCAATATACTAACAATAACAATTATCAATTAACAGGTTCTTATATGAATTGAACTTAACATATATAATAACCATTCTAACAAATCATTAACCAAATTTTCCCCTTTTTCCCAAGAAAACTCAAGAACACAAAACATGATTTTCATGAATTTTCTTATTAAAATTAATTTCTAGATGATAACCAATGGATTATATAAACTAATCAACACATATAACCAATTTCAATTATTCATCCACCAAAATCCCATTTTACAGAGAACTAATTTTTAAAGAAACAAAAACTAGAACTTTAGAAAGAGATTGCTTACCTTTGATTCTTGATTGAACCTAGCCAAAGTGAGTAGAGAGGTTTTGATTTCTGCTTCCTTCTCTTGACAAGTTACAGAGAATTCTCTCTTCTCTTTATTCTTCTCCCTTCCAACTCTCTCTCTCTCTTCTTTGTATTTTTCCCCTCTAAGTCATGGAACACATGTACGCATATAAAACACAGTATGTGTAATATAGACTGATAATCGTGGTTTATTAGTTTAATCAAGCAAATAGTCTTCAGCTGTTACGTTAACCTAAAGCCACAAGGCTTTGTTTGGCTTATACACCAAAACTCCCCCCTTTAATTTATTTTTTTTATAACACTTATATTATATGGTTCCATTGTCACATTTTTAATTTAATCAATCTTTAATCAAATCAAATTTACACTTATCATAAATTATAATTATATTTGGGATTGCATTATAATTATATTTATGCTTAACAAATTATTTCACATCTAATTTAATTAAATTCATAAATCAAATCAACATTTGCTTTATAATTATAATTATAATTTTCATTATAAATTATAATTTTATTCAACAAACTAATAAATCACTAATTTAATTATTAAATTAGAATGGCATTATAAATATTTAATAATTCATTTAATTTAATTATCTCATTAAATTAAATCTTCAAATCATAAAATTATCATTCATTAATTTAATTATCATAACACACTTTAACTAAATTATTTCATAGTAATTTCATCAAATATTTACTTATCTCAATAAATAAATCAATTCAAATATTTATGTAACCCAATAAATATTTTTTAAATTACACATAAAATTCTAATTCGTTACAGCCTTCCCTCCTTAAAAGGATTATGTCCCCAAAATCACGACTCAATAAATTTATTCGTTACATTCCCCCCTCCTTAACAAAATTCTGTCCCCAGAATCGCTATGTGACACCCCCCAAATCTGAGTACTTCATTCCCACTAGATTTGGAGCTTACTATCCATAATATTTACATCTAGCTACCCATGATCAATGATAAAGACATAACTTAATTAACTTAAACAATAGTCTTCCCCATTAAAGGGTTACACTAACTTAAAACAATCTTAGGTAATCTAACCTTAAACTATTACAAAAGTCTGTGAAATACATCACAAAATAACATAAGTCTTATAACATAAATTCAGCTAAGTAAATTCAAACAAGTCTTCATCACTTGGACATCTTGCCCTTTCTTTCGCTAGAAGATGGCTCATCGACTTTCTCAACTTTTGCTACAGTGTTAATTGTAAGAGTGAGAAAACAATTGCTCATTAATATAAAGAATGATAATAGCATCAACATAAAGTTAAACAATGAATACAAATTAATAGAGAACTCGTTCTACGAATAAAGAATAGAAAACAAGTTCAAAATTTATATTTGAGGGTCTTAAGACCATGAACTATGTCCCCGGTAATTAGGTATTTTTACCTTAACCTTAAAGCCGATTAGACTATACAGACCCTTCCATACGTACTTAGGGGGATCAGCCCTTTGTACCATGTATTGTGCACAAACATCTAAATATTAACGCGCACATAATCCCTTATATTAGGGTTGTTCATCTTAGTTTGACTTTAGGATTTCCTCACTAAAGAAAGTTTATTTTGGAACTAGCTTATCAGTGATTCTAGAATTTTAGAACACTTATCAAATATAGATTATGTAATGATCGAGAAAATCTGATTAATTGTAAAATTATTTTATTTCAATAAATAGTGAATAAAATTATAATATATGTTACTTATAATGAGTTAATAAGATGAAGGTTGTTCTATAACCTAAAAGTATTAGAATAACGTAGTATTCTGGCTACATGAAGGAATTAAAGTGTCTGAATTTCCAAGACAAATAAAAGCTTTCTGAGAAATTTTCTGAAAATTGCTATTCATCTATTTCTGCTCGGGAATTTTTTTTGAATTTCTGGGAAAAACGTAATGATAGAATAATAAGGATGGATTATGTAATAATAATTCATTTATGACAAACGCAGTTTTTCGCCTGTGTACTAAGTTCAAGAGTGTTAAGGAAAGTAAAGATTGAATAAATGATGATCGTATGATACGCAAGTATTATACAAAGTAAAGAATATGAGTATAATATGAAGTGTCGATTTCGGGATTTTTATTTGTCCCTTTTTCTGTTCTTATTCTTTGGTGTTCTCATGGTAGGTGAGATTTGTTTGAAAAAATAAGTAAAAAAGGTTCGACATGTATATGTCGACGATTTGACTGTAAGAGTCTCCAGTTGGTATTTTTAACTGGTTGCACCAACGCAACCGAGAAAAGGTTTGCACATTAACCCAGTGATGTGACACTTCTTAACGGGTCTGTGAAACCGAGATTCATTAGGGTTCGGGGGCTCGATTATGCTGAGGGAAGGTGTAAGGCACCCCCCGACATCTGTGTTACCACGGTGACCGCCACTTTTTAAGAAATTGTTATATAAATGTATGTGTGTGTGTGAGTCAACGTGCTGTTATTTGGAAGTATTGCGAGGCCTCGTTCGCACCTATATACAAAGGGTTTGAATTTGTATAAAATTCAATTTTTTAGACAAGATATATCAATGAGATTTTATGAAAGAGGTTTTTCAAACCCTATGCTCAATAGTAATTGAGGCATTTGATACTTCCATTTGATTATTAAATGTTCGGCTTGGTTGATTTTATTTTCGAGATGCGAAGCATCTTCGAGAAAATAATATATAACAGTACCGAACTCCTCATGGGCATGAAATCCATCTAAGGAAATTCAAACACCGTGAATAATTTATAAGCTACTTACAACTGAAAATATCCATCACGGGAACTGAATCTAGATTCAGTAGACTAAATCTGTGATCACATGATTCCTAGGCTCACATGATACCACAGTTTATATGAAAAGCAATAGCGTTATTATATATATATATATATATATATATATATATATATATATATATATATAGACATGATCAACCACCACGAAGCACCTCTATGGGGGATCAAAAATATAAATAAAGCAATAAATGCGATCAAACGCCACGAAGTAAACTCCAGGCAGGACTAATGTAAATAAAGCGATAAAAATGATCAATCGCCACGAAGTAAACTCCAGGCGGGATAGAATGTAAATAAAGCAGTAAAAGACGATCAACTGCCACGAAGTAAACTCCAGGCGAGACGGAATGTAAATAAAGCAGTAAAAAGTCACGAAGTAAACTCCAGGCATGATAGAAATGTATATATATATATATATATATATATATATATATAAATATAAGCATAAAGCATAGGATATAAATTGATCCAGGCTAGGTTTATCATTTCAATGATTTGTCGCTATATATATATATATATATATATATATATATATATATATATAAAAGTAGTAAACGCATCGGATGTAAAATCCTGGCTCATTGAACAAAGTTCGACAACAGTTTATATATAAATATATATTTGAGAAAGCAAATAAATGCTCCGGACGTGAGTCTAGACTCAGTAGAGGTATAACTCGATAATGTTAGTCTATATATATATATATACACACACACACACACAAATAGAAATGAAAACCACGCACCAAAGTCCGAGCATACACACACAACACGACTCTCAATATGAAGAAGAGTTTGTGAAAAGATGATGATAAAGGCTTTAAAGTGTGTAAGAAGGCTTACAGTGGACTACCAAAGAAGACTTTTATAGCTTGAAGTGGATGAACACTCAGCTCCCACCGGTAAAAAAATATCTATATGTGAGCTCACAAGTGTTTAAAATGAGAAAGCACTCAATATAGAGTGTGTACAGAGAAAATTGGAAAGGGCTTCCTCACCATCTTCTCTTGAAATATGGCCACCCAAGCCCTCTATTTATAGAGAGGGAGAGAAGGTGTACTGCTGGCGACCACGGTGTATTGCGGCTTCGGGATGCCCAGGCTCATGGTCCCCCGTTTCAAAAGCACGTAACGCGTGCAATGTGATGTCCGTTCGAACTTGCAGAACTTCAATCCGAGCATCCGATTGAGGTGTATAAGACCTGTTTCAGACTGCCGTTGTCGAGAGCTACGCAATGACATGGGATTAGAGGTTGTACAAAGTCAGGAAGATGGAACCATGTCCTATGTCTTCAAGCTTCAAATTCTATCTGGTGTTCTGCCTTGCGTAGTAGTCACTCGGGATTGCAACTCCTTGGTTCTTGTGGGACATTGTTCTGTAGAATGTATGTTGATTATTTTTTGTTAAGACGGTGCCATGTGGGTTTGAGGTGGCAATTTGACGATTTTGCCCTTCACTAGGGTTATCTCCGGTTTTGGCTGATAAAGCAGACGTTGCTCAGGGTTATCTCTGAGATTAGGCTGCTGCAAGTGCTGAATGCCTTCAGGGTTATCTCTGAGGTGTGCCTGTCCTCCCGAGGTTATCTTCGGGTTTGGGAGTTGAGCGCCTCGGTGTGAGTCCCGAGGTTGAAGCTTATTGCATGGGTTGAAACAGGCATCTTCGGGGTTATCTCTGGAACTGCAACTGCACTTATTGGGGTTATCTCCAAGGTTAACATTGTCTTTCCCGATGTTATTTTTGGGACTGGGACTGAACATGTAACGATCCGAAATTTCAAAGTGTAATTTAAATATTTATTGAGTTATATAAATATTATTTGAGATGTTTATTGTTAAATAAATATTTTATTGATGTGATGGTTGATGAATCTAAATGATTAGAGAATTTTCTAAAATAAATTAATTTATAATTTAGAGGTTTGTATTATAGCATGAGGTGTTATGTTATTGTGTTGATTTAATAATTTAGATGGTATGTTAAATTATTAAATAAAGTTATAATGAAAATTATAATTTGGTGATATTTGTTAAAATGCTATATTTAATTAAAATATAGTATGTGACTATAATTATAAACTAAAGTTTTATTAAAATAAATTTAAAAGGATTTAAATTAGTTTTTGTCAAACAAGGCTTAAGTATTTTAATTCTTTAAAATTTTAAATGGTTTGCCAAACAAGCCTTATCGCTTTTGATATTTCTAATTTTTAAATAAAATAAACAAAATAAATAAAATAAATAAAATAATAAATATAATATATTTATATTATATACGTTTATTGGTTGGTAACTGATATATTTAGTATAGGTATTATGGCTATATCAGTTTATATTGGTTACGCATAGTATTATAAGTTGGTTATTTGCTAGCCTAGAGTTCAGAGAATTGAGAGTTGAGAGAGATTGAGAGAAAGCTTGAGAGAGATTGAGAAGGATTGTCTGCAATTGCAAGATTGTGCAAGCTAATTTGAAGGTATTTCTTATACAACACTATTATATATGTATAGGTCCACATATGTGAACTACGGCAAAGTTTTGCTATGCTCTGTGAATTAAATTTCTTCTGAATTTTGTTATGTAACTTAGTTATGATGATTATATGCATATATGCTGATTATATGTTATGTTTAGACAATAATTGCATGCTAATTTCGGTTTACAGTAGAAGAAATATTCGTCAGTGTATGTTTATATATATGTTTTCATACATAGTTTGGGTAAGTATCGATTTTAGTGAACAATTCGTATGTAAAATCATAAATTAAAACTTGTATTTGGTAGTTCATTGAGATATGAGCATAACGTAGTTTGAATGGAGTAATTTGGTCAACTAATGAATTCACCGTGATGATTTCTAAAATAAATATCAAAAATGGAGTTTTATATGAAAAACATGAATTTTGAGAAATTGAAATAGCTTTAGTTGGTGTTAAATTGTTCCAATTGGTTGTAAATGTGAGCAATCATGTTTATGATTGTGGTATATTTATTTTACGTGTTAATTTTACTGTTTGGTGGGTGAAATATGTGTTTGTTGGGCTAAAATCGGCTACTGTTCATTAGCCTCTCTTCGTCTCATCTGAAATCAGCACAGTATATGTAGTAAAGAAAAAAAAATGGCGCGCAATTCATTATTAGGGCCCCAAGCCTTTGTATGGGCGTAAATTTGAGCCATACACTGATTTGAGATTCTGATTTTCTGCTACTACTGCAGTCTTGGGTTAGTGTCAGAACATGGTCTAATATTAATGTTAGCATGTTAAATGTGTAATGTTAACGGTAACATAACATAGTGAATTGGGGTTAGTAAGTTCAAAGATTGCTAAAATGTTTAGTAAGTCAAGAACGTGTTATGTTGCAAGTTAGTTGGACAATGAACGTTAGTTAAGTGTTGCGAAGTAGAACACTTAGAGTTTCTAAAATGTAAATAGTAATGATCATGTTATGATATGTTGGCATATCTAATAGGTATTGTGGTTCTAAAATTATGTGTAGGTGATCGTGAGTTTAATTTTATAGCTTATGCTCAAAGCAAGTTTTCTAACTCTATATTTACATTAAGCAAGTTTCTAAACTTCTCTTTTTACATTGAGCAAGCCTTTTATCCTTACATCCATGTTGAACTAGTTCTTACTTTAAAGTTTTGTTAAACGAACTATTGTATTCTTAATCATGATTTGAACAATCTACCTATGACATTATTTTATTCAAACAAGTTTGAAGTCCAATACTGATTGATGCATTCTAACTTGTTTATTGTTAGACAAGTTTCATTATTGTTATTCAGATATTATGAATGCATCTTTCTTGAATTCTAATTTCAAATGTTGAATTATTATAGTTCATTTACTTGACACAAGTCATTTTCACAATAAGTAAGCTTTATTTTCAGCTTGCTATTACTTAATGTTTATTCAATAATTCATAGTCCTAGCTTAATTTTATTCAAGCAAGGTTTATTATTGTTATTCAATACTTATGCTTTGTGGTTGTTTCTAAGCATGAGATCAAGTATAATCGGTTAAACACACTTATTCATTGTTTCATATTATGTTATTATTGATCAACTGTTGTATTATCCAACACTATTGATTCAACTAGTCCACTAGTTGATGTTCGTTGAACTTCAAATTACCCTTGATAGCTTATCCAAACCAAACCTTCTTTGATGCGGACTTGTACTCTAAATACTGAGATGAACAACCCTATTATTATTAGGGGATAACTTACGCGTAGCGTTAAATGTTTGTGCACAATACATCCCCCTAAGTACGAGGAGTCCTTATAGTCTTATGACTGTTAAAGTTGGGGTTGAAAGATTACTTGCAACTGTGGACATGGTTCATGGTCTTATGACCCTCAATTATGTTTATTCCATATTTTGGATTCTAGTTTCTGATTATCATTGTTAGAGTACTATTCAGTTTTGATGAGCCTTCGTTGGTAGTTATTATTGTTATTCACATGTTGATTCATTGTTATATTCAGTGAGCAATTATTTTGCTCACTCTTGCATATTTATAAGCTCATTGCAGCTAAAGAGGAGAAGGTAGATGAACCTTCGTCTAGCAAAGGAAATGGAAAAATGTACAAGTGATGAAGACTTGTAATTTTGATTATGATTATGATGTTAGACTTTTATTATGATGATCTTAGATTTTATTTTAAATGATGTAATGTGATAATTTTAATTCTGCATTTGAATGACGTTTAAAGGTTAGATAACCTGGGATGTTTTTGAACTTAATGATGTAACCCTATTTAAGGGGAGGTTTTATGATTCAAATATTGTTTTATTTGGGTAGATAGTATGAATGTTTGAATAGTGAGCACCAAATCTTGTGGGAATGAAGTACCTAGATTTGGGGGTGTCACAGGTTGGTATCAAAGCTTTAGGTTATGAACCTTAGGTGGGGGAAAAGCCTTTGGAAGTAACCTTCGAAAAGATAGCAATGATAAACTCTTATCGAGTTTTAAGGAAGAAGTAATAAAACACTTATGTGCTTATATGTTTACAACTTATGTGCTCGTGAGTGTCGAGTAGTGGTGGTTAGTAATTAAAACATAAACTTTGGTTGATAGGATAGCTAATGTAGGAGGATCCAGTCAGGCTAGAGAGGAGGAGCCTTGAGATATTCAGGTGATTTGGGAACAACTACTGCCACGGGAAACAGTTTCGTCGGCCACAATAGTTGAGCAGGAGAGAGTCCTTGATGAGGATGATGAGATAGAGACGGACGAGGAGGATCCCGTGGAGCTGCCACAGTCGGATGAGGAGGACGAGGAGGAAGAGCTTCCACTTAATTCGATAGCTGCACGTATGTACGATGAGGTGTATGATCGCAATGTGGAACTTCAAGACACCGTCGAGGAGTTGCAGGAGATAGTAGCTGAACAACAAACCTCAATGGCACAGAAAGACGATGAGATCCAGGATCGAGAAGAACGATTGAACAACGTTGAAGAAAAGTTGATCCACACAGAAGGGGAAAATGAGAAAATGATGGAGAAGATTGCAGACTTAGAGAATAAGCTGAAAGAAGAATCTACAAAAAGGGCAAGAGCCGAAGACGCGTACAGTGAAGCTTATCAACAAGCCGGAATAGCAGAGAGTGATGCACAAGCCAAGAGGATGAAGATGGAAGAAAGGAGCAACGTATTCAACACCGTGGTCAATCGAGCTCAAGATCGAGTCATGAGTTATCTGATTCAGTTCGAGACGTTGCCATCATACATATTGGATCGCCGAACAATGTTCCGAATTATGGAGGAAGAGCATCATAAGGCTACACAGTACCTTAGTAGGACATTGTAGAGATTGTAATTGATAGGTGATTTTGAAAATAAATGAAATGTAAATCCCAGGTATGATAACCAGTGGGATAGATGATGATGATGTTATCCTGCAACTGTTATAGTTCAGGAAAGTAATGTAAATAGCAGTGATGCTATTGTTTTGATGTTTTTTTAAGATGATGAATGAATAAAAGTTATTGTTTTATTCAAAGTGTTAAGTGTTATGTGATAAACTGTTATGATATGCAACTTAACTATTTAATACTTAAGAGATTGAACAGAATCTGATGGATGTATTTTAACAGAAAATGGCTTTAACATGTCAACCACCATGACGAAGAACCGTTGAGGAAAATAACAACAATGTGGAAGGAAACCCGGTTCAGCAGCTAGTTATATTACTAACGGGTGCTTTGCAGAATCAACCTCAGAAACAAGGTACTACGTTTAAGGACTTCAAGGCGGTTGGACCACCAGAATTCCGAGGGTCCATGAATCCAGTTGAAGCACAAACTTTGATTATGGAAATCGAGAAGGTTTTTGATGTGGCTAGGGTAAAGGAGAATCAGAAGACTGCTTTTGCAACGTTTATGTTGAAAGAGGAGGCTAGCTATTGGTGCAGGACAACAAAACTCGGGAAGGGCCAGGAGTGATGACCTAGGATAGGTTTAAGGAGTTATTTTTCAAGACTTATTTCCCAGAGAGTTCGAAGAGTCAGCTACAGGTTCAATTTTTGGAATTGAAGCTAGGAACAATGTCGGTGTCTGAGTATGCCGCAAAATTCAACGAGTTGGAAAGGTTTGCGCCATATCAAGTCAGCACGGATGAGTGCAAGGCGAAGAGGTTCGAGCAAGGACTGAAACCCTGGTTGTACAGTAGGGTTTCCCTGTTCCAATTGAAGACATTTGCAGAAGTGATGGAGAAGGTGATTCTCGCTGAAAGTGGAGGCAAGGCAGTAACAAAACATAATCAAGAGCAGAGGAAGAAGAAAAGTGAAAGTGAAACTAAGAATGGTGGTGGTGGTAATGTCGGAAATGGAAACAACAACCTCAAGAGGAACACGTGGAACACTTACGTCTGACTCTGGAGACGCTAAGAAAGGAAAAGTTGTATGTGAAATTCTCTAAATGTGAATTTTGGCTAGAACGTGTACAATTTCTTGGGCATGTAATTGATAAGGATGGGATTTCCGTAGATCCATCAAAAGTTGAAGCTATGATAAATTAGGAACAACCAAGAACACCTTCGGAGGTAAGGAGTTTCTTGGGGTTGGCAGGATACTATAGACGGTTTATTCAAGATTTTTCTAAGACTGCTACTCTGTTGACAAATTTGACAAGAAAATCTGTAAAATTTGTTTGGACGGAAAAGTGTGAGGAAAGTTTTCAAGAAGCTCGAAGAAAAAGTTAAGTGTGGCACACGTGTTGTCGTTCTTAGGATAATACTGAGGAAACTTTGTGGTGTATAGTGATGCTTCACACAAAGGATTGGGTTGTGTCTTTATGCAAAGCGGCAAGGTTTATGCGTATGCATCGAGAGCAAGTGAAAGACTACGAAAAAAAAGGTATCCGACTCATGATTTAGAGTTGGCGGCGGTTGTGTTCGCATTGAAGATATGGAGACACTATCTCTACGGAGAAAAATGTGAGATCTACACAGACCATAAAAGTCTGAAGTATATTTTCACACAGAAAGACCTGAACATGCGTCAAAGGAGATGGATGGAATTGATAAACGATTACGATTGTGAGATCTTTTATCATCCAGGCAAAGCTAATGTGGTTGCAGATGCCTTGAGTTAGAAAGGCAGAGAAAAGTTATTGATGTTAACTGATAAGGAGGTGCTCATTTCAGCAATGGCGAGACTGGAGTTGGAAATTAAATTTCCAGAAGAATCTGATGAAAAATTGTTCCAGATAGAAGCTAGTCCAACTTTGGTGGACAAAGTGAAGAATGCTCACTACAGGATGAGGAATGCAAGAAAATAAAAGAAAATGTGGTCGAGGGTAAAGAAGCGAAGTATAAGATCGATACTGAGGGAATGCTGCGATTCGAGGGACGAATTTGGGTTCCAAGCAGTTCAGGAGATTAAAGAAGAAATCTTGGCAGAAGCACATAGCTCAAGATATTCAGTTCATCCGGGAAGTACAAAAATGTATCAAGATTTGAGGCGTCATTTTTGGTGGCTGAACATGAAAAGAGATGTTGCAGAATGCGTTGCAAAGTGCTTGACATGTCAGAAAGTGAAGGCCGAGCATCAACGACCAAGCGGATTACTTCAACTATTGGAAATACCAGAATGGAAGTGGGAGCATATCACAATGGATTTTGTTGTAGGTCTTCCAACGACTCAGAAAGGATATGATGCAATATAGGTAATAGTAGACAGATTAACAAAATCTGCACACTTTTTGCCAATAAAGATTAGATTTAATCTTAACCAGCTGGCGAAATTATACGTTAAAGAGATCGTCTCAAGACATGGAGTTCCAGTATCAATTGTATCAGATAGAGATCTGAGGTTCACATCAAATTTTTGGAAGAGTCTACAAGAATGCATGGGAATGCAATTGAAGATGAGTACAACATATCATCCGCAAACCGATGGGCAAAGTGAAAGAACGATCCAGATGCTTGAAGATATGCTCAGAGCGTGCATCATGGATTTCAAAGGAAATTGGGATGATCATCTACCGTTGGTGGAATTTGCATACAACAACAGTTACCACGCAAGCATTGGTATGCCGCCATACGAGGCATTATACGGCAGAAAGTGAAGAACTCCACTATCTTTAGGATGAAGTTGGAGAAGCGTCGACTATTAGGCCAGAAGCTGGATTCAAAATGAGATCATTGAAGTTGTCAAACTCATCAAAGTAAGATTGATAGCTGCTCAAGATCAATAGAAAAAGTATGCTGATCAACACAAGCAAACTCGTGAATTTGAAACAGGAAATTTCGTATTGCTAAAATTTCTCCTTGGAAGGGGAAGATTCATTTCAGCAAGAAAGGAAAGCTCAACCCGAGGTTTATTGGACCTTTTGAAATTCTACGCAGAGTGGGAGAGGTGGATTATGAGGTAGCTTTACCTCCAGAATTAGAGCATGTGCACAATGTTTTTCATGTGTCGGTGTTGCGACCATATAAACCCGATTACAAGCATGTGATTGAATATGAACCGTTGCAGTTCAGTAAAGATTTATCTTACGAAGAGATTCCTATTCAGATAGTCGAAAGGAAAGAACAAGTGCTCAGGAATAAAGTGACACCTTCTGTGAAGGTGATATGGAGGAACCACAACGTCGAAGAGGCTACGTGGGAATTCGAAGCAGAAATTATGAAGAATTACCCTGAGTTATTTGTTTAGTCTGTGTCTTCGATTCTGGGAACAGAATCTTTGTAAGTAGGGGGAATGTGACGATTTGATTGTTTTAATTGTGATTCTGGGGAAAGAATCCTTTTAAGGAGGGAAGGATGTAACGATTCGAAATTTTAAAGTGTAATTTAAATATTTATTGAGTTATATAAATATTATTTGAGGTGTTTATTGTTAAATAAATATTTTATTGATGTGATGGTTGATGAATCTAAATGATTAGAGAATTTTTTAAATTAAATTAATTTATAATTTAGAGGTTTTGTATTATAGCATGAGGTGTTATGTTATTGTGTTGATTTAATAATTTAGATGGTATGTTAAATTATTAAATAAAGTTATAATGAAAATTATAATTTGGTGATATTTGTTAAAATGCTATATTTAATTAAAATATATTATGTGACTATAATTATAAACTAAAGTGTTTATTAAAATAAATTAAAAAGGATTTAAATTAGTTTTTGTCAAACAAGGCTTAAGTATTTTAATTCTTTAAAATTTTAAATGGTTCACAAACAAGCCTTATGGCTTTTGATATTTCTAATTTTTAAATAAAATAAATAAAATAAACAAAATAAATAAAATAATAAATATAATATATTTATATATATATACGTTTATTGGTTAGTAGCGATATATTTAGTATATGTATTATGGCTATATCGGTTTATATTGATTCTGTATAGTATTATCAGGTTGGTTATTCACTAGCTTAGAGTTCGAGAGAATTGAGAGTTGAGAGATTGAGACTTGAGAGAGATTGAGAAGGATTATGCGCAATTGCAAGATTGTGCAAGCTAATTTGAAGGTATTTCTTATACAACCTTATTATATATGTATAGGTCCACATATGTGAACTACGGCAAAGTTTTGCTATGCTCTGTGAATTATATTTATTCTGAATTTTGTTATGTAACTTAGTTATGATGATTACATGCATATATGATGATTATATGTTATGTTTAGACAATAATTGCATGCTAATTTCGGTTTACAGTAGAAGAAATATTCGTTACTGTATGTTTATATATATATATATGTTTTCATACATAGCTTGGGTAAGTATCGATTTTAGTGGCTAATTAGTATGTAAAATCATAAATTGAAACTTGTATTTGGTAGTTCATTGAGATATAAGCATAACGTAGTTTGAATGGAGTAATTTGGTCAACTAATGAATTCACAGTGATGATTTCTAGAATGAATATCAAAAATGGAGTTTTATATGAAAAACATGAATTTTGAGAAATTAAAATAGCTTTAGTTGGTGTTAAATTGTTCCAATTGGTTGTAAATGTGAACAATCATTTTTATGATTGTGGTATATTTATTTTACATGTTAATTTCACTATTTGGTGGGTGAAATTTGTGTTTGTTGGGCTAAAGTCGGCTACTGTTCATTAACCTCTCTTCGATCAATACGAACACCGGTAGCAATTGCCTTGTGGTATAAGGCAAAAAAAAGCCTTGCACTTATACACGATCCCAAGCCTTTATATGGCTCAGCTGCGCCATACACTGATTTGAGATTCTGATTTTCTGCTGCTGCTGCAGTCTTGGGTTAGTGTCATAACATGGTCTGATATTAATGTTATCATGTTAAATGTGTAATGTTAAGGGTAACATAACATAGTGAATTGGGGTTAGTAAGTTCAAAGAGCTCTAAAATGTTTAGTAAGTCGAGAACGTGTTATGTTGCAAGTTAGTTGGACAATGAACGTTAGTTAAGTGTTGTGAAGTAGAACACTTAGAGTTTCTGAAATGTAAATGGTAATGATCATGTTATGATATGTTGGCATATCTAATAGGTATTGTGGTTCTAAAATTATGTGTAGGTGATCGTGAGTTTAATTTTATAGCTTATGCTCAAGGCAAGTTTTCTAACTCTATATTTACATTGAGCAAGTTTCTAAACTTCTCTTTTTACATTGAGCAAGCTTTTTATCCTTACATTCATGTTGAACTAGTTCTTACTTTAAAGTTTCGTTAAACGAACTATTGTATTCTTAATCATGATTTGAACAATCTACCTATGACATTATTTTATTCAAACAAGTTTGAAGTCCAATACTGATTGATGCATTCTAACTTGTTTATTGTTAGACAAGTTTCATTATTGTTATTCGGATATTATGAATGTAGCTTTCTTGAATTCTAATTTCAAATGTTGAATTATTATAGTTCATTTACTTGACACAAGTCATTTTCATAATAAGTAAGCTTTATTTTTAGCTTGCTATTACTTAATGTTTATTCAATAATTCATAGTCCTAGCTTAATTTTATTCAAGCAAGGTTTATTATTGTCATTCAATACTTATGTTTTGTGGTTGTTTCTAAGCATGAGATCAAGTATAATCAGTTCGCTTACACTTATTCATTGTTTCATATTATGTTATTATTGATCAACTGTTGTATTATCCAACACTATTGATTCAACTAGTCCACTAGTTGATGTTCGTTGAACTTCAAATTACCCTTGATAGCTTATCCAAACCAAACCTTCTTTGATGCGGACTTGTACTCTAAATACTGAGATGAACAACCCTATTATTATTAGGGGATAACTTACGCGTAGCGTTAAATGTTTGTGCACAATACATCCCCCTAAGTACGAGGAGTCCTTATAGTCTTATGACTATTAAAGTTGGGGTTGAAGGATTACTTGCAACTGTGGACATGGTTCATAGTCTTATGTCCCTCAGTTATGTTTATTCCATATTTTGGTTTCTAGTTTTTGATTATCATTGTTAGACTACTATTCAGTTTTGATGAGCCTTTGTTGGCAGTTATTATTGTTATTCTCATATTGATTAATTGTTATATTCAGTAAGCAATTTTTTTGCTCACTCTTGCATATTTATAAACTCATTGCAGCAAAAGAGGAGAAGGTAGATGAACCATTGTCTAGCAAAGGAAAGGGAAAAATGTATAAGTGATGAAGACTTGTAATTTTGATTATGATTATGATGTTAGACTTTTATTATGATGATCTTAGATTTTATTTTAAATGATGTAATGTTATAATTTTAATTACGCATTTGAATAACGTTTAAAGGTTAGATAACCTGAGATGTTTTTGAACTTAATGATGTAACCCTATTTAAGGGGAGGTTTTATGATTCAAATATTGTTTTATTTGGGTAGATAGTATGAATGTTTGAATAGTGAGCACCAAATCTTGTGGGAATGAAGTACCTAGATTTGGGGGTGTCAGAGAACATCTCGGGGTTATCTCCAAGATAAATCGGCCTTCTCCGGTGGAATTTTCGGTATTTGCACTGCTTTCCCCGGGGTTATCTTCGAGGTGGGAAATGATGCTCTCGGTGTGTTTTTTTTTTCTTTTTTTTTTCGCTAAGTTTGTTTGTATATAGAAAAAGAAGAGAAAATACAATCGAAAAGGGCATACCCCAGAAGCTTTTGATAGAACCACATGGGACAACCCCCAAAATGGACAACAAAAGACTAACAACCAAGCCAAAAGAAAGAACAAAGCGATACTAAGCAGGACAATAGCAAATACAAGCATGAAACCTTAAACAACATAGACAACCAATCAGGTGAAACTCTCGGTGTGTGTTTTTAGGGTTGGCCCGAACTTACGGTGGTACTTTCGAGATTGTCGATTTGTCTTCTAGGGTTATCTCTGAAAGAAGATTCCGCACTTCCTGCAATGTTAGTAACAAGTAGGCAGAAAATTTTGACTTTCTACAGATGCCCCTCTTTAACATATTCATGCAAGGCAATGGCATGGATAGGATAAAGAATACTAGACACTTGAAATACGACAAGATAATTATGATGCAATGAATAATAACATGATGCAAATGTATGTGATTTGTTAGATTGTTCTCCAACACGATGAGATGATTGTCGGCTCCCTGTTGCTTCTACCGGGGCAGCACTACATAAGCAGCCTAATGAACTGTCATGGACGCGTGATCCACAACTACCAGGAATCTTTAGGATGTTGACGTTGGGGTTATCACCAAAGTCCTTAATCTTTGATATAGACTTCACATTGAAGATGCATCTCTCATATATAAGAGATTCTATGGAGATAGAGCTTTGTCTGTTGAGGATGTGTATAACATATTACATCATCGGTCCTCCCCAATGAGGATGTTCTTCCCTGGTTTGTATCGCCGGGTCTTTCCGCTGCTCTGTTGGAGTTACTGCCAACAGTTGGTGTTGTTAGGGTTTCCTAACCTTTATTGACATGTGCATCAATGGATGAGATCCCTGCTGGGGATAATCTCAAGGTTGTTTGACCTTCGTTGACGTGTGCATCAACGGATGTATAAAAACCTGCTAGGGAAAAGGTTTTAGGGCTACGACCATGAATTGACGGTATCAGACCTTCGTGAGGTATTGTCGAATGTAGTTTGCAAAAGTTGAGATCATCGGTATAGTGTACCCTGTGTTTGGGCGAAGACCAATGAGTGATATGTAAAGCCACAACTTGATCTGTGAAAACCTGGATTTCAAGCTATTATGTTCAATCGCGTAGCGTTTTTATTCCTGATTTGACCTTCTCAGCTTGTGAGAACTCCTTTACAACTCGAACTGGACCAAGTCGGAGGGGTGGGCCCCACCCAAGGGAGCCACAGGTACACCTACAGCAGGCGCAGGTGGACCTGCCAACCGTGGATGGCTATTAAGGCTACAGGCTGCCTTTTCATGTCATTTCATATTGTGTCGCGAAGGAAATCTGAGAGCTCTTCTTCAGATCTACAGAGTTCGGGTGCCTTTCTGCAAATTCTATCATCGTACAAGTGTTTTACACTATCCTGGTAACGTATGCATGTCTTCTTTTCCAGTTTTTATCCATTGAAAAATTACTTATCACATGAAATGTATCTAAACACATAGTAGTGATTATGCATGTTGAAATGACTTGATAAAAAATATTCAACATAGTAAATGTTAGTATTAAACCATGTTGAACATAATGATGTGAAAAATTTTGACTTTTAAAACAGTCAAATTGACACCTTTTTCTGCTATTTCTTATTCTATTTGAGGACAAATGAGCTAAGGTGAAAAAGCAAAATAATCCTGGTAATTTGGCTACCCTTACGAATTTTTTACTTTGATGTATTAATGCATGTAGGATGTATATGACTGTGGGTAGGTGTGCTACTGAATGGCCACCTAGTCATGCATATGTGCATGTGGATAGTTCTATTTACAAAGGGCACTACGACAAAAAATTTCCAAAATGTGGGCATTAGGCAGTCATACATTTTTAACTCTACTGTAGATGTATGTTAAAATAATGCATGCATACATGTATTCATAAAACTGCATTTAGAAAAGCTCCAGGTTAGAATTTACCACACCCTTTTTGAGGTGATTTGGAGACTTATTATCCAGATATATGGACCCGAATCAGCCGAGTAGTTCCCGTAGGACCACTTTTGGTGTGCGGAGGAGGGCTTCTGAAGTGCCTCGACCCCGTTCCGTTAGACAGCCTCGTCGTTTGGCAGAGGCGGTAATAAGTCCTGTTTGGGTTGACGTAGTGGATGTGGAGGACGAGGAGGATGTACCGGTTGAGGCTCCCGCTCCTGCTGCACATGTTCCTCGTAGGGACCTACCGAGTATTCAGGTGGTGAACCCAAAGCTTCTGGGTGATTTGAGTCGACACCCCTCAGTTTACTTGCATGCAAACGAGGTACAAAGCTAGATTATGATCTTTCTTCTTTCCTATTGATGAGGAATAATGGATTCTGATGTTGATCTGCTTTGTGATGTAGGTTCCCAACTTTACACAGCCTAGAGGGAACTGGTTCAACATTTATTCCATGTACCAAGCTCTGCATCCTGACTATAGAGCGATCATGCATGATTGGGGATTTAGGGCATTCTTTTCCATAATTCCGCCGTAGTTGTCCACAGGGTTACCTCGAGGCATTGTCGAGCTATTTGGTTTCACAGACTTCGATCACTCCATTTATTGGACTGTGAGGTGATGATGACGCAGATGGATTGGCGGTTTATCATAGGTATGGAGTTTGGTGAGGCACCAGTGCCTTGTACGATGGATATTACCCCGACTGCCGTCAGATCCTTGCTAAGAGTTCCAGCGGAGGCACTCTAGGGTAGGACTGTTCGTACAAGTCCTTTGAGCATAGATGCTTTGAGCGGGCTGTTGAGTGAGCCCATACCCGATGATGTGAGAGTCAGGGGTCGCATTCTTTGGCGATTGGTCCTGATGATCATTTGGGGTTGCTTCATAGCTGATAACTCTTCTACGGTGTCATTCTCTTTGATCAGGGCCATACGACACGTTGACCATATTAGAGAATATTATTGGGGTTCCTACACCTTTGCTTATTTCCTCAGGGGGAATGCGCATGCGTTCATAGGGCTTGACAGAGGCTTGGCTAGGATTTTACCCATTTCTACTGGGTGAGTATTTCTATTATAATTTACCATGTACAGGTTAAGAGTGTTGACTGACAGCAGATGTTTGCCTTTGTGTTAGCAGTTATGGGCCTATAAGAGGCTCCCATTTTTATGTCCAGTGAGTGTGTTAGGATTAGATACCTACCCACGAGGACGGTGATGGCATCATTCTATTCTGGCGGAGGTCCCTGTAGCTGAGGGTTTCACTCAAGCCGCCTACAGCTGGAGTTATTGATAGCTGATGTCATCACATGGATTCCCTATTTAGGAGAGCATTTGAGCATTGGATTTGAGGATGGGTATCTAACTGGTGGTGAGTACATGATTTTCACGCGTAGAATTCCTCCTCTCTTCACAGATAGAGGATGGGAGCTCTATTTAGAAGAGCGTGCTATCAAGAGCACCACAGGAGAGATTTGTATACCAATCTTGCCTCCTGCCAGGTGTTATTGGCTTGTCTCACAGTCACCCGTCATTGATATCACATTGTTGGGTGTTGACGATTTTACATTATCAGAGGGTCCCTGCACTCAGGAGATATTCCAGCATTGGTGCTTCCCTCGTAACATTGGAGCCCAGACCCGCGCCACTCAGTTCATAGGGGATATGGTTCCTGGATCCGTGATGATGACGAATTTGCTAGCCTGTGTTCGAGATCCAACTCATTTGACACAGATTGACAGTTTGACCTGGCAGTTGGACCAGACACATTTCTTTAACTGGCACTTGGGCAGAGATCCTTCAGAGGTAGATACTTTTAATCCTTCCAGCTTTGGCGTTGGCCCTTCAGGTGACCCATATGGCTTTGCTGGTGAAGATCCTCCCTTGTAAAGGACTGACATCCTATGGATAGAGATCTAGTGACTCAGGAGGAGTTACATCAGGTGGACAGAATTAATGATGTAGACATTGACACCAATGTCTTCTTTTGATGTATATTCTCGTTATCTCTTTTGATAGGCCTCTGTTAGACACTAGGTGGCTTTCCCCCATTCTCGCTATATCTTTTGATAGGCCTCTGTTAGATGTAGGGCGTCTGTGCCCTATTTCCCTGTATTTCTAGTTGTACAAAGATGTATTAGATGATGATATACTTAGGAATGTATGTACAGTTTTCCACTCCCTATATCATATTGCCATCTATTCTTTATCATGCATGTATTATGTTATGCATATGTATGTATGTCCAGAGATATTTATCTTTGACCCCTGGATGGTCTTATGATACAACCCACACAGATGTCTTCTTCGACAGTTAGCCGCATTGATCATACCCCACCAGTATCAGTGGCATCCCATCTGAGATCACGATATAATAGTATGTCACCTTCAGACAGGGTGACTATAGATCAGTTATTACAACATACTATGACTCTCCCAATGTTTTAGGTTCCCGTAGGCTTTGTAGAGGGTATGCTAGAGCATTGGATACCAGAGAGACAGGTCTTCAAGTTTGGCATCCACGAGTTAACTCCTACTCTAGAGGAGTATGCACGGTTGACGGCACTGCCATTGGATAGACCTTGCGCACGGATGGCCATCGGCGATATGAGCCGACAGCTTATGACTCTCATCGGGCTGAGGCGTAGAGTTGTGCAGGATGAGATTACATCCGGTCACGTCGTATCCCAGTGTTTTCTGATGGATAGATTTGGCTATGAGGATAGTTATACACGGTACTCCAGGGATTTCACCACGCCAGAGGATCATTGGCACTCGGACAGAGTAGATGTCTTGCTACTGTGCGTATTGTCTTATGTATATATGCCACGGTACATGGATGAGCTAGATATTTACGTCATCATAGCGGTGAGAGCTCTCAAGGAGGGTCACACCATTGTACCGATGATTATAGTAGAGACGCTAAGGTCAGCCACATATTATAGCACTTATCCTACAGGGGTATTCACAGGCAGTTCGGTCATGTTGTACGCGTGGTTTATGTCACACTTGAGATTGATTGGCACTTTCAGACGGCATCGGTATTGTTTCACCTATGAGATAGCTATGTCGTACTACTTTCAGTGGAGTGTACAGATCCTGCATCTTGGTCCATTTTCCTGGCAGGGATTGGAGATCCATTTGATATATTACCGTGTATAGGGCTCAGCTCACCCTACAGCTTTATCACTCATGCTACGGGCATGGATTATCTCCCTCTAGCTGGTTTGAGGGGTATGACTACTTACCACCCACTGGCCGTGATGTGTCAGTTTGACCAGTTCCAGGACTTCCATCCTTTTGAGGGGGCATTGAGTCACTGCTTAGCTTTTTGCCACTTATCAGCAGAGGATAGATCCAGGTTGTACGCCTGTTGGGATCAGCGTGAGCTAGCTACGTTTTCTGTTAGCCACCCGGGTTGTTCTGTAGAGTATTCCGCATGGATGGAGACAGAGACGACATTGACTATGGCAGTATCCACAGTGCATGGGATTGATTCCGACGATGGGGAGCCTATGGAGGAGACTTATATTCCCATCGAGGAGGATTTGACTACTGGGTTGCTAGCAGTTGTGATGGATTCTCCCAGTACGAGTGCTACTGTGATTCAGCATTTAGCACAATATTTAGAGTAGAGTCTTCATCTGATAACCTTTGAGAGAGATCAGGCTAGGGCCTTGATGTTGATAGCTCTTGATGGGAGAGACGCCACTTGATAAGTAGATTTTATACCTACTTATCCGGTATCTTTTACTTGAATTAGTTACTTATATTTATGTGTCTTAGTTACTTTTCATGCATTATGTGTTCATTTTGTAGGTTATATGTTTGGGAGCGGTGTGAGCGACTATTGGTAAAGAAAAGCAAGAAAATCGCAAAGAATTGGAATGAAAATGCAAGGAAAAACAATCCGGACATCATTTAGGCTTTCATGTTTATTTTAAGTTCTTGGCTTGGAACTTTGACTATATTGTAGAGCTTCTTCTTAGCTTTTTGAAACATCTTGAATCTTTCCAATCGGAGTTCGGATGCAAGAGTTATGACATTTGTACCAACGGACGTTGAATTTCGCTGTTTTGGGTGGTCATTTGCATAGCAGTCAGTTCCAGTCTAATTTCGACCTTCATCCGTTCGTTGTTTCTCAATTCTTAAAGAATAAAAGTGTTAGACCTCATCGATAGCTTCGATTTGATATGTGGCAGGCCCTGTAACTCCTCCCAGATCAAAAGTTATGGCCATTTTACCAGAGGACACTACAGTAGAAAAAACAACTAGCAGCTTGCACCCAAGCCGGGTCTTCCTATTTTATGCCTTATACCCAAGCCGGAGCTTGGGGTCCTGAGCTCAAAATCAGTAGCATAGCAAGTCGGGGCTTGCTATTTACAAGGCAATACCCAATCTGGGGCTTGGGTATGCGTAGAAAAGGCAATTTTAACTAGAATTTGAGTTCAAAAAGGATTGATTCGAGTTGAAGAAGGATTGATTCGAGTTGTTTGATTCAAAGACTTCCAAGAGGACTTAAAGACATATAAGGAGGCTTATAAAAGGAGGAGATTTACAAGGATTAGAGGAAGTTTTTTTGGAGAATTCCATTAGATTAGATTAGAGTAGATTGGGAAAAACCCCTAGTTCTTATTAGATTTGGAGATTGAAGCAACTTGGAGACCATTGAAGATTCAAAGTAGGAGCAAGGAGAGAGCATCAAATCTACAGACAATAAATTCTATCTTCTTATCTTCTTCTATCTTTGTCTTTTAATGTTTATTCAAGTGTGGATTCTTAATTTTAATTCAATGAACTAATTCTTTGTTTGAGATTACAATGGATCTTATTGTGTAGTTTATTTTAATATGCTTCGCTATCAATTATTATATTCTGTAGTGAGGATTGTCTATTGTGATTTGGACTTAATTGCTTAATTTTCTAGCTAACAATTACAGTGATAATCTATATGAACTCGAGAGATGAAGTATAGATTTAGATCTGATCATGATAGCATGTGTTTGTGATTTCTGCATAGATGGAATTCATGATTCGTGTGTAGGATAGAGATATGCCTTTACGCCATATGTAATTAGAGACTCACAAAAGGCCCGAGGCCCGAGGCCTGGCCTTGATCCGGCCTGGGCCCGACCTGGTCAAGGCCTGGATCGGCCTGGCCCGGTCTGAAAGGCTTAAAAAGGCTGCCATTTCAAGATAAAAAATCTGGCCTGACCAGGCACTGTGCTCTGAAGTTTGCTGGGCCTGGCACAGTTCGGCCGTAACATGTACGGCTGGCTTGGCTTGTTATTTGTCAAACTCAACAATCTAACCTAACACAAAAAAAAATGCCAGGCGGCCCAACCCAACACTAACAGTCTAACACCACCCGTCGGTCCAGCCTGAATAATGCCTAACGGTTAAAAAAAGAGAGAAAGACACTCAACGGTTAAAATATTAAACCAGCCAAAACAGTGATTGACTGATTGAACTCTCACTATCAAAGAAAGGCCTACTCCCAAGGAAGCAAGACTTACCAAGCATGCTACTCACTTAGGCTTCAAAAGTTCACATCCATCAACCAAAAATTTAACACTACATGAACATTAACACTACATTATTATATCAACATTACATTATTATATTAACATTAACATTAAAAAAAAGACATATATTAACATTAACAGTAACTAAAAAAAACATGAATGACATTTTTGTACATATATTAACATTAACAGTATACATATTAACATATTAATATATATTAATATACATATATATTGATAGTATATTAATATACATATGTACATAATAATATATTAATTGTTAACTGTACATATATTAACAGTAGCTAATCTACTACATGAATGACATTTTCGTAGCACTACTGTACTAGCTACTCTACTTGGAATCTGTGTTGGACCAATATTTTGAGTTAATGTTTTGAATACCTTCTCATCTCATATTTAGTATTGGTAATAAGACAATGACCAGACGTAACAACTATAATTTTTCTAACGGTTATTTATTTTACTATAAAAATCCCATAATTTACTCTATAAAATTTACAACTCCTCACATCTTTCTCTCTTTATTCTCTAATATAATATTAACACCATACTTGCAAGCTCAAATTCCTTTAATTTATATAATATATATTTACAATTTATTATACACATAAATCATAATATTTATTTTGTTAGTACATTCATATTATTACAATGGATTCTTCCAACATTCCACAAGTGTCATCATTTATTCAAAATGATCCAAATATCATTATGCCCGAAAGTGCCGTTCCGGGTTCGAGTACAATATTTCCACGTCCTACCTGCGAGCTAACCAAACGTACAGCGGCTGTTTGGGATCATTTCATCGAAGTGTGGATTGCGGAAGGTGTTAAGAAAGCCCAATGCAAAATATGTAACAACTTCTTCGGGGTTAAAGGAAATAACACATTACTCCGTCACTATGAGTCGTGTTTGAAGAAGCACAAAATAACTGATGAAAGCTCTCAATCACAAATTGATCGTTCTAGTCATAGTTGGAGTTACGATCAAATATTACAAAAGGAGTGTCAAGCTAAGTTGGTGATCGAGAAGGAGCTTCCATTCAATCTTTTTGATGATGCGCGTTATACCGACTACATTCAAGGCGCATTGCAACCAAAATATAAACAAGTAGAATGACTATTAAACGTGATGCAATTAAATTATATAATAAAGCTAAAAAGGAATTAATTGAATATTTTGATAATTTTGATGGTAAAATTTGTTTAACTAGTGATACTTGGTCCGCTAATCATCAACTTCTCATTGGATAGATTTTGATATGTTTATGCAAAAAAGAATTATAGGATTTGAATATTTTGAATTACCACATAATGGTCAATCAATATATGCTCAAATTATGTCCATAATCCGTACTTTCAAAATTAAAGATAAAATAATGAGTATTAGTTTAGATAATGCAACAAATAATACTAGTTCTATTAATATGTTAAAAAATGATTTAAAACCTAAATGGTGTATTTTTTTCATGTTAGATGTGTATGCCATATAATAAATTTGATTGTACAATCCGGATTCACTTACTGGCAAACGCCAATAAATAAAATTCATTTTATGATTGGTTATATATATGGTTCAAATAGAAGAATGCAAGATTTTAGAACTTTTTGTCATACAAGAGGTGAAAATTTTAAAAGAGTAAAGTTTGATAATAACACTAGATGGAATAGTACATATGATTTATTTAAAGATGTGTATAAACGTCAAAATATACTTATGGAGTTTTATAACACACAAACTGATCATGAAATAACAAATCAAGACTGTGATTTATTATGTCAACTTTTAAATATTCTTAAAGTTTTTAAAAAACACACAAAATATTAAGTGGTGTTTATTATCCTAAAGTTCATCATGTTCTATTTGCATGTTTGGAAATAACAAATATGTTTCAACAATATAAATATGATCCTTTTTGGAGTAACCTTATTTTTAGTATGGAAGAAAAATTTTAAAAATATTTTGAATACATGCCTACTATTATTACTTGTGCAACAACGTTAAACCCCATAATAAAATTAGAAGGTGTGGAAAGTATTTTAGAAGATATAGTAGAAAATATAGGTACTAAAAATATTGATTACATTAAACTAAATTTTAATAATATATTTGCTTAATTTTATAGACAATATGAGTCTATATATGCTACATCTACACGTGCACCACCCCCTGCCCCTTCATCTTCTAAGTTTTCATCATTATTAAAATCATTATCAAAAAACCAAAAACTTCATCACACACAAGCCGTTTAAAAGAACATGGTTTAATATTGTAGTACTGATTTTAGAAGTTTTATGACCGATCAAGAATTTGAAAATTTTGATATACTTGCATTTTGGAAAAATCATAACCGACAATATCCTACTTTGGCCGCCATGGCCCGTGATTTACTAACTATCCAAGCTTACCCATAGCTTTGAAATCTTGTTTTTCTTTATTTGGCAGGGTACTAGATGAAAAAGAAGTAGATTTAGTCCAGATTCGTTGGAGATATGTATTTGCTATAGAGATTATCTTGCCGCACAAAGAAGAATACAAGACGTAATAGAAGATCAAGATAGCTCGAAAGATCTCGAAGTCGGAGCAGGAACTGCCGAAAATGTACATCCATGAAGATTTGAAGATATACTTATTATTGTTTAAGTTATACTTTAAAGTTACAAACTTATAATTATTCATCAAATTAGTGATTCATAAATTATTACTTATTCATTGTTGTAATTTGTTAGTTGTAAGTTTGTAATACATTATTTTTAATTAATAAATCAATCAAGTTTAAAATTTTAATTATTCATTATTGATTTATTGTAAATAGTAATTACATTTAATTAATATATCAATTAATTTATTTAATATTAATAAATTAGTTGCTTAAATTTTAATATTAATATACTAGTTAGTGTATTAATATTAATAAGTTAGTTGATTAAATTTTAATATTAATGTACAACTTAGTTTATTTAATATTCATAAGTTACTAAGTTAGTTAATTTAAATTTAATATTAATAGTTAGTTTATTAAGTAAACATATTAGTAATCTTAGCCTGAAATGATGAAATATGGAGTGGAGTATATTGTCCGAACTTGAGCCTTGAAAATTGAAATTTGAATGAGATTTTATGGAATGATGGATGATGATTTGATTGGACATTTGGACCAAAAGAAAAAAAAATTAAGTGGAAAAATTGCCTTAAGCCTTAAGCTGCTAACTGCCGGTGCTAAGCCCCACTGCCCGCCCCCAGGCCACATGGACATTAAAAAAATAAAGAGAAGAATCAGCCTGCCCCAAGCCTAGCCTGGCCTGGCCTGCAGACATGATTAGATCAAAGTTTTGTGAGAAAGGCCTGGCCTTAAGGCCCAAAGTCAAAGCTTGGCTCGGCTTCGGCTCGGGTCAATCTGGCTAAAGTTCGGCGGAGGCCAGTAGGACCAGTCGAGATAAACTGTTGTGCACCTCTGTATGTAATCTTATAGAGAACTTGTGCTTTAAATACTTTTGAATTGTAATTCACATAGAGATATGTTGATTAGTTAATTAGGGTGTCTTGCTTAATTCTATCAATTATGGATTTAAGTGAGTATGGGTATTATGCATCGAGAGGTGGTTTTATCTGCTTTGGTGTTCTTGATTAACAATTCTGGATAGAAAATAATTGATGAGAAGTGTGTTAATTTAAATGAAGCAATAAGTGAAGTCGTGATCTTAAATCTCCATAATCTGATTTTTAATTAGTGGTAATTAGAATTAGTGTAATTAGATAATTTAATTTATATTGTTAAATTGGTTGTTTAAATAAAATTAGTTTGATTAAGGGTTAGTACTTAGTAATTTTTATTAATAATTCCTCGTGGGAACGATACTCTACTTTCACTGTATTACTTGTTGACCACTTATACTTGCATGTTGTGCGTAACTAGATTTTACCCAACAAGTTTTTGGCGCCATTGCCGGGGAATTAGTTTAATACATTTTTGTCAATATTAGCTTCAATCAAATTAGTCTTAATTTAAACATTTTTTTCTTTTTATTTTATTCTCTTCCTATTTTTCTTTCTTTTCAGGTACCATGGATGGATGCAATTATCAAAGGCCATATTCGAATATGACTCAACCAAGGAGAGCGGGGATTGACGGACTCAATGTATTTTCTACATTATTAGCACAACTTGAGACACTTTCGAGGAGGTTGGACATTATTGCAGCCCAACGTAATCGAAGAATAGCAGTTACTTGCAATTATTGTGCTGGCAATCACCCGAGTAATCAATGTACAATTAGTTTTGGGCCGGTACAACACGGTGGTGAATACCTCAACGATTTTACATATGCTAATTATCATCAAGTTTGGGGGTATCACCCGGATTCGTCATGGAGCTATACTTATAAAGACCAATACTACGCTCCAAATCCATCATACACACCGGAATTTTCATGTCCACCTTCATTGCCACAAGAAGAAAAGCCAAATTTGAGGGATGTAATATTGAAGGGCATATCAAACCTAGAGGAGATGAGGATTAGCCAAGAGCTGTCAACCCAAAATTTTAATAATCGGATGGAACAACTCGTCACTACCTCAACTAATGGTCCTCAATACATGGCTTCCGAGACTGAGACGGATAATTCAAAGTTGGAGGAATTGTGGTCCAAGTTCAAATAAGGAGAGGAGGATTAATCAAGAGATATCAATTCAAAATCTGTAGAACCAAATGGATCAAATGCTTAAAGCCCTGAACAACTGTCCTCAAAATAATTAGTGTTATGACGAGGATTCCGAGATTGATGAAGTGCCCGAGCCAAATCTTTAACTGGATGAGCCACGATATGTTGAAAAAGACGACAAGTGGGGATAATGAAAACAAGGTCGGTGAAGAGCTAACTATGAGTACAAATGAGGAGGACCCAATGTTATTAAAGCCTCAAGTGCCTTCTCCACCAAAATTCAAGGATCCAGTTAGATTTGCAAAACCTTGTCCGCTAGGTAGTCATGTCATCGGCAATACTCCTTGTGTCGTAAAAGCGAGTACAACTTCGAAGCCATGGTGCGATGAGCTAGAGAAGATAGAAGAAGAGAGTGTTGTGTCTGACAAGCCTCAATGCCAGAATCTATTCGCAGACACAATGGAGAAAACACCTAAATGTTGGATGTTCTTGAATGTGATCTTAGCTAAAGAAAGCATGCTAGGTGACTTTAATACAATGGATATCACAAATGGGAACCTTCTAAAAGCTACATTATTTTTTATGGATGGAGGGTTCCTCAACCTTCGAAGAGGAATTGGATAGCGTTGACAAGACAAAGTCAGGCTGAAAGACTGTAAATCAAGCGTTGACTGGGAAGCAACCCAGATTTTTTTTTTTTATATTTATATGCTTTCCTACTTTATTTAGTAGATAGGAATCACGTTATATTCCAAAGTGCTATTTTAATCCATGTTGTCTCTCTTCATTGCAGGTATTGGAGGTTCAATGGATAGAAAAATGATCATTACCGTCGTTGCCACCATCACCTCACACTTAGCTGATTACAGGGAAGTTCTCTTCTACTTACAGCTGTATTTTTACAATGAGGACATTGTAATTGCTAAGTTTGGGGGAGTTTAGTTTAGTTCTTTATTGCATGTTTAGTTTCATGTTTATGTTATGTTATTTTGTATATGTTGTTAATTTAGTTTAGGTTCATTATGTTTGCATTCATGTAGTACAGCTGCATAAGTAGTTGCATAGTAGTATAGTTTGAATAGCATTATATTCAGTTTCTTGTTAAAAAAAATCAAAAATTCAAAAATAATAGTTAGTTACTATGTTCATCTTGCATGAGTCCAGTTGTTTTGATAGTTACAGCCTATTTTGGCCAATGATGAGAATGGGATTGAGTAGATAAGTATAGTACTAATTATTAGAACTTTAATATGATTTCTTGTTGTGAATTGAATCTTTTCCTATTGAAGGCCCTGGTATAATCAAGGTTATACGTTAGAGACAACTTTGTTGACTGATTAAGTTTAAATTGATACATAATTGACTTCTTAAGGATAATATTAGTTTGAATAAATGAAAGACTTGAACAGGCGGAGAGGGCTAAATTTAGACAAAAACTTAAGTTTGGGGGGAAAATTTGGGATATATAAGCTTCAAAAAAAAAAGAAAAAGAAAAAAAAAAAATAATAATAAAAAATGATGGAAAAAAATATCGTGCCTAGTCTTGTTTTGGGGCCTTTGTTACTTGAGCAAGTACGCCCGAGGGGATTGACTTTACACCTAGCGCCCTAAGGTCTTATATGGTCTGGGAGTCGTTGGTCGAAAGCTCACTAAGGGATAGAACTGTTAGCCTAATGGAATGAGACATTGCACAGTCATGGTTAAAAAAATGGGAAAAGTGCAAAAAGCCCCCGTAATGCAAAGTAAAGCATAAGTATCCAGGATTGCACTTTTGAATTTGGTGGAAGTTTGACTTTAGTTTGATCTAGCTTATTCATGAATTTTGTGAGTTTGCACTATATGATGCCTTTAAAGAGATCTATTATGTGTTGTATTTAGCATTATATCAGTTAGCATGGATGTTGAGCACACACACACTATACCAGTAATAACATTTTGAGATTTGATGATTGATAGGAATTATTGATTGGTTTTGATATGATGTATTATGATGTTTACTTGATTTCTCTAAGGCCGAGTGAATAGATTTGATTCTATCAATACTGTTGGATTCGTAGGCATATAGATTAGTTGCATTTCGTTGCATTGCATTGCATTATGTTATGTTGCTTGAGGACAAGCAACGGTTTAAGTTTGGGGGTATTTGATAAGTAGATTTTATACCTACTTATCTGGTATCTTTTACTTGAATTAGTTTCTTATATTCATGTGTCTTAGTTACTTTTCATGCATTTTGTGTTCATTTTGTAGGTTATATGTTTGGGAGCGATGTGAGCGACTATTGGTAAGGAAATCGCAATGAATTGGTATTAAAACGCAAGAAAAAGCAATCCGGACATCATTTGGGCTTTTATGTTCATTTCATGTTCTTGGCTTGGAACTTAGACTATATTGTAGAGCTTCTTCTTAGATTTTTGGAACATATTGAATCATTCCAATCGGAGTTCAGATGCAAGAGTTATGACATTTGTACCAACGGATGTTGAATTTCGTTGTTTTGGGTGGTCATTTGCATAGCAGTCACTTCCAGTTTAATTTCGACCTTCATCCATTCGTTATTTCTCAATTCTTAAAGAATGAAAGTTGTAGAGCTCATCGATAGATTCGATTTGATAGGTGGCAGGCCCTGTAACTCCTCTCAGATCAAACGTTATGGCCATTTTACCAGAGGACACTGCAGCAGAAAAAACAACTAGTAGCTTACACCAAAGCCAGGGCTTGCTATTTTATGCCTTATACCCAAGCCGGGGCTTGGGGTCTTGAGCTCAAAATCAGTAGCATAGCAAGCTGGGGCTTGCTATTTACAAGGCAATACCCAAGATGGGACTTGGGTATGCGTAGAAAAGGCAATTTTAACTAGAATTTGAGTTCAAGAAAGATTGATTCGAGTTGTTTGATTCAAGAACCTCCAAGAGGGCTTAAAGACATTTAAGGAGGCTTATAAAAGGAGGAGATTTACAAGGATTAAAGAAAGTTTTTGGAGAATTCCATTAGATTAGATTAGAGTAGATTGGGAAAAACCCCTAGTTCTTATTAGATTTGGAGATTGAAGTAACTTGGAGACCATTGAAGATTCAAAGTAGAAGCAATGAGAGAGCATAAAATCTATAGACAATAGATTCTATCTTCTTATCTTCTTCTATCTTTGTCTTTTAATGTTTATTCAAGTGTGGATTCTTAATTTTAATTCAATGAACTAATTCTTTGTTTGAGATTACAATGGATCTTATTGTGTAGTTTATTTTAATATGCTTCACTATCAATTATTATATTCTATCGTGAGGATTGTCTATTGTGATTTAGACTTAATTGCTTAATTACCTAGCTAACAATTACCGTGATAATCTATATGAACTCGAGAGATGAAGTATAGATTTAGATCTGATCAGGATAGCATGTGTTTGTGATTTCTGCATAGATGGAATTCATGATTCGTGTGTAGGATAGAGATATGCCTTTACGCCATATGTAATCTTATAGAGAACTTGTGCTTTAAATCCTTTTTAATTGTAATTCACATAGAGATATAGTGGATTAGTTAATTAGGGTGTCTTGCTTAATTCTATCAATTATGGATTTAAGTGAGTATGGGTATTATGCATCGAGAAGTTGTTTTAACTGCTTTAGTGTTCTTGATTAACAATTCAGGATAGAAAATAATTGATGAGAAGTGTGTTAATTTAAATGAAGCAATAAGTGAAGTTGTGATCTTAAATCTCCATAATCTGATTTTTAATTAGTGGTAATTAGAATTAGTGTAATTAGATAATTTAATTTATATTGTTTAATTGGTTGTTTAAATAAAATTAGTTGGATTAAGGGTTAGTACTTGGTAATTTGTATTAATAATTCCCTCGTGGGAACGATACTCTACTTTCACTGTATTACTTGTTGACCACGTATACTTGCATGTTGTGCGTAACTAGATTTTACCCAACAACGCTCTACTGGAGAAAGATGAGGCCAGATCAGCCAGAGATGCATTGATTGTAGAGTGGGATGCTACCCTATCTTCTCGGGATGTGGCCGTCATAGATAGTACTTCAGTGAGATCCCTTACGACTGGCATCCTTACCGATATGAGTGCATATATTGATGAGCATCATGCTACCATGCAGTTGGCCTCGGATCTGCTAGCTCGTGTAGATACCATTGGGCAGGAGCTTGCAGCGTTACCTCCTTCTTCGGAGAGGGATGCTATGTTAGATCTGATAGTCTGCATACATACTTATCCATATATAGACTTGTATTTTCCTACACAGACTAGCTTAGCCATTTTGTCATGTACAGCATATATGTATATATCAAACAACATTATATATGGCAGGGAAATATATTTTGATTCACTTCCCTTTTAGTTGTGCCTTGATACTTGCTTGATATTTTGATGTTTCTTCAGGGCTTGTGATCTTGATGTATTCTGAACTCATCCTTGATAGGTGTACATTGAGATGTCGCAGGATCTTTCAAAATGGATCACTAATCTGTATGTATCCCTACCCTCTTTGGTGTCTTAGGACTAGTTTCTGTATGGAAATGTGTAGAGGAGTGTGACTTTTCCTCTCTAAGATTGACCGCACCATAGATGGTCGCCAGTACTCCTATCTAAAAGGAGCCCAGTTAGTTCCATCTCTTATGGATTGGTGTTGCCCTTCAAGGAATCAACCGTAGTTTAGATGATCGCCAACTCTCCCATTTATGGGGAGGTCAGGTAGTTCCATCCCTTTGGTCTGAAGCCGATGAAATGTGGTGGATTGATGTTTGATCCCAATTATCGTGTGACAAGTATTTGTGTTTTGGTAGGGGGTAAGACCGAACCATAAATAGCTGCCTACGTACTCCTATTGAAGAGGAGATCAGGTCTGCGTAGTTCGAACCTGGTGTAAGAGGTTCAACGCTGAATGGTGTAAGGTGTAGAAAGGGTGTAGGAATGTTTTTGCTGTTTTTGTTTTTTTTTTATTGTGACCGGGCCATATAGAATATGGTTGCCTACATACTCCCGGGTATTAGGGAGATCAGGTCGACGTAGTTCGCCCCTAAGGACGATTTACAGCCGGTAAAAAGTTTAATCCCATGTGTAGGCTAAACAGTAGGGGAAAGAAAGTTTGATCCCATGTTTGGGACAAACTGCAGGTGTGAAAAAGTTTGATCCTATGTTCAGGACAAACTTTAAGTATGAAAAAGTTTGATCCTATGTTCAGGACAAACTACAGGTGTGAAAGGTTCAATCCCTGGTGGGATAACCAAAATTGTATGAAAGGTTTGAAATGAAGTGAAACCATGCTGTTAGCTTGATGATTATGTTTCCCTGATGAGGCAGAAGAGTATGAAGGAGATTTTGTATGTAAGAAAGGGTTAGAAAACCTGAATGACTGGTGATTTAATGATCCAAAATCAGGATATTTGCTAGATGGTAACCTCAGACATAGTGTGACGCCCCCAAAAGAGGTATACATCACCTATATTGGGTCGCCACTTATATGGTAGAAAATTCAAATACAACTTAATAATACAAATGTCGTGTAAAATACGACAAAACATAAACTAAGAGTTAATAAGAATATTGTCATCTAGACAATATCCACACTCAATGGAGTCCTCATTACATTTATTGTCACACTATTTAACAGAATAGTGAGGACTACTAATGTTATCATCTGGACCGTCACTCCGTTCCCCGACTCGTCCCAGCTATATTCTCATTTCCTGAAGAGAACAGTGAAAGAAAGGGTGAGCTCAACTAGCCCAGTAAGAAATATTATGACTAAGATTATGCAAAATAAATTATCCTTAGCCTTCAACAGTATAACAATTGACAGAATATAATAGACAACAAGTTTTAGATCAACAACTGTAGTAGAATAAACAATCCATTAGAAGAGTCAAGTAGAGCATAAAATCTACTATCTTCTATGATTTAAAAGGTTTTTCATCAACTTTATTGCTGAGACTCAGCTTAAAAAAAACCACATCATCGAATCATCCATGCACCATGGCCAAGGATATTCATTAAATCATCAATGGTCATGACTATACCGAATAATCCCTGGTTATAATCATACCAAAAACTGTCCATCAATGCACTACAGGCCAATGAGGATTTTTACCACATCATTCGTCACATTACGGTCATGATTATACCGAATAATTCCTGGTCATAATCATACCAAGTCCATCTATGCACGTAAGCCAAAGATGACTTTCATCACAATATAAGCATGAGGATGATGACAATGACATAATAATTCAATAAAACAAGTTCAAGGATAAATTTTAAAGATTTATTATTTAATTTATCCAGGAATAAAGAACGTCCAAATTGCCAACATGATACTGCTTTGTGGAGTAAAATTCAAGAATAATATTCATGTACCAAAAATAATTTGGACAGAAAAGAAATATATTTTTCGGGTGAATAGTACCCCGTAAATAGTACTTCGGGAATAGTACCCCGACACAAAAAGTGTCCTGAATACCCGAGTGAATGATACTAGAGTGAATAGTAATTCGTGAATAATAACTCGTGAATAGTACTCCGACACGAAAAGTGCCCTGAATACCCGAGTGAATAATACTAGAGTGAATAGTAAGCCGTGAATAGTAACTCATAACAGAAAAATACCAAAGAAAACGATATTTCATGACGAGTACAAAAGAAATGATATCCCAGATTAGTATAATAGAATATACGAAACTGAAATGGATTTTCACCTATCATGCGGTAATCCACGTAGACATATCATTTCCACAATTTAATAAAGAATGAATACGAAGGATCATTCACCATGCATGCGGTAATCCACATAGACAGGTTATTCCAATACAATAATAAAGAACGGAATAACAAAAGAATTCACCATGCATGCGATAGACCGCACAGACAGGTTATTCCCAACAGAATAATAAAGAATGGAACTAGGTCATACGTAATCCGCACAGACAGGATATTCTAACAGAATAATAAAGAATAGAACCAGGTCATGCGTAATCTGCATGCATGGGATATTCCAATAGAATAATAATGAATGGAATAACAATGAATTCACCGGTATGCGATAGATCGCACAAAAAAAGTTATTCCCAATGAATAATAAAGAATGGAACCAGTCATGCGAAATCCGCATGCATGACGGGATATTCCAAATGTAATTATAAAGAATGGAATAACAATGTAATTCACCGTGCATGTGATGTAACCGCATAGATATGAGTTATTCCAAATGTAATAATAAATAATGGAACCAAGTCATACGTAATACGCATGTACGAGGATATTCCAATGTAATAATAAAGAATGGAATAATGAAGAATTTTACCATGTATGTGGTACTTCATGATGAGACAAAGTTATTCCAATGTAATAATAAATAGTGGAACTGTGTCAGTGCGTGTAATACGTGACAAACAAGATATTCCAACAGAATAATAAAGAATGGAATAATAGAAGAATTTCACCATGTATGCGGTACTTCGCATAGACAGGTTATTCCAACATAATTATACGGAATGGAATAACAATAGCTCTCTTCAAGAAAATGAAAGAAATAATACCCCTTACCTTAGAATAAAGCTGGATACTGGAATAGAGAGGTAGCAGACTTCTCTTCTTCTTTCTCTCTATAATAATTGCTCTATAGCTTTAGTGAATTGGTGAGAAATGAAGGAAGAATGAGCTTCTAATTATAGAAAAATATAGTTTCGATAATTGCACGTTTTAGGGATCGAAAAATTACAGTACAATACCTTCCTCTTTTCCTTCATTTTTAATTTAGTCCTGCAAGTAATATTAAACTTGCACCACCTCCCCTAATAGTAAATCATGTGAATCAATAGTAAATCATGTGACTCAATAGTTCTAGACATGTGAAAATACAAATTACAGTATAGTACCTCCATCTATACCCCCATTTTTAACTTAGTCACGCAAGTATTTTCAATCTTGCACCAACTCCCCTAATAGTACATGAATGTGAATCAATAGTACACACATATGAACAAATAGTTATAATCATGTGAATCAATAGCAATTAATTGCTCATTTATCCGGTTAATTACCCGATTGGTCAATATAACCTCCAGACATCAATTATTATTGAAATAAATGTCGATTTTCACTAACACTAATAATTCCAACACAATGGAACTATTAATGTCATCTTTAATCAACACGTATTCATCATTAATATTATAATTTACAATATTTAACAACCAGGCCGTTCCCAGGAAAGAGGGGGCTTTCTGATAAGGATTTCTCCTTATTGGCGCGCAATTAGGTGACCAAACCTCTCCTTGACAGAACTTCTAGACATTGTCAATATTTCAAATAATAATATGAATAACTTTCATTGTCTCAATTATTGATTTAATAATATAATATATTATACGGATGATCTTGTGACAATAATTGAATCAATAATACGAGAGATATGATGCAACAATTATCGTAGCAATAATTGAGTATAACCGAGTGACTTCTTACGTAAGCATCAATAATCAATCTGTGTGTGCTACTACGCAACCACAGACATATTCTTGTACTTTTACTACCGGGTAGTTCAATTGTTTTAACGGTAACACCTTTGCCGTTATTTTTATAAAAAGATAATTCTATCATTTTCTAACTACGATAATACTTCGGTTGAGGGGTCCTCCAATGATTGTGTCGTCGTACGGATATTCCCCGACAAAAAGAATATTCCCTGACTAATCGAATATTATATAACCACTTACTTACTTTTCAAAATTTTTAAATATTACAAACAACTATAACATTATATCAAATCCACACCATAATATTAAAAAAATTATTTCGAGAAATTTAAATCTTTATTCATAAAATTTGGGGTCTCACAATCTCCCCTCCTTATAAAATTTTGCTCTCGAAATTTACGTACGTACCTGGTATGCCGAAGAGATGAGGATACCTTGACTTCATTTCAGATTCTAACTCTTGAGATATAACCTTTGAGTGTTGAATACGATCCTTCTTATCCAAGATTTTAACACGTATCTCCTCATACATTAAATCTTCTGCTATCTCGTCTAGTTCTAATTTAATAATGTGGTTCGGGTCATCCACATATTTACGTAACATCGATACGTGAAAAACGTTATGAACACGTGACATACTTGGCGATAAAATGAGTCTATAAGCAACAGTTCCTACTCAATCGAGGATTTCAAATGGGCCAATAAAATCAAGGGTTGAGATAACGCCTTCTTGAACCTTCTTCTTCACAATCATCAGATTCGGGTGTGTAGCTTGAGCGGCTTTAACTTTATCGATTAAAGTCAATTCTACTTGTATATTCGTTATCTTCACGACTAAAGTCTTTAACTCTATCTTCATCATTTGTAAGTTATACGAAATGGGTTTTTGTGTTAACAACATCGCACTCGTAAACGCATATGATCTTCTACTCAACGCGTCAGCTACCACGTTCGCTCTTCCACAATGATATTGAATGGTATAGTCGTAGTCTTCAACAACTCGAGCCAACGTCTTTGGCGCATTATTCGTTCGTTTTGGTTGAAGAAATATTTAAGGGTTGAAGAAATGGGTTTTGTACTGGGGTCAATACAAAATTTGACTTCACGCTCTAGGGGTAGGCTAAGAAGTCTTCAAGAATACGTCAAGAAATTTATTAACAATAAAAATATCATTCAAAACTGTGACTCTCATCCAAGACTTGGATAGCACGTCACATGGATACCTATTAACTTGTCACCGTTATTCACGATGTCCCCTACGGATTATCTGGCTTCGGTGCATTCCACATAAGGAAATCACAAGCGAAAGGCTCGGGGCTCTCTACTTATGGCTTGATATGACAATGATTGACTTTAGTGGTTTGGTTGCTTGAATTCGCATAACAGGTTGGTTAAGAATATGAAAGCTAACAACCTTACGAAAAGCATGATGAGTAGTTAACTAATCGATTCCTAAAATCACATCAAATGCAAGTATTTTCAAAGAGATAAGATCGACAGGTAATGTGAAAGTGTTGATTTGAATCATACAGGAATTATAAATAGTGGAGGTAATGAAGGTTTCTCCCAACGGAGTTTCAACAGATAAATCAAAGTCTAATTTCTCTAGAGTCAAATTTAAACATTGAGCGCAAGTAGGAGAAATAAAAGAGTGGGTAGAACTAGTATCGAATAAGGTATAGACTTCATAAGAGTTTATAATTAACTTACGCGTAATAACTTCATTCAGGTTTCTCGACAAATGCTATCACTTAAACTACCGGATTTGACTTTGCTATAGGGTACATTCCACCCTTAATTGCTTCGTCACATTCCTGATCCATGATTTGAATCATTACTCTCTGATCCATATCGAATTGGGGTTGACCGCTCTGCACAAGGTAATTCTGAATTCGATGTTGGATTCTCCCAATTGTTGTCCAAAAAGCAAAATCCATTTTATCTATTTTGGCCTTATTGGATCAGACGTCTTTTTCTACAATATCTACGCGTCGTGCGGCTTCTACCCATGCATCATCTATTCTCCTTCGTTCAGTTGTTTCTTCTTTCATCAAAACTTTGATCATTGCATTCTCAGATTCCAGCTCTAATATCTTATACTTTGCCAATGAGTGCTTCTGTTCAAGCATCGCACATCGGGTAACACAATTTTGAATTGTTACATCTCTTTGCTCCACCACCGCCTGCCGTTCTTCGGCCTGCTCTTCTAACTCATGAATACGATTTTGTAATTCTAAATTTCGATCATAAAATTCTTCTAATAAATTCTCCTCAGGTTCCTCTTCTTCCTCACTCTCAGCTGCTACCTCTGCAACTAGCTCGGGTGTAACTATTAGTTCTTCACTCACCACGTAGATATCTCTAATTTCTTCTTCTTTTGACATCACATTAACCTGGTTAGTGATTAAAGGTGTCTCAACGGTCTCATTCACCCCATTGTGAACATTTTCAGCTGCCATTTTCAAACACTGCCACAAAACAAGGGTTAATTAACATATCACATATTATCCCTATACTCTGACCGACCAATTAAATACCAAATAAACTTAGGTAGGTCATACTAGCGAAGGAATTCCTGTCTCTCCCTCCTAGTTTCTTGTCTCACATCTCGGCCAGGTATCATATCCGTAAGCTTTGATACCAACTGTGATGCCCCCAAAATAGGTATACATCACCCATCTTGAGTCGCCAAATACATGGTACAAAATTCAAATACAACTTAATAATACAACTGTCGTGTAAAATACGACAAAAACTAAACTGAGAGTTTTAATAACAATATTGTCATCTAGACAATATCCACACTCAATGGAGTCCTCATTACATTTATTGTCACACTATTTAACAGAATAGTGATGACTACTAATGCTATCATCTGGACCGTCACTCCGTTCCCCGACTCGTCTCAGCTATATTCTCATTTCCTGAAGAGAACAGTGAAAGAAAGGGTGAGCTCAACTAGCCCAGTAAGAAATATTATGACTAAGATAATGCAAAATAAATTATCCTTAGCCTTCAACAGTATAACAACTGACAGGATATAATAGACAACAAGTTTTAGATCAACAACTGTAGTAGAATAAGCAATCCATTAGAAGAGTCAAGTAGAGCATAAAATCTACTATCTTCTATGATTTAAAAGGTTTTTCATCAACTTTATTGCTGAGACTCAGCTTAAAAAAAAAACCACATCATCGAATCATCCATGCACCATGGCCAAGGATATTCATTAAATCATCAATGGTCATGACTATACCGAATAATCCCTGGTTATAATCATACAAAAACTGTCCATCAATGCACTACAGGCTAATGAGGACTTTTACCACATCATTCGTCACATTACGGTCATGATTATACAGAATAATCCCTAGTCATAATCATACCAAGTCCATCTATGCACGTAAGCCAAAGATGACTTTCATCACAATATAAGCACGAGGATGATGGCAATGACATAATAATTCAATAAAACAAGTTCAAGGATAAATTTTAAAGATTTATTATTTAATTTATCCGTAAATCAATATAAATCAAATTGTCAACATGATATCGCTTTGTGGAGTAAAATTCAAGAATAATATTCATGTACCAAAAATAATTTGGACAGAAAAGAAATATATTTTTTAGGTGAATAGTACCCCGTGAATAGTACTTCAAGAATTGTACCCCGTGAATAGTACCCCAACACAAAAAGTGTCCTGAATACCCGAGTGAATGATACTAGAGTGAATAGTAATCGGGTGAATAGTAACCCATGAATAGTAACTTGTGAATAGTACTCTGGCACGAAAAGTGCCCCGAATACCCGAGTGAATAATACTAGTGAATAGTAACCGGGTGAATAGTAACCCATGAATAGTAACTCATAACAGAAAAATACCAAAGAAAATGATATTTCATGACGAGTACAAAAGAAATGATATCCCAGATTAGTATAATAGAATATACGAAACTGCAAATAGATTTCCACCCGCCATGCGGTAATCCACGTAGACAGATCAATTCCACAATTAAATAAAGAATAAATACGAAGGATCATTCATCATGCATGCGGTAATCCACATAGACAGATTATTCCAATAGAATAATAAAGAATGGAATAACAGAAAAATTCACCATGCATGCGATAGGTAATCGCATGCGAACGAGTTATTCCAACGGAATAATAATAAAGAATGGAACCAGGTCATGCGTAATCCGCACAAACAGGATATTCCAACTAAATAATAAAGAATGGAACCATGTCATGCGTATTCTGCACAGATAGGATATTGCAACAGAATAATAAAGAATGGAATAACAACAGAATTCACCAGGTATGCGATAGACCGCACAGACAGGTTATTTCCAACAGAATAATAAAGAATGGAACCAGGTCATGCGAAATCTGCACAGATAGTATATTCCAACAGAATAATAAAGAATGGAATAACAACAAAATTCACCAGGCATGCGATAGACCACACAGATAGGTTATTCCAACAAAATAATAAATAATGGAACCAGTTCATGCGTAATACGCATAGACAGGATATTCCAACAGAATAATAAAGAATGGAATAACAATGTAATTCACCGGGCATGTGATGATGCAGCCATGCATAAAGTTATTCCAATGAAGAATAATAAATAGTGGAACTAAAGTTATGCGTAATACTTATGCATGAGGATATTCCAACAGAATAATAAAGAATGGAATAACAGAAGAATTTTACCATGTATGCGGTACTTCGCATAGACAAGTTATTCCAATATAATAATAAGGAATGAAATAACAATAGCTCTCTTCATGAAAATGAAAGAAATAATACCCCTTACCTTAGAATAAAGCTGGATACTAGAATCGAGAGGTAGCAGACTTCTCTTTTTCTTTCTCTCTATAATTTCTCTCTATAATAATTGCTCTATAGCTTTAGTGAATTGGTGAGAAATGAAAGAAGAATGAGCTTCTATTTATAGAAAAATATGGTTTCGATAATTGCACGTTTTGGGGCTCAAAAAGTTACAGTACAATACCTTCCTCTTTTCCTTCATTTTTAATTTAGTCCTGCAAGTATTATCAAACTTGCACCACCTCCCCTAATAGTAAATCATGTGAATCAATAGTAAATCATGTGACTCAATAGTTCTAGACATGTGAAAATATGAATTACAGTATAGTACCTCCATCTATTCCTCTATTTTTAATTTAGTCATGCAAGTATTATCAATCTTGCACAAACTCCCATAATAGTACATGAATGTGAATCAATAGTACACACATGTGAACAAATAGTTATAATCATGTGAATCAATAGCAATTAATTGCTCATTTATCCAGTTAATTACTCGATTGGTCAATATAACCTCCAGACATCAATTATTATCGAAATAAATGTCGATTTTCACTAACACTAATAATTACAACACAATGGAACTATCAATTTCATCTTTAATCAACACAAACTTATTCATCATTAATATTATAATTCACAATATTTAACAACCAGGTCATTCCCAGGAAAGAGGGGGCTTTCCGATAAGGATTTCTCCTTATTGGCGCGAAATTAGGTGACCAAACAACCACAACACTTGGCGCAGCGGTAAGCTTCGACCTGGGGTAAGCCGTAAACTCGAACATCCTGGGATCGATTCCCGCCTGCAACAAGTGTGAGAATTAATTCCTTAATTCGTGTGGCCACGGACCTGGGCCGGGCTTTAGTCCCGGAACAACCCACGAAAGCCTTGTTCGGGGTGGGGGGATTAGTTGGGTTGCGATCCGAAAACCCCACATTATCAAAAAAAAAAAATTAGGTGACCAAACCTCTCCTTGACATAACTTCTAAACATTGTCAATATTGAAAATAATAATATGAATAACTTTGTCGTCTCAATTATTGATTTAATAATATAACATATTATACAGATGATACTGTGACAATAATTGAATCAATAATATGAGAGATATGATGCAAAGCAATTCCGTGAAGCAATAATTGAATATAAATCGAGTGACTTCTTACGTAAGCATCAATAATCAATACTTGTGTGCTCTTATGCAACCACGCCAGACATCTTGTACTTTTACTACTAGGGTAGTTCAACAGCTTTAACGGTAACACTTTTCGGCCGTTATTTTTATAAAAGATAATTACGTCATTTTCTAACTACGACAATACTTTTGTTATGGGGTCCACCAATAATTGTGCCGTTGTACGGATATTCCCCGACAAAAAGAATATTCCCTGACCAATTGAATATTATATAACCACTTGTTTACTTTGCAAAATTTGTAAATATTACCCATAACTATAACATTATATCAAATCCACACCATAATATTAAAAAAAATATTTCAAGAAATTTAAATCTTTATTCATAAAATTTGGGGTCTCACACATAGTACCGTTTCACGGTGTCTGAGTTGATGTGTTGTGGAAATTCATCGCCGTCCATTTCCTATAGTCTGAGAGCGCCTCCTATCAATACCTCTTTGACAACAAATGGGCCTTCCCAGTTTGGAGCGAATTTTCCCTTAGATTGATCTTGGTTGTCAATACCTCTTCTAAACCAAGTCATGTTATTTAAATTACCGTAGCCGGATTTTTCTGTTGTAGGATATGGCGATCCTTTGTTGATATAACTGACCATGGAAGATAGCCGCAATTCGCCTTTCGTCTATTAGAGACAATTAGTGATATCTGCCTTATACCCATTGGTCTTCATCCAGCTGAGCATCCATCAACACTGAGGGATTCCCTTTCCACCTCTATAGGGAGCACTGCTTCCATCCCATAGGCTAATGAGTAGGGGGTTGCCCCAGTGGAAGTACACATTGAAGTTCTGTAGGCTAATAAAGTCAGAGGCACCAAGTCAGGCCATCCTTTGTGGTTGGCGGATATCTTCTGCATGATCTTCTTGATGTTTAATTAGCCGCTTCAACAGCACCATTCATCTTTGGACGGTAGATGACGGAGTTAAGGTGTATGATGTGGAATTAACTGCATAACTCCTCCATCATTTTTTGTTGAGGTTCTTAGCATTGTCTGAAACAATTACCTCTGTTTGTCCATATCGACAAATGAAATTGTTTCTGATGAAAGCAATGATGACTTCATTGGTAACCCTGGGGAAGGAGGCTGCTTCTACCCACTTGGTGAAGTAGTCGATCATGGTGAAGATAAATCGATGCCCATTACTGGCTTTGGGCTCGATGGGTCCGATCACGTTCATTTCCCACATTGAGAAAGGCCAGGGTGAACTCATATTATGGAGTTCCCTTAGAGGGGCGTGGATAGCATTCCCATGAATTTGGCATTGGTAGCATCTCTTGACGTGATCATCACAGTCAACCTTGAGAGTAAGCCAGTAATGCGCTGTTCTGAGGATCTTCTTAACAAGTAAGGGTCCGCTCATATGTAGGCCACATACTCCGCCATGGATTTCATCCATGAGCCTCTGAGCTTGGTCTTTGTCCATGCATCTAAGGAGATCTAATCATGCATCTCTTTTGTAGAGTGTGTGACGCCCCCAAAATTAGGTATACGTCACCCATCTTGGGTCGCCACTTACATGGTACATAAATTCAAATACAAACTTAATTATACATCTGTCGTGTAACATACGACAATACATAAACTGAGAGTTCTAATAGGAATATTTTCATTTAGACAATATCCATACTCAAAGAGTCCTCATTACATTTATTGTCACACTATTTAATGAGAATGGTGAGGACTACTAATGCTATCTTCGGACCATCACTCTTTTCCCCGACTCGTCCCGCCTATATTCTCATTTCACGAAGAGAACGGTGAAAGAAAGGGTGAGCTCAACTAGCCCAAGAAGAAATATTATGACTAAGATAATGCGAATAAATTATCAATAGTCTTCAACAATGTTAAACTAATAAAATACAATAGACAACCAGTTTAACTGCAGCGGAATATACAATCCATTAAAAGAGTCAAGTAGAGAATAAAGTCTACTATCTTTTAGGTTTTAAAAGGTTTTCATCAATTTTATCGTTGAGACTCAAATTTAATAAATAAACCACCACATCTAATCATCAACGCACCACCGGCCAAGTATTTTCATCAAATTATCAATGGTCATGACTATCTTAGAATCACCCCTGGTCATAATCATACCAAAAACTATCCATCACTGCATTACAGGCCACTGAGGACTTTTGTCACATCATTTATATCAAGCCATGATTATACCGAATGATCCCTGGTCATAATCATACTAAGTTCATCTATGCACGTAAGCCAAAGATAACATAAGATAACATGAGAATGATGACAATGACATAATAATTCAATAAAACAAGTTCAAGAATTATTTAATCCAGGAATTATTAACGTCCAAATTGTCAACATGATACTGTTTTGTAGAGTAAAATTCAAGAATAATCAGAAGAATATTTCCATGAAAAGATGCTGGATGAAACGCAAATAGCAAAGATATTCTACTAATTTCATGGAGTATAGAAGTCAACGTTTTAACCAGCTGGGTATAATAAAGAATGGAATAACAAAAGAAATCACCATGCATGCGATTTGATGTATGAGCAAAGTTATTCCAATAGAATAATAATAACGGAACCGGTCAGGGTGAAATTCACACAAGCGAGGATGATCCAACAGAATAATAAATCTTTGAATAATAACAATGGAACCAGTGTCGGTGTAAAACATACGCATGGATATTCAAACAGAATAATAAATGCGGAATAATAAACAATGGAACCAGGTCCGGTGTAAAACACACAGACAGGATATTCCAACAGAATAATAAAGAATGGAATAACAGAAGAAGATCACCAAGTATAGGGGATTCCGCGTATACAGGTTATTCCAACAGAATAAATAAGAATGGAATAATATAAGGATTTCACCAAGTATAGGGTATGCTGCATGATACAAAAGTTATGTATAGGGTATGCCACTTTTACAGGTTATTCCAATAGAATAATAATGAATGGAATAACAGAAGTTCTCTTCATGAATAAGAAAGAATAACACCCCTTACGGGTACAACAAATAATATCCCTTACCTTAGAAGAACTGAATATTGGAAAAGTGAAGTAGCAGAATACTTTTCTTCTTTCTCTCTATAGATTTTCTCTCTATAGCTTCTCTCTATAATTTCTCTCTCTAGAGTTTCAGTGAATTCGTAAGAAAATAATGAAGGAATGAGCTTCTATTTATAGGAAAATAGAATGCATAGTAATTAATCTATGAACGGTCCAGATTGATTTACTTTAACTGATCGGCGGTCCATATTTAAAGCAAAATCTTTTAAATAAAATATAATATATTCTATTTATATAAAAACATTTTACTATGCAAACACTATGCAAAACACTATGCAACACTATGCATAATAAAATATAATATATTCTATTTATAGAATAACTTTAATAAAGTATTCTGTTTATATATAAAGATGTTTCTGTTTTATTACGTTAATAATACGAATAAAACAAAACGTCATTATCGCTATAATAATTCATATTATTAATTGACAATAATTGAGTCAAACTGATCGACTTCTTACATAAATATCAATAATCAATACCGTGTGCTATTATGCAACAACGCGTATTACTGTACTTTTACTACCGAGTAGTTCAACAGTTTTAACGGTAAAACCTCCGTCATTATTTTCATAAAATATTTTGTTCGGGTGAATAGTAACTCATGAATAGTAATTCGTGAATAGTAACTCGTGAATAGTACTCTGACACAAAAAGTGTCCCAAATACTCGAGTGAACAATACTAGAGTGAATAGTAATTTTGGTGAATAGTAACCCGTGAATAGTAACTCGTGAATAGTAACTCCGACATAAAAAGTGTCCCAAATACTAGAATGAATAGTAATTTCAGTGAATAGTAACCCGTGAATAGTAACTCATGAATAGTAACCGGGTATTTTATGACAACTTGTCTACTTTGAAAAATTTTTAAATATGACCCTTAACTTTAAACTTTTATCAATTTAACTATTCACCAAAATAGAAAAATTAAACACTTTTATTTCATAAAATTTGGTGTCTCACAGAGTGCATCTCCGCTCAAGTAGAAATTTATAGCCAATCGATGGATCCGCCTTTTTTTAGTCGGGCTCGCCTCAGCGGGTGTAGATCCATCTCGCAGATACTCCTTGATGTGCTGATACCAAGGGTGTTGGATGGGAGGTAGCTCATCCGATACTTCTCCAACGTAGTTCCCATAGGCTGGAGCCTTTTGTAGGGCAACTGGGATGCTTGGCATGTTTTCCTTATCTTGTACGTTAATCAAGGAGGATAAAGTTGGTAGCGCATCCGCAAAATCATTCATATTCTGAGGAATGTGGAGGAAGTTTACTTCTTCGAACTCCGAAGCCATCTGTGAAACTTGCCGATGGTAAGGCGGCAAATGTAGCTCTTTGGTTTGATAGATTCCCGTGGTTTATTTGATTACCAACTCCGAATCCCCAAAGACAGTTAACCGTTTGATGCCCATTAAATGAGCAAGTTTTAACCCCATGATACAGCCTTTATACTCAACTGTGTTGTTGGTGTTGACAAACTATAATTTGACGGAGACGGGATACTGCTCCCCCGTACCGGACACTAGAACTGCTCCAGCTCCAGAACCTTTTGTGTTAACAGCTCCATCAAAATACATTTTCCACATATGGCATGCATCGTACTGATGGTGTTGCTGAATTGCCATGACCCCTTCATCGGGGAAGTATATTTCTAAGGGTTTGTAATCCCCTGTGGGTGCGACAGCCAGTTGATCCACAATTCCTTGTCCTTTTAATGGACTTTTGCGTCACGTAGACGATGTCAAATTATTGCAGAATTAACTGCTATCTGGACAGCCGACAATTCAGTATGGGCTTACTAAACACGTATTTGAGAGGATCCATGAGGGATATGAGATGGGTTGTGTGATCATGGAGGTAATGTTGTAACCTCATGGAAGCCCATGCTAAAGCACAACAAGTCTTCTCAATCAGAGTGTACTTGTGTTCACTGCTACTGAATCTTTTGCTGAGGAATTTGTCTACCTACGAGTCTAGTAATCAAACATCGACAGGATAGCCACCTGGTGGAGGAACCACACAACATACATTCACATACAACGTGTCTCATCGATTATGAAAATGATGACATGTGCGAAGAACTAATATCACATATAACTATATTGCAGTGTAGTAAGTAAAATGCATTCGTACACATTCATCAAAAAATGTAAATGCAACATCTACACAAGCATATAACAGTTTTAAAAAGCTTGTAGTAGCGGCTTAAGCCCTCTTACTGGAGTCCCCAGCAGAGTCGCCACCTGTCGACGTCGGGATTTTTATTTGTCCCTTTTTCTGTTCTTGTTCTTTGGTGTTCTCATGTTAGGTGATATTTGTTTGAAAAAACAAGTGAAAAAGGTCCGACATATATATGTCAACGATTTGACTGTAAGAGTCGCCAGTTGGTGTTTTTAACTGGTTGCACCAACACAATCGAGAAAAGGTTTGCACATTAACCCAGTGATGTGACACTGCTAAACGGGTCTATGAAACCGAGATTCATTAGGGTTCGGGGGCTTGATTATGCGGAGGGAATGTGTTAGGCACCCCCCAACATCCGTGTTACCACGGTAACTGCCACTTTTTAAGAAACTGTTATATAAATATATGTGTGTGTGGGTCAATGTGATGTTATTTAGAAGTAGTGCGAGGCCTCGTTCGCACCTATATACAAAGGGTTAGAATTTGTATAAAATTTAATTTTTTAGACAAGATATATCAATGAGATTTTATGAAAGAGGTTTTTCAAACCGTGTGCTCAATAGTAATTGAGGCCTTTGATACTTCCATTTTATTATTAAATATTCGACTTGGTTGATTTTATTTTTGAGATGCGAAGCATCTTCGAGAAAATAATATATAACAGTGCCGAACTTCTCATGGGCATGAAAGCCATCTAAGGAAATTCAAACACCGTGAATGATTTACAAGCTGCTTATAGCTGAAAATGTCCATCACGGGAACCGAATCTAGATTAAGTAGACTGAATCTGTGATCACATGATTCCTAGGCTCACATGATGCCGTAGTTTATATGAAAAGCAGTAAGCATATATATATATATATATATATATATATATATATATACATGATCAACCACCACGAAGCACTACAAAAAAATGGGGCTTCAGCAAAAACCGATTTAGGTTGTTAAAGGTGAAATTTCGTTGCAAAAGGGTTTTGGCAACGACTTTACTGTCGTTTCATCTTTCGTTGCGCAATGAGCATTGCTAATCGTTTCGTAATGAACATTTTTTTTTCGTTGCCAAAAGTAATACATTTTGCAACGAAATTTGGCTTTCGTACAGAGACATCGATCCTTTAGCAACAAAATGTATTGTTGCAGAATAATTAAAATTTTGTTGCTAAAACCCCCATTTTGTTGCAAAAGCCTGCTAATTGGCAATAAAATGAATTCTTTTTTTTTTTTGCAATGACCATGCATTTTCGTTGCAATTGACACCATTTTGCAATGACATTTTTCGTTATAGTAATTTATGAAAATTGTTGCCTAAGCTTGCTTTCATTGCGAAATGTAAACTTTTTAGCAACGATTTTCGTTGATGATTATATTATTTGACCACGACATTATGCTGAATCAGCAACGAAAATGTTTGTTGCTGGTTATTTTTCAATAGCAACAAAAGTCGTCGATTAACAACGACATTATATGTTGCCGTTTCTTTATATGTGTAAGGAAAGTTGATATGATTTCTAATGATAAAAAATGTTGTCTTTTATTTTAGTATTAGCAATAATATCCTCTCCGTTGTTATTAGGTTAATTTTTCATTGCCAAATATTATATTTTTAATGTCATTAGCAACGAAAATTTGTTGCTAAATGTATAAAAAATTGTTGCTACATAAAAACTTGTTCAATGCTTTGGTAACGAATTATATTGTTGCCAAATCAAAATTTGACATTCTTTTTGTGTACCTGGCTGGCTCAATGTCCCCTGTGACACCTCCAAATCTAAGTACTTCATTCCCACAATATTTGGTGCTCACTATCCATACATTCATACTATCTACCCAAATAAAATAATATTTAAACCATAAATCCTCCCTTTAAATAGGGTTACATCATTAAATTCAAATACATCCCAGGTTGTCTAACCTTTAAACATCATATAAGCGCAGAAATAAAATTATTACATCACATCATTATTTAAAAGTCTATGGGCATAATCAATAAAAAACTTTACAAGTACATTTTTCCCTTTCCTTTGCTAGTTGAAGACTCATCTACCTTCTCAACTTTAGCTGCAATAATAATGTTTATGCAAGAGTGAGCAAAAAAATTGCTCACTAGATATAGCAATGAATCGACAAGAATGAAATAACTTCCAATGAATAGGCTCATCAAAACTGAATAGTACTCTATCAATGATAACCAAAGAATGGAATCAAAATATGGAATGCATAAAAACTGAGGGTCATAAGACCACGAACTATGTCCACGGTTGCAAGTAATCTTTCAAATTCAACTTTAACAGTCATAAGACTATAAGGACTCCTCGTACTTAAGGGGATCAACCCTTCGTACAATGTATTGTGCACAAACATTTCAACACTAAGAGTAAATTTCCCTTAATAATAGGGTTGTTCATATCAGTATTTAGAGTACAAGTTTGCAACAAAGAAATTTTGGTTTGGATAAGCTTTCAAGGGTAATTTGAAGTTTAACGATCATCAACTAGAGGACTAGTTGAATCAATAGTGTTTGATAACACAACAGTTGATTAATAGTAACATAATATGGAACAATGAATAAGTGTAAGTGAACTAACTATATTTTGAACTCATGCTTAGAAACAACTACAAATCATAAGTATTGAATGACAATAAACCTTGCTTGAATAATATTAAGCTAGGACTATGAATTATTGAATATACATTAAGTAATAGCAAGCTGAAAATAAAGCTTGTTCATTATGAGAATAGCTTGTGTCAAGTAAATGAACAAAGATAGTTCAACATTAGAAATTGAAATTCAAGAAAATTGCATTCATAGTACCTGAAGGACAATAAAGAAACTTGTCTAACAATAAATAAGTTAGGATACATCAATAAATATTGGAATTCAAAACTTGTTAGAATAAAGATAAGATCATAGCTAGCTTGTTCAAATAATGATTAGGACTATAAGAGTTCGCTTAATAAAACTTTAAAGCAAGAAACTTTCTCAACGTAAATGTAGAGTTAGAAAACTTGCCTCGAGCGTAAGCTCTAATATTAAAACTCACGTTAACCTATACATAGTATTAAAACCACAACATCTATTAGACATACTAATATTCACTTTTTAACATAACACGCATTTTAGCTAAACTTGTTATTTTAGTACAAGTCTTACATTACCATTCACATTTTAGAAATTCCAAGTGTTGACTTCACAACACTTGTCTAACATTCATTGTGTATACTAAGTTATCACATAACGCGTTCGTAACTTACTAATCATTTTTATAACTTTGAATTTACTAATCACACAAAGCATGACTCTGTTTTAACCTTGTTGTTATATGGATTATAACATTAAGCTATGTTACATTGGATGCCCAAAGTCTGTGAGTAGCAGAGACCTCACTGCATCATGGATTGACTCTTGGCGTACCGCACAAATATTACATTGAATTACAATAGCGCATACCAAGATGGTCTTGTGCGCTACCAAGATTTACTTGGCGCTTATACCAACAAAAGTGCTACCAATACTACATACTGTTCGCTTTTATGTAACATGAATACAACAGTATTCATAAGCCAACTAACACAAATTTAACCCACCAAATAGTGAAATTAACATACATAATTGGTATAAAACTATCATAAACCTGTTTCCGCACATATACAACCACTTAGAGCCATTTAACAACAACTTTAGCTAATTTAAATCCTTAAATTTTATGTTTTTGTACAAAAACTTCATTTTTGACATCCTTCACGAAATTCATCACTGTAAAACCAATTTTTGTCCAAATTTCTTCATTCAAATTACATTATCTTCGTTTCTTAATGAACTAACATAAACAATACTCAATTTACATATTAACATACAACTTGACCACTAAAAATTGGTATTTTATAAGCCATATGAGAAAACATACAATGTAAAAAAAATTCTATTGTTATCCGAAAATAGCATGCAATTTCCTTGTTTAAACATAAACTCTAGCATCATAGACACATATACTCACAATTACCTGTTATTTATATCAACAATTCAACAATTTGAATTCACAGAGTATATAAAGTTGTGTCGTGAAACCCATACATACATAATAAGGTTATAGAACATACCTTTTGTTGCTTAAAAGAAATCCTTACTAAACACACTGGAATTGCTGGAAATTGCTTATGTTATCTCTCAATTCTCTCAACTCTCTCTGTCAATCTCCCATTGTTCTTCTCAGCCTTAGCAACTAGACTATGCGTAAAACAACATATAACTCCAGCCAACGCACGTTTTCAAACGTCTAAAAAAACCGACGTCTACTAAATAACCCTATTAAATCATCAGTTATAAATATTTATGTATATTATTTATTTTATTTATATTATTATAATTCCAAAAATCAAAAATCCAAAAGCCATAAGGCTTTGTTTGGCAAAACCCTTTAAATATTAAAGACTTAATATATTTAAACCTTGTTTGTAAACAATTTAGTTTATAACTTATAATCACATATTATTTATTTGGATTTCCATATCCAACATTAACCAATTAAATTAATCACATACTATATTTTAATTAAATATACCATTTTAACAAATATCACCAAATTATAATTTTCATTATAATTTTATTTAATAATTAAACACCTCAACTTAAAATATTAATTCAAAACAACAATATAACATCTCATGTCATTTCACAACTCTCTAAATTATAAATTAATTTAATTTAGAACATTATCTAATAAATTTAGATTCATAAATATTTACTAACAACCATCACATCAACAAAATATTTATTCAACAATAAACACCTCAAATAAATATTTATATAATTCAATATATATTTAAAATTATAATTTGGAATTCTGAATTGTTACATCCTACCCTCCTTAGAAGGATTTTGTCCCCAGAATCACAATTCAAACAATCAAATCGTCACATTTTTCTTCCCTTCTTATAAAGATTTTGTCCCAGAATCGAAGACATAGACTAAATAAATAACTCAGGATAATTCTTCATCATTTCAGCTTCGAGTTCCCACGTAGCCTCTTCGACATTGTGGTTCCTCCGTATCACCTTCATAGAAGGTATCACTTTATTCCTGAGCACTTGTTCTTTCCTGTCGACTATCTGGATAGGAATCTCTTCATAAGACAAATTTTTACTGAACTGCAACGGTTCATACTCGATCACATGTTTGTAATCGGGTTTATACGGTCGCAGCACCGACACATGAAAAACATTGTGCACATGCTGTAATTCTGGAGGTAAAGCTACTTCGTAAGCCACCTCACCCACTCTTCGTAGAATTTTGAAAGGTCCAATAAACCTTGGGCTGAGCTTTCCTTTCTTGCCAAAACGAATTTTCTCCTTCCAAGGAGAAACTTTCAGGAACACAAATTTCCTGATTCAAATTCACGACTCTACTTGTGTTGATCAGCATACTTTTTCTGTCGATCTTGAGCAGCTACCAGTCGTGTTTTGATAAGTGTGACAATTTCAGCGATCTGCTGTACTAGTTCTGGTCCTAGCGGTTGACGTTCTCCAACTTCATCCCAACATAGTGGTTTCTGCATTTCCTGCCGTATAATGCCTCGTATGGCGGCATACCAATGCTTGCATGGTAATTATTGTTCTATGCAAACTCCACCAATGGTAGATGATCATCCCAGTTTCCTTTGAAATCCATTATGCACGCTCTAAGCATATCCCCTAACGTTTGGATTGTTCGTTCGCTTTGACCATCAGTTTGCGGATGATATGTCGTACTCATCTTCAATTTTGTTCCCATGCATTCTTGTAATATCTTCCAGAAATTTGATGTGAACCTCAGATCTCTGTCTGATATAATTGACAGTGGAACTCCATGTCTTGAGACGATCTCTTTAACGTATATCTTTGCCAACTGATTAAGATTAAATCTAATCTTTATTAGAAAAAAGTGTGCGGATTTCGTTAATCTATCCACTATCACCCATATCGCATCATATCCTTTCTGAGTCGTTGGAAGACCTACCACAAAATCTATTGTGATATGCTCCCATTTCCATTTCGGTATCTCTAACGGTTGAAGTAATCCGCTTGGCCTTTGATGCTCGGTCTTGACTCTTTGACATGTCAAGCACCTTGCAACGCATTCTACAACGTCTCTTTTCATGTTCGACCACCAGAAATGACGCCGCAAATCTTGATACATTTTTGTACTTCCCGAATGAATCGAATATCTTGAGCTATGAGCTTCCGTCAAGATGTCTTCTTTAATATCCTGTACTGCTGGAACCCAAATTCGTCCCTCGAATCTTAGCATTCGCTCAGTATCGACCTTGTACTTCACTTCTTTACCCTCGACCACACTTTCCTTTATTTTCTTGCATTCTTCATCCCAGAAGTGAAGCGTTCTTCACTTTGTCCACCAAAGTTGGACTAGCTTCCATCTGGAATAATTTTTCATCAGAATACTTTTTTAAATCATGAGTTGGATAAGTTATTAAAATAAGAATTTTTAATAATTGAAATTCTTATTACACTTAACTTCTTTTTGGTTCTTGATTAATGTAACAAATTTTATAATCGTCAAATTTTAATTGTAATTATAAATATTTATTGAATTATATAAATATATTAATGGTAACAATGTGTAATTTAAATTGTTGAATAAATATTTTTGTTTGTTGTTGAATAAATATTTGTTGAATAAATATTGATTTTAATTTGATTTAGTTAATTATTTGTTTAATAAATAATTAATGGGTTAAGGAAAATTAATTGTTTTGAGATAATATTCTAATTTAATTTAATAATTAAGTTAGAGAGTTTATAATGATTAAATGATTTATTCAATAAATTGTTATTAAAATTAATTAAATTAAGTATGAAAACTTAATTAAATAAAGTGTGATAAATAACTATATTATAAAGGAGTTATTAAAATAAATTAAAGGAGTTTAATTTAGTTTTTGCCAAACAAACAAGGCTTAAATATATTAAGTCTTTTAATTTTAAAGAGTTTTGTCAAACAGAGCCTTATGGCTTTTGTTTTTATTTTGAATTTTGAATTATAATAAATTTAATAAATTAAATAAATAAAATATAAATAATATATATATTTTTTAGTAATCGACAACTTATTAGTATATTATTATAACGTCAGTTTTTAAAACGTTTGAAAATAGTACATTAGCTTTATTTTACGTCAATTGTGTGTGGTCTAAGACTGAGCCTAAGAAGAAAGAAAAGAAAAGAGTGTTCAGAGAATTTTGAGAGAGTTTGAGAGAGCCTGAGAGAGAATCAAGAGAGAAAGTTTTGTGTTCGTCAAGCGATTCTCAGTGATTATTAAGGATTTCTTAAGCAACAAAAGGTATGTTACACAACCTTAACATATAGATTTTACGCTATAATTTCTAAGTCTCTGTGTTTCTGAATTTGACTGTAATATAAAGTTATTTACAAAATTTTTGTAAAACCCTGTTTTTATAATTAGTTAGGAAATTATGTGTATTGGTAATTATACTTGTTATACTATTATATATATGAGTGTATGCTTAACATATAGATAAGATTGTATGCTAAATTAAGTCTACAAGAAAAGAAATTGGTTTTACAGTGAACACATGTATGAACGTGTTTTGTAGGATACCAAAATTAGTATTTGATTGTATGCTAAATTGTAAAATTAAACCGTGAATTGTTAATTGGGTATGAAATAAAGAGAACTTAGTTCAAAAGAATCAAATTGGTGTATCATTATGATTACAGTGTTCACTGTGTCAAGAAATATCAAAAATGGAGTTTTTGGTTTTAAAATATGTTATTCCAGTATGTAATTTTTCTAGAATTATGGTTTAAGTTGTGTTAATTTAGTATTTGTATGCTTGGTGAAGTTTATGTGTAATTTGCATAAGTTATACATGTTAATTGGTGTTAGAAATTAAGACATAGCTTTGTTCTGTGTTTTGTTTTGGGTGTAATTTTGAGCCTAGTTTATGACTCTCGAATTTGAGCTCTCCTCAAGCGGTACCAAAAATACTTCCAAAACTTTTGCCCAAGTTCAGCCCAAACACTAAATTCACGCCATCATTGGAATTGCACTGCATGCCCTCCTCGCGCCCAAATATTTGGAAAAGTGGTGCAGGTGGACAGTTTTGACTTGCTGTAGTAAAATGGCCATAACCTTTTCATACGAACTCTGATTGAGGTGATTCAAGATGATACAGAACGAGGAAGAATAGACCTACAACTTTAATTCTTGAAGTATTTCGATTTGAGGTCAGGAATAGGGGTCAAAATGGTCATTTGTGGGACTAATATGTATTAGGAGGCAATCGGAGGGCATCGGGAATGCACATATGCAAATGTAGTGCTCCTGAAAATAAAAGATGTTGTCCTAAGTTATAAAACATGAATATTAGTAAATATAATGATTCTTAACATTAAAAAATGATGTATTAGATAAGTTGTATAAGCATACTAAGCACACACATGAGAGACGAATCGGGCGTGTGACGAATGAACGTCGAAACGCTGTGCCAAGTGTAAATAAACTTAAAAAGTGTTTCAATTCAATTAAAATGAATATTATAAGATATGGAATGGATTTAATATAAAACCAATAAGTAGTCCTAGAAAGACTTAAGCACTTGAATGAACTTTGAATATGAAATATAGTGAGTTATAAGTCTAAAGTTAACACAATCAAATTGAACATTGTGTATTGATTAATAGGAAGGGTTATAGAATGTAGATTAAAGTTTACATTACAACTACTATTCGTTGCTATGTGACTAATAGTTGATGTGAATGATTATATAATTGTGTAGGGCACGTGCAGTACAGATAACCGTAAGCTGTTCAACTGTTATTGGTAAATAACGATCAATGCAAGTCTTTCGGTTCCTATTTGCTAAGTGAACTTGATGATTAACTGTTTTAAAAAGAGCATGATGTGTTATATATATGTTGAAAGTATGAAATGTTAAAGTCAATTTATGACTATGTTGATTGATTAAAGCATGTTGATTGAGTAAGGACTCAATCTTTTTATACTATATATGAATTGTAGCATGTATGTTATATGTTGAGCATGTTATTATGTGCTATGTGATGCATGAAAAGCTGTTAGATTTTCTTTGGTTGTCGAGCTCAACCTTTGCAAATAACCACTTTTTTTAAAAGTTAAAGATTTAAGGTAAAGTATGTACTACTTGAAAGATATGAATCGGATGTGATACTTGAAGAATTATACACTTTTGTTGTGTTATTATTATTTGAACCATGTTTAAGGTTAGAATAATGTATTAATGTTGAATTGTAATATCGTTTTGCGATGTAAATTATTGTAGTATTAAAACGATTTTGAGATATTTAGATGTAAGGGTTAAAGGTTTTGGGAACGAGGATAGTTTGTAATAGAAAATTTTAATTATTCTGCAAATTTTAATGGTTGTATTATCGTTTAATGATGTAAAATTAGAGGTTGAATGTATTATTAATGACCAAAGTCAAGAATTAAATTGTATGAATTTTGGGGTCGTTATAGTTGGTATCAGAGCTGTAGGTTATAAACCTTAGGTAGGAGTACCATAGGCTATAACCTTAGAGAAGGAAGGTGAAGATAATGAAAGAATAAGCTCAAGTAGAGTTTGAATAATAACAAGTAATATAAGAAATTTATAAAAAAAAGGATTAAAACATGCGTGAGAGGATTCAAAGAAGAATCTCGCTGAGTTATGAGGAGTATGAATGTGGGGTTACCCAACTCTAATAATAAGAATGTAAGCTGATAATACATAGACAATGTCTATAAGAAGAGAGTGATAAAGAAGTTAAGAATAAAAGTTATATTTAAGTATGGTATAATTGTACTCTTTAATAGTTGATGTATGGTATCTGGGCTAAACGATTCCTTCATAGAGCGGAGGTATATACGAACTAGCAACTCGGAACCTAGTTTGTTGGTTGTTTGTGGGAAAGCACTCAGCGTACCATATTGAAACTGTTAGAGACTCGATGTGTACCAAGTATATAAAGTGGATACGTATGATGAAAATGTGGAACTCGAATGAAATGTTGAGCAATGTAAACGAAATTAGAAATTATTAAAGGAAGAATTATTTTATAAACAAGAGAATTCAAAGAAGAATCTTGAAGAGATATAAAGATAAGATATGGTAGTTGCCTAACTCTAATAGCCAAAATAACGAATAATGATGAATCGAAAAAGTCAGTAAGATTAAAAGCATAAATGAAATCGTAAATGATGAAAAAGAGAAAGAAAGAGAATCGTAAAACAAAACGATCACGAGTGAATAAAAGAATTTTAAGGGAGATGATTATAGAATAATGTCACGACGTGATCTGTTTAAGTTATAAAAGGAAAGATGGTCTGTAATATTTGAATAATTACAGCTTGATGCTATGAAGATGATGTGTTATGAAATAGTACGAGGTAAACTCACGAGGAGTTATAGATAATGTGATACAAGGAATTCGTATCGAGCAAAGAGCAAGTTAAGAGTAAGATAGAGTTAGGTGGGATTTCAATTGAGGACTCATGTGATGGCTGAGTTGTACAAACCTTTGTATGGGTGAGGGTTTTGTGCTTGCACTTAGTTTATCATATTGATAATCATTGGAATGTTGGTGTTGCGCTATCAATGTATATGTGGCGAAAAGGTGATTCTTTTCTCATGTGTATATTTGATAGTTAGAAACTATTAAGATTAGTCAGATATTATTAGGATTAGGTGCGGTTCTTAAAACTAATGCATATGATAAGTTCATGACTCATAATAATATGGTATGTTTTGAACCCTCAAATGAATGGGCGCTGGTCTGACTAGGATAAGTTCTTAAACTCATATTATTGTGGCAAGTTCCTGAACTTCCAATGTGCGGTAAGTTTGATGAACTATTTTGGGTAAAAAACGGTTTTAGTAGAGAGAACATTGATGAAGTTAAAGATTGATAGAATGGTTAAGTAATGAAGTAATGAAGTAAAGATTGAAGTTGATGGAAGATATTCTAAATCTACTAGCTATATGCTAGACTTTGAAATTTATTGACTTCGTCTTGATTTGCACACTTCTTTTTCTTGAAAAACATTGGATCAAATGATGAAACCAATGAGTTTTAAAAAAAACAATACCGTTATTCGTATGTCTAAGTTAATTATTTCAGCTAGATAAAAATGATTTGAAGTATATCAAAATATATTTTTTTTTATATCATCAATGCATCATGTAACCTAGTGCAGAGATGATAAAAACGATGGAGTTATCAATGCAGAATTACTTAGTGTTTGGATGTGATCTATGGATCGTCAGCCCACTATGGTATGATGTAGTATGCTAAAATCACCAAATGACGGAATCCTCAAACGGACTGTAAATACAGTGCGGTATCATGACGTCATAAAAAGATTTTGAGATTTCTTTAAGATTAAGATATGAGATATATATATATATATATATATATGTGTGTGTGTATATTTCGATTGATGTGTCGAATTATTGTAGAAGTCTATGTTATTTGATTTGACTAGGCGAATATTGAAAGATGTTCATGGAATTCAAGCGTTTTTTGTCAAACTATGCCAAACCAAATTGTTTTGGTGCGGATTCGAGATGTTGAAAAGTCGAGGTGAACAACCTATAAGGGGACACATGTTTTCGGGGACAATGGTTCCGAAGCGTAACGCATATAGTAGTTATAAAACACTACGTTGCGGCCCAACGTAGTGGTATAATATTTGGCCACCCTAAGTATGCGTGTGGAGGTGTTTTCGGTCTTTGTGATTGATAAACAACTACGGTTTTGCGAGTGTGAAGGATTGAGTTGAAGCACTAGTAAATCGAGAATAGAGTTTACGGTCTTGTGACCCCTCAGCATGATTTGGAATCTTTGAAATTCCTGTTATTCATATCGCTTCCCAATTATTAAGCACTTGTGGAAGATTCTTATTATTCTGAAAGGAGAAAGTGGAAAGGATGAGAAAATTAAGCAAAACATAATAATTTCAAAAAAATAAAAAAATAAAAAAATAAAATTGAAACTCCAAAAAGAAGAGAAATGTGAAACTCTTAGAAGAGGAAGAGGTGAGGAATATGATGATCTTTGAAAGATCCTTAGAGAAATAATTTGGTTGTAGAACCCAATGAATGAATAAAGTATTAACGTAAAATCTATTTTGATAGATTGAATGAATAAAGATTAATAGATGAAATTTTGAGGATGAAATTCTTAGAAGAATGGGTGAATGTAATATCCCGAGTGTTTATGATAACGATCCTAGCAAAGGAAATGAATGGGTTAAAGAGTATATAATACTCAAAATATAATTGAGTTCAAATGAAAGTTATGAAATAAAAACTAGAATTCGTTGAAGTAATGAATGTAGCAGGAAATATAAAATCTATATTAAGGTAATGTGTTGAAGATATTCAACGATAAATTTTTGGAAAAGAGATTTAGTGAAAATCGAGTAAGGGAGGTGTCGTTGATTCCGATGACGGAATCCTTATAAGGAGGGAAGGATTTGACAACTCGAATTTTTCATAAGTTATTAAAATAAGAATTTAATAATTTTACGATGTGATTAATGTAACAATCCAGAATTTTAATTGTAATTATAAATATTTATTGAATTATATAAATATTTAATGAATGTGTTTATTGTTGAATAAATATTTGTTTGTTGTTGAATAAATATTTGTTTAATTTGATTTGATTTGATTTGGTTAAATATTTGTTTAATAAATAATTAATGGGTTAAGGAAAATTAATCATTTTGAGATAATATTCTAAATTTAATTTAATAATTAAGTTAGAGAGTTTATAATGATTAAATGATTTATTCAATAAATTGTTATTAGAATTAATTAAATTAAGTATGAAAACTTAATTAAATAAAGTGTGATAAATAACTATATTATAAATGAGTTATTAAAATAAATTAAAGGAGTTTAATTTAGTTTTGCCAAACAAAAACAAGGCTTAAATATATTAAGTCTTTAATTTTAAAGAGTTTTGCCAAACGGAGCCTTATGGCTTTTGGTTTTATTTTGAATTTTGAATTATAATAAATAAATAAATAAAATATAAATAATATATATTATTTTTAGTAACCGACAACTTATTAGTATATTAATTATAACGTCAGTTTTTAAAACGTTTGAAAATAGTACGTTAGCTTTATTTTACGTCAATTGTGTGTGGTCTAAGACTGAGCCTAAGAAGAAAGAAAAGAAAAGAGTGTTCAGAGAATTTTGAGAGAGTTTGAGAGAGCCAGAGAGAGAATCAAGAGAGAAAGTTTTGAGTTAAATCAAGCGATTCTCAAAGTGATTATCAAGGATTTCTTAAGCAACAAAAGGTATGTTACACAACCTTAACATATAGGTTTTTACGCTATAATTTCTAAGTCTCTCGTGTTTCGAATTTATTTGTAATATAAAGTTATTTACAAAATTTTTGTAAAACCCTGTTTTTATAATTAGTTAGGAAATTATGTGTATTGGTAATTATAATTGTTATACTAGCATATATATAAGTGTATGCTTAACATATAGATAAGATTGAATGATAAATTAAGTCTACAAGAAAAGAAATTGGTTTTACAGTGAACACATGTATGAACGTGTTTTGTAGGATACCAAAATTAGTATTTAATTGTATGCTAAATTGTAAAATTAAACCGTGAATTGTTAATTGGGTATGAAATAAAGAGAACTTAGTTCAAAAGAATCAAATTGGTGTATCATTATGATTACAGTGTTCACTGTGTCAAGAAATATCAAAAATGGAGTTTTTGGTTTTAAAATATGTTATTCCAGTATGTAATTTTTCTAGAATTATGGTTTAAGTTGTGTTAATTTAGTATTTGTATGCTTGGTGAAGTTTATGTGTAATTTGCATAAGTTATACATGTGACGCCCCCAAAATAGGTATACATCACCCATCTTGAGTCGCCAAATACATGGTGCAAAATATAAATAAAAACTTAATTATACAACTGTCGTGTAAAATACGACAAAACATATGATGTGAGTTTTAATACAAATATTGTCATCTAGACAATATCCACACTCAATGGAGTCCTCATTATATTTATTATCACACTATTTTATAGAATAGTGAGGACTACTATGACACCATCTCGGACCATCACTCCGTTCCCCGACTAGTCCCGGCTACGTTCTCATTTCCTGAAGAGAACAATGAAAGTAAAAGGGTGAGCTCAACTAGCCCAGTAAGAAATATTATGACTAAGATAATGCAGGATAAATTATCATTAGCCTTCAACAATGTTAAACTGATAAAATATAATAGACATCAAGTTTAACTGCAGCGGAATAAGCAATCCATTAGAAGAGTCAAGTAGAGCATGATATCTACTATCTTCTATAATTTAAAATGTTTTCATCAATTTTTATCGCTGAGACTCAGCTAAATAAATAAATTACGACATCGAATCGTCCATGCACTATGGGCCAAGGATAATCATTAAATCATCAATGGTCATGACTATACCGAATAATTCATGTTTATAATCATACCAAAAACTGTCCATCAATGCATTACAGACCACTGAGTACTTTTACCAGATCGTTTATAACATTACAGGTCATGATTATACCGAATGATCCCTGGTCATAATCATACCAAGTCCATCTCTGCACGTAAGCCAAAGATATACAACTGTAAAACCAATAATCAACAATCCATCTTTGCACGTAAGCCAAAGATATACAATTATTGCAGTCCATCTTTGCACGTAAGCCAAAGATAATTTTTCATCACCATATAAGCATGAGGATGATGACAATGATATAAGCATTAATCAAACGAAAACAAGGATAAATATTAAAGACTTTAAATTTATCCAAATATTATCAACCACCTAATAAACTCATAATCTACTACTATTAATATTATAACAATATTTTAATCACTTCTTAAATTTATAAAAAATTTATTCCAATTGTTTTCACTTCCCAAATAATGCATTTAATCATTCAAAAATGCCATACTCATAAGATTTCATCACCAATGATCAAATCCCTCATCAAAAATCTGCATATACCCTATATAGGATTTCCAAGCTATAAAATCCTATTTTCCAATTTTGTTACTTCACATAACATATTTAATTCATTTACTCATAACTAGTTTATTTTCATGAAAAATACCAAACCAGTCCCAAAAAAATTTCTTTTCTTAGATTTAGTAGAATATAGTTCCATATTGAACATATATTTTCCTCGGAATTTTTAAAATTTATTTACTATTTTTCATATGGCAAAACTGCCGAATATTTAGACATTTATCATAAATTGTACTTTTTTCCAAAAATTTTGAAATTTACACGGTATACTCTTGTTATATACATGCACTCCCAATAAAAATTTTACCAATTTTGGAGTTAACCACAAAGAGTTATACAGGTTTACTTTTAAAATAGTCTTTTCCCATAAATATATAACTCTTAATCTATACATCCAAAAATCGCTATTTTTTGACACAATCTAGAAAACTCATCAAATTATCATTTCAAAATTTTTCAGAATTTTTGAGGGTCAGAAATTACTAAACTGCCCTTGGCAGAAACACCTTTTGAATAAAAATACTATTCATATAAATACAAAGGATCATTCACCATGCATGCGGTAATCCACATATACAGGTTATTCCAACAGAATAATAAAGAATGGAATAACAGAAGAATTTACCATGCATGCGATGTAATCATACATGCACAAGTTATTCTCAACAGAATAATAAAGAATGGAACGGTGTCACGCGTGCAGAACCGCATGCATGTGATATTCCAATAGAATAATAAAGAATGGAACTGTGTCATGCATGAAAACCAAGACCGACGCAGGATATTCTAATAGAATAATAAAGAATGGAATAATGGAAGAATTCACCATGCATTATGCGATAGACCATGCATGAGTTATTCCAAATGAATAATAAAGAATGGAACCAGTTCAAAGCGTAATCCGCATGCACGGGATATTCCAATGTAATAATAAAGAATGGAATAACAAAGAATTCACAATGCATGCGATAGATCAAGACAAAACAAAGTTATTCCAATGTAATAATAAAGAATGGAAACCAGTCTCAGCATAATCACGCACAGAGAGGATATTCCAACAGAATAATAAAGAATGGAATAACAGAAGAATTTCACCATGTATGCGGTACTTCGCATAGACAGGTTATTCCAACATAATAATAAAGAATGGAATAACAGAAGCTCTCTCCATGAATACAAAAGAAATAATACCACTTACCTTAGAATAAAGCTGGATACTGGAATAGAGAGGTAGCAAACTTCTCTTCTTCTTTCTCTCTATAATTTCTCTCTATAATAATTGCTTTATAGCTTTAGTGAATTGGTGAGAAATGAAGGAAGAATGAGCTTCTATTTATAGAAAAATATAGTTTCGATAATTGCATGTTTTGGGGCTTGAAATATTACAGTACAATACCTTCAACTTTTCTTTCATTTTTAATTTAGTTATGCAAGTATTATCAAACTTGCACCACCTCCCCTAATAGTAAATCATGTGAATCAATAGTAAATCATGTGAATCAATAGTTCTAGACATGTGAAAATACAAATTACAGTATAGTACCTTCATCTATACCTCTATTTTTAACTTAGTCATGCAAGTATTATCAATCTTTGCACCAACTCCCCTAATAGTAAATGAATGTGACTCAATAGTACACACATGTGAACAAATAGTTATATAAGCATGTGAATTAGTAGCAATTAATTGCTCATTTATCCGATTAATTACCCGATTTATCAATATAACCCCCAGACATCAATTATCATCGGAATAGATGTCAATTTCCACTAACACTAATAATCCCAACACAATGGAACTATCAATTTCATCTTTAATCAAACACGAACTTATTCATCATTAATATTTAACAACTAGGTCGTTCCCAGGAAAGAGGGGCTTTTTGATAAGGATTTCTCCTTATTGGCGCGCAATTAGATGACCAAACCTCTCCTTGACAGAACTTCTAGACATTGTAAATATTGTAATTTAATAATATGAATAGCTTTGTCGTCTAATTTATTGATTTAATAATATATCATATTATGCCAATGATACTGTGACAATAATCGAATCAATAATATGAGAGATATGATGCAACAATTACTGTAGCAATAATTGAGTATAACTGAGTGACTTCTCACGTAAGCATCAATAATCAATACCGTGGACTACTATGCAACTACGCGTATTACTGTACTTTTACTACCGAGTAGTTCAATAATTTTAACGGTAAAACTTCCGCCATTATTTTCATAAAAATATTTCTGTCATTTTCTCATTCCGACAATAATTCCATTGTGGGGTCCACCAATGATTGTGCCGTCGTACGGATATTCCCCGACAAAAAGAATATTCCTCGACCAGTCGAATATTATATAACCACTTGCATACTTTTCAAAATTTCTAAATATTACCCACAACTATAACATTATCTCAAATCCACACCATAATTTTGAA
>CM035154.1:115898457-116078594 GCA_020205615.1 Panax quinquefolius | reverse complement strand
GCATTGATGACCTATTTGACGATTCTGAGGACCATAATTCTTTTCAAAGATTGATCTTCATTCGGATATCATCGGTGAAGATTAGGCGAGGATATTACAAAAGCGCCTTCAGAACTTGGTACGGGCATTATGAATTCTAAGTCATGTCTTTTGGATTGACTAATGCTCCTGCGGCTTTCATGGATATGATGAACCTAGTATTCAAGGAATATTTGGATTAGTTCGTTGTTGTCTTTATTGATGACATCCTCATATATTCCAAAAGTCATGAAGATCATGAGCACCATTTGAAGCTGGTGCTTCAAAGGCTTCATGAAAACAAGCTATATGCCAAGCTGAAGAAATACAAGTTCTAGCTTGAGGAAGTAGCATTCCTTGGGCACGTGGTGTCAAAACATGGAGTATCTGTTGACCCGGCGAAGATTAAAGTAATACAAAGTTGGGAGCAACCGAAGTCGGTGATCGAAGTACGTAGCTTTCTAGGCTTAGCTGGTTATTATCGGAGATTCGTGGAAGGATTTTCTCGAATTGCTACTCCGTTAACTCAGTTGACTCGGAAAGATACAAAATTCATATGGAGCAAGGAATGCGAGAAGAGTTTTCAAGAGTTTAAGAGGAGACTTATTTCGGCACCTGTTTTGACAATACCATCCGGTTCGGATGGATTTGTTATCTACAGCAATGCTTTAGGCAAAGGGTTAGGGTGTGTTCTCATGCAACATGGGAAGGTCATAGCCTATGCCTCACAACAACTCAAAAAATATGAGAGGAATTACCCTACTGATGATCTAGAGTTGGCATCAGTCGTTTTTGCATTAAAAATTTGGAGGCACTATCTATATATATGGGGAGAAAGTGGAGATATATTCAGATCATAAAAGCCTCAAATATTTCTTCACCTAAAAGGAGCTTAACATGTGACAATGATGTTGGTTTGAACGGTTGAAAGAATACGACCATACCATTCAATACCATCCTGGAAAAGTGAACGTGGTAGCTGACGGATTAAGTAGAAGATCCTATGCAGGAACGAGTGCGATGCTGTCAACACAAAGGCCCATTTTGTGTGATTTACAAAAGATGAAGATAGAGTTCAAGACTCCGGGGACCCATATGATGATGTCAAGTATACACATAGAACCAACTTTAATCGATAAAGTTAAAGTTGCTCAAGCCATAGACCCGGAGCTGATGCGTATGAAGAAGAAAGTGTAAGAAGGTGCTATTCCAGAAGCAAGAATCGATGAAGAAGGAATACTTTTAGTCAACTCCAGACTTTGTGTTCTTAACAATTCTGACTTGAAATATAGAATCATAATGGAGGCACACAACACACCGTTTGCAATCCATCCTGGTAGTACCAAAATGTATCATGATCTTCGACATACATTTTGGTGGAATAATATGAAGAGAGAGATCGTGAAGTTTATCTTGAGATGTTTAACTTGTCAACGAGTAAAGGCGGAGCATCAAGTGCTAAAGGGTCCATTGCAACCACTTGAGATTCTGAAATGGAAGTGGAAACACGTTACCATGGATTTCGTTACTGGTCTTCCCAAGGTTTCTCAAGGCATAGATGCGATTTGGGTTATTGTTGATAGATTAACCAAGTCTGCTCATTTCTTACCTATACGAGAAACTTATTCCCTTGAACGTCTTGCTCGTATGTACGTGAATGAGATTTTGAGGTTGCATGGCATGCTAGTATCCATAGTTTCGGATCGTGACCCAAGATTCACTTCACGATTTTGGGTTAGCTTGCAGAAAGCTATGGGCACGGATTTACGATTCAGTTCGACATACCATCCTCAAACGGATGGACAATCAGAGAGGACTATTCAAACTCTTGAGGATCTATTAAGACTCCGTGTCCTAGACTTCAAAGGGAGTTGGGATAAGTATTTACCATTGGTGGAATTCTTCTACAACAACAATTATCAGGCAAGTATATGTGTGGCTCCATTTGAAGCATTATATGGACGAAAGTGTCACTCTCCAGTATGTTGGGATAAGGTGGGAGAAGAAACATTGTTGGGAACAGAGTTGGTACATATGACTACAGAAAAGATCCAAATGATCCGACAACGTATATAAACGGCACAAGATCGACAAAAGAGTTATACGGATCTTCATCGAAAGTACGTGGAATTTAGTATTGGGGATCATTATTGTTACGTGTTACTCCATGGAAGGGAGTTACAAGATTCGAGAAGAGAGAAAAGCTCAATCCATGATTTATTGGTCCATTTCAGATTCTTGACCGAGTAGAAAATGTGGCTTATAGACTCGCGTTACCTCCAAGCATGTCTCGTGTTCATAATGTTTTTTATATATATGTGCATTGTAAATATGTGAAGGACCCAAACCACATTATTGAGTTAGAACCAGATGAGATAGCCGAAGACTTAACGTACGAGGAGGTACCTGTCAAGATCTTGGATAGGAAGGAGCATGTCCTACGCACAAAGGTCATACCACAAGTCAAAGTTTTGTGGAGGAACCATGCTATTGAGTAAATGACCAGGGAGTTGGAAACAGAAATAAAAATGAGGTATCCTCACCTTTTCAAAATACCAAGTACGCACGTCAATTTCAAGGACGAAATTTCATAAGGAGGGGAGGTTGTAAGACCCCAACTTATTATAAATGAAATTGAATTTCCTCTATTTATTATTTTGAAATAGTAAGGGTTGATTTGATTAATGTGGTTAGTTATGTGTAAAATACGCAAATATCTTAAATAAACAAGTGGTTATAAAATATTCATTGTTGTTGGAGAATATTCATTTGGTCGTGGAATATTCTTATTGTCGGGGAATATTCGTACGATGGCGCAACCTTGTGTGGGCCCCATAACGAAAAGCGATTGGATGAAAAAAATGACAAGTATAAGTTTTTTTTATAAATAATGGTGTAGTTGTTACCGTTAACACTATTAGAATACCCAGTGGTTTAAATATAGTAGCACATGGTATTGCACCAATTATTGATTCTAACGTAAGAAGGCTCTACTCAATAATTGTTACAGTAATTATTGTTCAATATTTTATTTTATTGATTCAATAATTGCTACGTTGATATTTTATATTATTGTTGTTTCAATAATTGTCACTACACAGTATTTCCCAATATCAAGTCAATAATCCATATTATTTGAATAATATTATTAGATAGCATTATTGGCAATGTCTAGAAAGTTCTGTCGAGGAAAGGGAACGATCATCTAATTGTGCGTCAGTAAGGAGAAATCCTTATCGAAAAGCCCCCTCTTTCCTGAGAACGGCCTGGTTGTCATTATTGTGATTCTGTAATATTATTTGTGAATAATTAATTATTGATTTATATGATAAGAAAAATATTTATTTATGTGGATATAAATGGAGGAATTTTTAGAAAAGTGACAATTGTTAAAAATTAATATTTTATCTTTTCTGATAAAATAATTTATTTAAATATATTATTATATTATAATAATATAATAATGGTTATATTTTTACAATGAATGTGTGATATATGAATAAATGAGGAGAAAGAGCATTTTTGTTATAATAAATGTTAAAAACACGTTAAACATGTTGGTGGACCCCATTTCTTGACTGAAATTTGATTATAGCCTACAAAATCGTCCGTATGTGGATTTCGGACAATTTTTGCTTGGAATTTGGTAAAACTTAAACTTACAAAGTTGTAGAGAATTGAATTTCCTATGGATTGGACACAAGATTTGAATTTTTCTGATAAAAGGGCTATTTATTATGAATTATTGAAGTTCCGAAGTAATTGATTTTTGAAGTTTTAAATATTATTTTAAAAGAAAAATATTTTTTTCATTTTGGTGGGCCTCACATGTATGGTAAATGAGCTGAATTCAGATTTCAAGAGGTGGGCGTGAATTTTTTTAATAAATATTATTATTTTATTAAATTATCTGCTTCGGTGTTCTAAGCATTTTCCTATAAATAGGGTGCTTAAGTTAGAATTGAAAATCACACCAGAAATTGAAGTTTTCTCTCTCTATATTATCGAGCATATTTTGTGAGTATTTTGTTACTTTGAGTGTTGCTATACGGTGCAAGTTCTCCTTCAGCGTTATATTTGATATTCTAGCCAGAAGTACTATTCTTTTGAGGTAAGGGATGTTATTTTTTTTAAAATGATATTATTTCTTTCAATATCATTATGCCGAAATATTGGTAAGATTTTTCTTGTGAAATTCTTATCTTTTTGTGTCGGGGTTACTATTTACGTATACGACACTATTCACAAAAAAATTAAATTTTCATTTTTTGTCCAAGATGTCTATTATGGGTACTATTTTTGATTGTATCTATATTTTGATCTTCATTCTTGAATTTTACTCCACTATGGTTTATTATGGAGTATTTTTGAACTTGGATTGTCTAAAGTACGAATCCCTAATATTTATTCTTTTGTCTCACTGGATTCATTTTCTTTAAAATATTTTTCATGATCCTCAGTCCTAAATGATGATATAACTGAATATCTTTGGCCTGTAGTACACAGATGAATGATTTCTTGATGAATATCTTTGGCACGTAGTGCAATGATGAACAAGTGTTGAGATGAACATGACCGACTGATGAATATCTTTGCCCTGTAGTGCAAAGATGAATATTTGATTCAAGATGTATATTGATTGATGTTACAAGGATAAAATATTGATGATGGACTTTTAAATTCATAGATGATAGTAGATTTTATTCTCTACTTAACTCTTCTAATGAATTGTTATTTTCGATGTGAATATTGATCTGAAACTTGTTGTCTATTATATTTTATCAGATTTTTCCCTGTTGAGGACTAATGATAATTTGTTCTATATTATCTTAGTCATAATATTCTTTACTGGGCTAGTTGAGCTCACCTTTTTCCTTTTTGTTCCATTTTTCTTCTCAGGAAGCGAAAATATAGCGGGAAGTAGTTGGGGTGTGGAGTGATATTCCAATGCAGTTGTTATAGCAGTCCTCACTATTTTGTAAAATAGTGTATCAATAATTGTAATGAGGACTTATTTGAATGTCGATATTGTCTAGAAGATAATATTTGTATTTAAACTCATAGTTTATGTGTTATCGTATTTTGCACAACAAATATATTAATAAAGTTGTTGTTGTTTCTATACCATGCATTTGGCGACTCAGAATGGGTGATGTATACCTATTTTGGGGGCGTCACACCTTATTTAGCTTCCCGTAGTCCATGCAAACCCTCCAACCAGTCACTGTCCTCATCAGAATTAATTCGTTATCCTCATTCTTCACTATGATCATTCCTCCCTTTTTCGACACATACTGAACCGGACTGACCCATGCACTATCTGAAATTGGGTAGATAATTCCCGCATCCAACCACTTCAGAATTTCTTTCTTCACCACTTCTTTTATGATTGGATTCAGCCGTCGTTGTTGTTCCACTGTTGGCTTTGCATCCTCTTCTATTAGAATTTTGTGCATGCAGAAGGATGGACTTAATCCCTTGATATCTGTAATTGTCCATCCTATAGCCGATTTGTATTCTCTAAGCACTCTCAGTAACTTGTTTTCTTGTAATTCGTTAAGTGCAGAAGCAATAATAATAGGTAAAGTATTAGAATTGCCTAAATATGCTTACCTGAGGTGTTTAGGAAGTGACTTAAGCTCAAGTGTAGGTGGCTCCTCCAACGAAGGTTTCATCGATGCCGTGGCTTTTTCTTCTATGTAATTGCTCAAATGGTGCCTTGAATCTACTAACTCGTGGCAAAGAATCCAGCATGTGCAAATAATCCACAAACTCTGGATCATCCAAATCTTCATCCCCCAGTAATGTAGTTTCCAATGGATCACTAACCAAACTTTTTTACATGTCTTTATTAACTATCCGGTCAATGACATCCAACTGAAAACATTCTTCTTCATCCGTGGGGAACTTCATGGCTTTGAACACATTGATTGTAACTTCCTGATCTTGGACTCTCATAGTTAATTCACCTTTTTACACATCAATGAGAGTCCTACCCGTAGCCAAAAATGCTCTCCCCAAGATGATTGGGATGTTCTTGTCTTCCTCATAATCCAGAATATGAAGTCATCTGGAAATATGAATTTTTCCACCTTGACCAAAATATCCTCCACAATGCCTCTCGGATATGTTACCAACCTATCCACTAACTGCAACGAAATGTTCGTAGGCTTTGGAGCTGGTAAACCCAATTCGGTATACACGGACAATGGCATGAGGTTTACACTTTCCCCCAAATCACACAAACACTTCTTGAAGGCCATGTTACCAATTGTGCAAGGTATAGTAAAACTCCCCGGATCCTTCAACTTTGGAGGTAACTTTTTTTGTAAAACTTCATTGCACTCCTCCGTCAATGCTACAGTTTCAAAATCCTCTAACTTCTTTTTCCGTGACAAAATTCCCTTCATAAATTTGGCATAACTAGGCATCTGCTCTAGGGCTTCTGCGAACGGGATATTTATTTGAAGTTTCTTGAAAACTTCTAAAAATTTGGCGAATTGCTTATCTAATTTCTGTTTTTAAATTCTTTGCTGAAATGGTGGTGGAGGATACACAACCGGTTCATTATCTGTCTTGCTCTTATCCACTTGCTTTTCTTCCCCTTGATTGTCCTCAACCACTTTGTTTTCACCTTCTTTGTCATCATCTTTTGCAGCCAAATTTTCTCTTTTCTGCCCCTCAAGATGTTTTCCACTCCTTAACATAATTACTTGACATTGCTCATGATTCCCCTTTGGATTTTTCTCTGTATCACTGGGTAAAGTTCCTTGAGGCCTATTATTCAATGCAAAAGCCAGTTGGCCCATCTGATTCTCTAAGTTCTTGATGGCTACTGCTTGTGATTTCATAACCGCCTCATTACTCGTTATATATTTCGACAACAACTCTTTTAAATATGTTTTTCTCTCTTTATGCTGAGCTGTTTGTTGATGTTGATTCTAAAATCCTAGGGGATAAGATGGTCGTGGATCTTGCTGATTCTGATTATTACTCCACGAAAAATTAGGCTGATTCGTATTCCCCGGATTGTAGGCATTCTGATACATGTTCTGTGGAATCCTGTTGTAGCTACCCACAAATTATTCTGATGCTGGGTTGATTGCACATTATTCTGTAGGATGTTCACTCGCTCATAATTCACAAATAACTGCAATCTGCTGAGTTTGTACACCCGACAAAGCATCCACCTTCTTTGATAACGTTAAAATCTGTACTGCTAATGCCTTCACCCCATCTACCTCTAACACTCAAGCTACCTTAGGTTATGTCATTCTTGCCGTGGGCCACTGGTAGTTGTTAGCCGCCATTGTTTCTATCAAATCATACGCCTCCTCGTAACTCTTGGCCATAAATACTCCACCCGAAGCTGCGTCTATACTGGTTCTGAGATTCACATTCAACCCGTTGTAGAATATGTTCATTTGCAGCCATTTAGGTAATTCGTGATGTGGACACTTTCTGAGAAATTCCTTGTACTTCTCCCATGCCTCATACAATAATCTGCTATTCAAACATGGTAATCTCGTTTCTCATTTTTACAGTCTTTCCTGGTGGGAAAAATTTGGCTAAAAATTTTTGAGCGAGGTCTTCCCATGTAGTTATTGATCCCGACGGTAGAGAGTGTAACCAAATCTTCACCTTGTCCTGCAGAGTGAATTGGAACAAGCGAAGTCTAACTACATCATCTGACACCTCATTGTATCTGAAGGCGTCACATATCTCCAAAAAGCTGACTAGGTGTTCATTCAGATCATCATTTGCAAGTCCCCCAAACTGAACTGAGTTTTGGATCATCTGAATAGTCCCAGGCTTAATTTCAAACATATTTGTAGCTATCGCCAGCCTGGTGATACTCGACTGAAGCTTAGTCACCTTAGGAGTAACAAAGTCCCTTATCGATTTCTGGTCTTCGACAGCCATTATTTCTTCTTCTTTCTCAGAATTCTCGAAATTCCCCCTTTTGTCTTTAATCCACTTACTTAGCCTTTAAAACAATTTCTCTATATCATCCTCAAAAGGAAGCAAGTCTGGGTTTTTAGACCGAGTTTGTATAAACCAACTTTTAGAACCTGAAATAAGAAAGAACAAAACAAAACAAAAATTGTTTAAGTAAAACTGGACTAATTAAACTGATATTGCGAAATATTAAAATTTATACTTATTCCCCGGTAACGGCTCCAAAAACTTATTGGGTAATTTCTATATAAGCACAACACGCAAGTATATATGGTCAACAAGTAATATAATGATAAGTTAAGTATCGTTCCCGCAGAGATTAAATATGAAATTAATCCTAACAATTACCAGCTTTATATTAATCCAAATTTTATTAAACTATCCAATTCAATGATTATAACTATTAAAAACTAAAATTATTAAAAATACCAAACAATCAACAAATCTAAAAACTGTAATTTCAAAAAAATATTGGAGAATTAGGCTTACAACTTCACTCTAGGTATCACTCCGATTATTACACCTTTATTCCAGTTTAATTCACTATCCCAGTTTATTAATCAAGAACACTCAAGTAGAACTAGCCATCTCTCGATGCACTAATACGATATTAATTTAAATCCATAAATTAGATAGAATTAAGCTAAACACCTCAATTAACTAATTCACTATATCTATATGTGAATTATAATCAAAGAAGGTTTAAGTTCAAGTTCTCTATCTGATTACATGCGACGCTAGGCATATCTCTACCTTAACATTCATCAAGATTCCATCACAGAATTTAAGAACACATGCTATATTAACTAAGTCTAGATTCATATATCCTCTCTCGATTCTATACAAATCCACATAGAATTGGTGTTCAAGCAATTCATAGATTCAAGCACAAATTAATATAGAAAAACTGAAAGATAGATTATTAAACTGAAAATCAAAGCTACATAATCATCGTTCAACCCAAAGATCCGTCATAAGCCTAAAAAGTAATTTAGTTCATCACAGATGAAATAAAAAATGAAATAATTGAAGTAAACATCATCTCAATTACAATTATTAAACTAAAGAAAAAGAATGAATCCAACACCACCCTTCTCTCTAGCCTCAATCTACAATTATCGTGACTTAGCCTTCAAATCTTCCCTCCAGTGCTATTGCTCAAATTATTACTTCAAAGAATGTTAATTGATTGTATGAATGCTCTCCCTCGTTGTCTCTTGTTAATTATATGCCTTAGACACGTATTCTGACTTTAATTCCATGCCCAATTAAGTTCCAAGCCATGTCAACTGCGACGCCCCCAAATCCGGGTCTCTTCCAACCCAACAGATGGTGCTACACGGTACTACCATTCATTCATTCATTCAATTGAATAGTCTCAAAAGGACTAATATAACTTCTATATAACCAAAATAATATTACATTCCCTAGGTTCTTTGTAACCCATTCGTTTGTTCTTGTCATAATATCAAATATATTACAATCGTTCACCTATACTATTACATAAGTAATCTAAGGGTTTGTCTTCGCCTTTCCCTTGTCCTTGCCTGAGCCTTCGGTCCGCTCGATCTTGGCTGTGTTCATATGGTTCAAGAAAGAGTGAGCATGACTAGCTCAGCAAGTACTACAATTCTAATAAACAATATGCTCAAAACATAGAACTCATATATCTTCAGTAACTGAACAATAGTTATGAAGTACTATCGATAATTCAAAATAGCACTTCTTTTCATTCAAAACGTTTCCCAACAATAATATTCAGTAGAATATCAACTAAGGCTCGGAACTATGAGCAGTTCATAATTTCTTTTGAAAAGGACAACCCGACACTAAGTCCGTAAGTCCAGCATAGCTTACGAGCACTTCTGGGTGATCAACCCATAGTACTCTATGTTGATTAACACTACATTCATTAAACGTGTATACGTTTAAGTTGTGGCAACCTCACGTGCCTGTCGTTAAATGACAAAAACATTTTAGCATACTTGGTCTTCGATTGAAAACCATACCAATATAACTCGGTAACATAAATCATACTTGACAGAATCATAATATAAGTCTAGCCGAAAGAATTGGCTTTAGACTTCATCGTTCAAAACTTCATGCGAAAGAATACATGAATTACAAAACTTGTCCAGGCTGAACTAGAACAAGGGTTAGAATACTTGCCTTTAGCGTTTGCTTACTGATTAACACACGTACACTTTAAGTCTCTATGATTCTACAATACATAATCATATAACATACCACATTAGGTCATATATAATCAAGTATGTATACTATTATATCTTACCCTTCATCTCAATGTAAATCCTGACTTAGATTCGTTATTAGGGTTTCTGGCTTTCATTACGTCATTCATATTTCGCTCATCTTCGATTGATTATTAACTCTTAATTAACATGCATTAGTGTCTTACAAGTACCTTACAATGTCTTAACCATGTTATGATTACATCTTAATTCATTACTAACAAGTTTTCTTTCCTTCTATACTTGAAATATTTCTTTTCTATCATTTTCTTGTGACTGGTGCTGCGACGCCAACAATCACTCTGTATCTCGTAACTGCTGGCCTGAGTTAGATCAATGTAGGGTTTCGCCTCGTCTACTTGCTGCAGGCTTTTAGGCTTGAAGTCGGCACATGCAATGCGGACTCTGTGCCTTAAACAGTTTTGCAGTTTTAAAATTTTAGCAAACTTCCCGGACGTATAACTTCTTCGTTTTATGTCTGAATTGGTCCGTTCAAAAGCCTACCGTTTAAAAATTTCATAATCTATGCGTTCATGCAAGAATTTTATCTATTTGACTTCGTTTGCTAAAATTTCACCTATGAGTTCATTTTTAACGAAAACGATAAACGTTCGTGAACGTTCAACGCTCGTTTCATCGTTTCAAGTCGGAATCTGGTCATTTTCGAGTCCGTAACTCTATAATGACCAATATGACTTGTCTCTATCGAAAACCAACGTTTCCAACTTCAAACACAAAATACGACTTCCATTCCGAGAAATTTCAATTAATTCGTCGATAATAAATCAATCAGTGTGAAGTCCGTCAAATCTTCATTACTAAGCGTTCTAAATGGATTTTAATCAACATAAAATCATTACAAGTTATTTACTACACCAACTTATAATTAAAGTAGGTTTTGACTCATTTTCATAAGTCATTGTCTTATTTAACTTATGAACTACAAATTCTCATGTAAATGACTTACTATGAACTTAAGTCCACTAATCAATGTTCTCATGCTATAATCAACATACTAACCATCATATGACAACATATGACAAGTGCTTTATGATTTTAACAACTTATTAGATTTCAAGTTATTTATTCAACTTATTCGACTTAAGTTCATTCCTTATTAACTTATTACATGATATTATCAAACCATCCCCCTTCTCTATCAATCTTATCATAATAGAGATGAAAGAACATTGGACACAAGATCATTACCTTTGAAGTCTAACTTCTTCTTCTTGGAAAATCTAACTTTAACTTAAAAGTGCTTATTTGCTCTACCAAATAAGTAGCTTATATTTGAGAGGAGTTGAGAGGAAATTTTATTAAGCAAACAAATGATGGAGAGCTTACTATTTATAGGCAACTTAAAGCTAGGGCATTATGGTCAACTAGACATCCCACCTCCTTATTCCACCTCCTCATTCCACCTCCTTAATTAATCTCATTAATTCCACCTCCTTACTATTCATAACTTTGGCTCTAAGTAAACTTGGCTAGCATAACACTTGCTCACCACCCTACTTGATCATCACACATAATCCTTGCCCATTAAGCTTACCCACTTTCTACTTGGTTTGACCCATGGATCAAGGCTTCTCATTGGGCTTGGTTAATTAATCTAACTACTTTCTCAATGGGCTTGTGCTACCTAATTTGGACTCATGATATATCAAACACTTAGGCTTGATTGTCACATTATATTGGACTCTTATTATTAGGTTTATAATCCTACAAGTCCATTCCCTTTTATTCAATAACTTAACATACATACCTTACGTATAATTCTAGTATACTAGCTCGTATATTAATTCTTAATATACGTTATCTCATTCTTCATACATAATAGTACAATACGTCGTATTATACTTACATTCAATACTTTCATATAATAACTACACATTATACGATCACAACTCTCTTCCTTTAACGCATAATAACCTAACGTTCCCAAATTAAGTCCATATGCGAAATATTATGTTTTCCATACTTAGGTTATTATTACATAATCAATATCACCTCGATATTATAACGTTACGTATTTCTCGGAAGTTCAAAAATAATTCCCGAGCAGAAATTGATAAATAGTGTTTTTCAGAAAATTTCTCGAAAAACTTTAATTTTCGTTTTAGAAATTCAAACACTTTAATTCTCCCACGTAGTTAAAATACTACGACGTTCCGACGTTTCTAGGTTATAGAACGACCTTCATCTTCTCAACACGTAATAATAATAAATAATATTATTTTATTCATTATTAAAAGTAATTACAAAAGGTTCAATTTTCCAGGGCGTTACACTCTCTCCCCCTTATAAGGATTCTGTCCCCAGAATCTCGCCATATAAAAAAATTACACAAATAAATTCTGGTAATTCTTTTTCATCATTTCTTCTAACTCCCACGTTGCTTCTTCTGCATCGTGGTTCTTCCATATCACCTTCACGGAAGGTATGACTTTATTTCACAGAACTTATTCTTTTCTATCGACAATTTGAATCGGCGTTTCCTCGTACGTTAAGTCCTTCTCGATATGAATAGGCTCATATTCTATCACGTGCTTATAATCTGGCTTATAAGGACGTAACACGGATACGTGAAATACATTATGTATTCATTCTAGGTCTGGAGGTAATGCTATCATATAAGCTACCTCACCTACCCGTTTTAATACCTCAAAAGGTCCTATAAACCTCGGACTTAACTTTCCCTTCTTTCCAAAATGTATCTTTCCTTTCCAGGGAGATACTTTTAGGAATACGTACGACCCTACTTCAAACTCTCGATTCTCTCTACGCGGATCCGTAAAATTCTTCTGCCTGTCTAGAGCTGCTAAAAGACACATTTGAATCTTTTTGACAATATCCGCTGTCTGTTGCACCAATTCTGGTCCCAACATTCGGCGTTCTCCTACCTCATCCCAATACAGTGGCGTTCTGCATTTTCTCCCATACAAAGCTTCGTAAGGTGGCATACCTATGCTTGCATGATAACTATTGTTATACGCAAACTCCACTAATGGTAGATGATCATCCCAACTACCCTTGAAATCCATGACGCAAGATCTTAGCATATCTTCTAATGTCTGAATAGTCCTCTTGCTCTGTCCATCCGTCTGTGGATGATATGTTGTACTCAGCTTCAACTGCGTTCCCAACTGCTCTTGTAGACTTCTCCAAAAGTTCGACGTGAATCATGGATCACGATCTGATAGAATCGATATTGGCACTCCATGTCTAGAGATTATTTCCTTAATATAAAGTCTAGCTAACTGGTCTAAGTTATACTTAACCCTAATTGGCAAAAAGTGAGCTGACTTTGTCAACCGGTCCACTATTACCCAAATCGCATCATACCCCTTGGTTGTAGTCGGAAGTCCCACCACAAAATCCATCGTGATATTCTCCCACTTCAACTCTGGAATTTTTAATGACTGTAGCAAGCCACTAGGTCGTTGATGTTCGGCCTTAACTCTCTGACAAGTCAAGCACCTACTCACATACTCTGCTATTTCTCTCTTCATGTTCGGCCACCAGAAACTCTGTCGAAGATCTTGATACATCTTAGTACTACCAGGATGAATCGAAAACCTTGAACTATGAGCCTCTTGTAGAACTTACTCCTTTAATTCCATCTCATTTAGAACCCAAATTCTTCCTTCAAATCTCAATAATCCCTCATTATCGAGACTGTACTTAGTATCTTTTCCATTAGCTAGTCGCTCCTTCATCCGATCACACTCATCTATTTTGAGTTGTACCTCTTTAACTCTCTCTATAATGGTCGGTTGCATCTCCATCGCAAATAGTATTTGTCCTCCTTCACTTGGCAGCTTCACTCCCAGCTCCATCGTAGCCATATCTGTTATCAACTCAGTTTGAGTCGTTAACAAAGACAACTTTTCCCGACCCTTCCTACTTAAGGCGTCGGCAACTACATTGGCTTTTCCTGGGTGATACTGGATTTCACAGTCGTAATCCTTTATCAACTCCAGCCATCTCCTCTGCCTCATATTCAACTCCTTCTATGTGAAGATATATTTTAGACTTTTGTGGTTTGTGTATATCTCACATTTTTCTCCATAAAGATAATGTCTCCATATCTTTAGAGCAAAAACTACTGCAGCCAGTTCGAGATCATGAGTAGGGTAAACTTTCTCATAATCCTTCAACTGCCTAGATGCATACGCAATGACCTTGCCATGCTGCATGAGCATGAAACCAAGTCCTCTATGCGAAGCATCGCTATAAACTACAAAATTTCCTGTATCATTGGGTAATGACAACACAGGTGCCTCACTCAACCTCTTCTTCAATTCTTGAAAACTGTTCTCACACTTGTCAGTCCAAGCGTATTTTACCGTCTTCCTCGTCAAGTTAGTTAACGGAGTAGCTATCTTCGAAAAATCCTGAATGAATCTTCGATAGTAACCCACTAACCCTAGGAAACTCCGCACCTCAGTCGGCATTTTTGGTTGTTCCCAATTCATCACGGCTTCCAGCTTCACTGGATCTACTGAAATTCCCTCATGGTCAATGACATGACCTAAAAACTGCACCTTCTCCAACCAAAATTCACAGTTAGTGAATTTTGCATACAACTTCTCTTTTCTTAGTGTCTCCAACACTAATCTTAGGTGTTCAAAGATGATCTTCTTAAGGCCATAGAATATACTAGAATATCATCTATAAACACCACGACGAACTTGTCCAAATATTGTTTGAACACTCTGTTCATCATATCCATGAATGCAGCTGGTGCATTTGTCAACCCAAATGACATCACTAAAAACTCGTAATGACCATAACGAGTCCTGAATGCTGTCTTTGGCACATCCTCCTTCCTAACCTTCAACTAATGATACCCCATTCTTAAATCTATTTTAGAAAAATACTTAGCCCCTTTCAACTGATCAAAGAGATCATCGATCCTGGGCAATGGGTATTTATTATTTATTGTTAACTTGTTCAACTCTCTATAGTCGATACAAAGTCTTAACGATCCATCCTTCTTCTTGACAAATAGTACCAGTACCCCACGGTGACACACTCAGCTGAATGTACTTCCGATCCAATAGTTCTTGCAACTGCACCATCAACTCCTTCATCTCCACTGGCGCCAAACGATACGGTGCCCTGGAAACTGGTGCCGCTCCTGGCACAATGTCTATCACAAACTCGGTCTCCTTATCTGGCGGAAGACCAGGCAATTCACTCGGAAATACATCGGCGAATTCTCTCACTATAGGTATTTATTCCATGGTTGCTACCACTCTTTGGGTATCAACAACATGGCACAGGTAACCTACGCATCCCTTCCTCAATAATTTCCTAGTTTGTGTCACGGTTAGACAACACGAACGTCCCGACTATCTATTCCCGTAAAATACTACCCAAGGTTGTTTTAACGTCTTAATGTTCACACATTTCTTTTGACAATCTATAATTTCCCCATGGTTAACTAACCAATCCATTCCGAGAATTATGTCGAATTCTCCTAACTTTATCGGTATTAGATCTACCGATAATTTACAACCCCGTATGTCTATACAACAACTCTTGTGAACATATTCAACAGGAATTATCTCTTCGTTTGCTACCATAATATTTAAAGGTATAGGCAACTTTTCGAGAAGTATTCCTAATCGTCTAGCAAAATTGCATGCTATAAACGAACAAGTAGCACCCGAATCAAACAGCACGTACGCATTGATATCATTGATCGAAATAATACATGTGACGACGTCCCCTGATGCAACCGCATCTTGAACTGTCATGTTAAAGGTATGACCCATAGGCCTACCCGGCTGCGTTGGACCCCCAATAGCTAACTTACCGCTATTAGTGCCCCGGTTCCCGTCTGTCCACTTCTTCGGGTAGTTCTTTGCCATGTGGTCAGTTGATCCACACACAAAGCATCCGTGATTATTCTTCGGACTTGGACAATTTGGGGCAATGTGCCTCTCCTGTCCACAGTTGTAGCAGACGGCCTTCCCCTTGAGACAGACTCCTAAGTGAGTCTTCCCACAGGTCTTGCAGGCCTCCATTCTTCTCTTCGGGTTTCCTTACTTCACTCCGGTATTCCCAGAGCTAAATACCTTCCTCTTCTGACCCTCGCCACTTCCACTGGCTCCCTCAATTTTGACTCTCCCGTCAACCTTTCCCTTATTCTTCTTTTCTTTGTGGTATTGGCTCAACGCCTCACTACCACCTTCGGCGATTATCGCCTTCTCTAAAACGGTTCCAAAAGAAGTACTTTGAAACACCGAAATACGTTTTAATCTTTAAATGTCCACCCCAGTGGGCATGTCTACTGTTAGTTTCTCAATATCACCCACCCTGGCGGGGGTTTTACATGTAATAAGTCCGCCCCAGCAGGGGTACCTTCTGATTTTGGTCCAATTTAATCTCTTTCCTTGCCAAGTTTAGCCATGCTTCCACCTTTTAAGCCCAAATGCTACATCACCACACATAAACACAAAACAACTCTAAACAAGTTAAATGAAACATAAAAATAAAGAATTAACACAGTTTCAGCTCGAATTAGTGCCCGATTTATAGGTATAAAACCCACTCATCACTACGCCATCGTACGAATATTCCCCGACAACAAGAATATTCCACGACCAAACAATTATTCCCCGACAACAATGAATATTTGATAACCACTTTCTTATTTAAAATATTTGCGCATTTTACCCATAACTAACCACATTAATCAAATCAACCCCTTATTATTTCAAAATAGAGGAAATTAAATTTTATAAAAAGTTGGGGTCTTACAACCTCCGCTCCTTATGAAATTTTATCCTCTAAAATTGACGTACGTACCTGTTGTTTCGAAAAGGTGAGGATACATCGCTTTCATTTCCGATTCCAACTCCCAGGTCATTTCCTCAATAGCATGGTTTCTCCATAAAATTTTGACTTGTGGTATAACCTTTGTGTGTAGGACATACTCCTTCCTATCCAAGATCTTGACAGGTACCTCCTCGTACGTTAAATCTTCAGCTATCTCGTATGGTTCTAACTCAATAATGTAGTTTGTATCTTTCACATATTTAGGACGCACATATATATGAAAAACATTATAAACACGAGACATGCTTGGAGGAAATGCGAGTCTATAGGACACATTTTCTACTCGGTCAAGAATCTCAAATGGACCAACAAATCATGGATTGATCTTTCATCTCTTCCCGAATCTTGTAACTCCCTTCCATGGAGCAACACGTAACAATACATGATCCCCAATATTAAATTCCACGTCCTTTCGATGAAGATCCGCATAACTCTTTTGTCGATCATGTGCCGTTTGTATACGTTATCGGATTATTTGGATCTTTTCTGTAGTCATACATACCAACTCTGGTCCCAACAATGTTGCTTCACCCACCTCATCCCAACATACTGGAGAGCGACACTTTCGTCCATATAATGCTTTGAATGGAGCCACACCTATACTTGCCTGATAACCGTTGTTGTAGGAGAATTCCACCAATGGTAAGTACTTATCCCCAACTCCCTTTGAAGTTTAGAACACAAAGTCTCAATAGATCTTCAAGAGTTTGAATAGTCATTTCTAATTGCCCGTCTATTTGAGGATGGTATGTGACACCCCCAAATCCGGGTTACCTGACTCTCGAGTTTGGTGTTCACGATCCACAATATAATAAGCATTTAACTACCCATTCATTGATGAATAGAATATTACACCACATTAACTTATAAAGTTAATACATTAGTCCCAGGTTATCTAACCTTAACATTACAAACATACCCATTAGATATATAAAAAGGGTTCACAAACATAACATCATAATAATGTTATTCATAACTAATTTATTAAAATGCCTTTGCCCTTGTCCTTCACAGCACCTCCTGCCACTTTGTCCGTAGCTAAAAAAATTTATTTAGCAAGGGTGAGCAACAAATTTAAATCGCAAGTTAAGATATACAAAAAATGTATAAGAATCAGAACAACAGACTATCTATTTTGATAGAATGAAACCAAAGTTTGGGGAACTTTGAAATAGCTGAACAAAGCTTTAATAATTAACAAGTCTTCTCGCATTCTATGCAACACAATAATCTGATAATGAAAGAGTACAACGCTTTCAAATTTTCTACGATATTCTAATGAATAATCAAGAATAAATTCTACGCAATAACAAAGTGGAATGTTTTCCAGATTTATGTTGAGTGATCCATTGGATCTTGAACTTCTCTTCTCGAGTATCTATCAAAGATTTTACTTTGATAACCCAGGTGTATCAGATAACCATAAAGATTAAATCATACCCCTCTGCAAGTACTTAGAACCGGTCAACTCCTTGTACCCTATATTATGCATAATACTTACACGCGCGTAAAGGTCAAATATACGACCAATAAAATGTTCCCTTTATATAAAAGGTTATTCTTCCCAATCTCAGAATCAAAAGTTGATTTAACAACGAAATACTATGATTTCAATTTTTAGTAACTTTCTCGATCTTGCCAAAATAATTGGCATCGATCTGTCAATAATAATTGAATTCTCTTCTTGATCCTATCAAGTTCTAATAAATGTTCGTTTAGCCAAGATAATTAGCTAAGATATTTCTCAACATAATTCAACAATAGACAGGAATTATCTGTACTGTCAATAATAGCTTCTACGGATTTAAATATCCAACAACAGTTATTCTATGAATATATATTTTCAGAATAATTGATTCAATTTGAATCAATAAACATGCACTAATTGCGAATAATCAACAATAAATTCTCAGACGTGGTCTAATCAACAACAATTAACCACCATAATATTTAAAAATTATAACTCAAGGCTGAGTTAAGGAAACTTGCCTTTCGCGTTGATTACTGCTACATAATATACTTATCTGCGTTCGAAAGACCTATAACCAATAATATCGGTCTCACAATTAGCACAATAGTTCACAACACACAATACTGTAATTTACAGTCAAACCTTTTTCTAGGCACATTACCACATAGCCACATCAGTGTTTATAACCTATATAAACACTTAACAAGTCTAACTAGTTTAGTCTGGTTGGACTTCGGCCTATTCTCGGTATTCTGGTCACCCTATCCGACAATTAACACATTGATTGTCAATTAAACTTGGTCTCTAAGATTCAATATTATTTTAGATAAGTCAATTATCCTTTATAATATTTTTCGGAAGCTTTTAATAATTTATAAATAATTATTATAATTTATAATAATTTTTCAAACACTTAAATCATTTTTAAATGATTTAATTATCAAATAATCTTTTCATAATTAATATTTAATAATATAAAATATTAATGTTATACTTGTCAAAATATTAAAGTTATTATTAATAACTTAAAATATTTTTAAATCATCAATATTCTACTTAAATAATTTTTAAATGAATTAAAATCATTTTTAAACCATCACCATTATTATTTAAATATTAATGAAATTATCATCAAAATATTAAAAGTTATTAATTATAACTTAAAATATTTTTAAATCATTTTCTCATTTTAAAATGATTTTTAAATCAATAAAATCATTTTTAATTCACTTATTTAATATAATAATTAAATAAATCTAATATCATTAATATTAATTTATTAATGAGAATTCTCCAAAAATATTTAAAATTATATTTTATAATTCAAAATATTTTCTAACACTTTATTCTCATTTAAAATGATTTTTAAATCAATAAAATCATTTTAACTTATTTATTTAATACAATAATTAAATAAATCTAATATCATTAATATTAAATTATTAATTAAAATTCTCTAAAAATATTAAAAGTTACATTTTATAACTCAAAATACTTTATTCTTATTTAAAATGATTTTTCATAATATTAAATCATTTTTTTCTAATTTATTTAATACCTAATTAAATAAATTAAATATTATTAATATTTAAATAATTATAAATATTAATGAAAAATATTCCAAATTCTCAAAAATTATTTTTCATAATATAAAATAATTTTTAAAACCATTTTTGGTAATTTTTAGAATTTATTTTCTATTTTTTAATTAATTTCGGGAAAATCAGAAATTAAAAATATGAAAAACCATCGCTATTGCCTATAGCGACACTAAGCATCGCTGTTAGTGTTCTTGAGCTCAAGAACATTGACAGCCGGCTTAGTAAGGGGTCAACTTTGACCGAATTTAATTCTTAATCCATACATGTTCTAGGATATCTTTAACCATGATCTTGTAGTGTTTATGTAACACTACAAGAATCAACCATCAACAAAGTCATAACACAACTCAAATGCAAGATCCGAGCCCTCAAACCCACTGTCAGACATTACCTGGGTTTTCCAGAAACCTAGGCAGTTCGAGTAGCCATCTTGTAGCTCAATTTTCTAGAAGTTCTGGTTATCGTTCATGTTGTTTAATAGTTCACATTTACAGTCCTTGTGTCAAGGAACATTAATAAAATAACAGATCGGTCGAACAACACAACAATGACCAGATTAAGCTCGGTCAAACCCTGTCAGAAATTTCATGCAAACCTTTTCTGGAAATTCCAGAAATTCACAGTCATGGCCGAATGGCCTACTTTGACCAACTGTTACATTCGATCTGTTGATAGCTTACACGATCTAAGGCCACAAATATAAATTACACATGACAGACTACCAAATGGTTACAACAACATCAACAAACAACTTTAACATTGACAAATCTGGTCGTTACAAAAGCTTGTCAGACTCGGTTTTCAAATTTTTGGGTTGCCCAGAATTTGACTGGTCATACCCGGTCAACGGGCTTTGACCAAGAATAACTCGAGATCTAGACATCAAATGACTGTGATTTCACTTGCAGAACAAAGACCACATAACAAACTACCGATCCAAAACATAAAACAACAAGAATCAAAAACGGACAAGAATATGTGGCTCCTGACATTAGCTTGTCAGACCACAAATCAAGTTCTTGGACAATTTTCGAAAAATTTAATTTTTACCCACTTTGATGCTATGGATCTATGGTATATGACAATAGATCATCATAAAACATCTTCTAGCATGATTATAAACACATAAACACCAACTTGAAATTAGCATACAAGATCAAAAGTAGTCTAGGATTTATACCTTTCTTTTGAATATGCTTTGATCCCTCCTCTCAAATCCGATCTTGGTGTTGTTAGGGTTTATTTTGTGACTGATCCACTTAATATTTTCGGAGGTTTGGTGAGAGAGAGTGGGTTAAGTGTTTGAGAGAAAAGTGTCCAAATGAATGAACTTTATCTCTCTTTAATCCTTATATTTTTTAAATGTAATGTATATAGCTGTGTTTGCTGTCAATATATGGCTGAGTTGCTGATATTTTAAGTCACCAAGTCAATGTAGTTGGTCACCAACTAAAGGTTTTAAAAAATTTTACAAGTTACCAATTAAAGAAAGTAAAAAGGGCATTTTGGTCATTCTTCTTATATTTTTAATGGCATACTTGACATTTTTCAAACCCTTAGGGGTTAACCCTAAGGTTCTACAACTTTAGCTTCTAGGATTTTCTAAATTAGGATTTTAAAATAGAAAATTAAGATTTTAAAACTATAATTAGGGTTTCCAAATTATATTAAGGTTTTCTAATCACATTAAACTTTAATATTCACATTAGGGCTTACTAATTAGGATTAGGGTTTCCTAATTAGGGTTTAGGATTCTTAAATTTTAAATTAGGGTTTCACTACACCAAAAATGGCCTCTAGCAAAGGAAATTTTGTGAAGGAATTTATTCCTTCGCATGAGGAGTTGTTTAGCGAAGGAACAATGAAGGAAAAAATTATAGTGACAATATAGTTATTAGCGAAAGAAACATCCTTCACAATTTATATTTTTTTCCTCGCAAAATTGGGGCGATAGAAAGATTTTTGGAGCCAATTTATGATGAAACTTTGCGAGGAAAAAATCTATTTAGTGAAGGAATTATTACTAACTATATATCATTATTCAGAAGTTTTTTGCGAGGGATAAAATTGGTCGCTATCTTGTTCTAAATAATTTTTTTGAATTAATTGTGGTGAATATAAATACCTTAATTTTTTTTATAATAGTAAATTTAATTTTAATAACACGTTTTAAGTAACTTACAATATCAACTATTTATTTTAATAAACTATAAAGTAAATAACTTTACACTATGTTAAACTTTAAAATTTCTCTATAAAAGTTTATTTTTATAATCATAATTAAATAAAGTTAAAGTTAAATAAAAATAAAATTAAATAATCCAAAAGACTTTAAATTTTATTTTAAGTATATAATATTAATCCAAAAAGTCTTTTGGAGATTAATTTAAAGTAACTTTATTTTTTGGTATTGTATTTACTATTCAAGCAAAATAACAATTTGGGAGGACTCTAATTAAGAAAGACTTTTGAATTATTTAATTTTATTTTTAATTAGTTCAAGTACTAAACCATAAGAAAAAATAAAAAAAACTTAACGTATTTATTTGAAGTACACTACTTTGCTTGTTTCAATAAAAAAAACAGTACAGTAGTGTGCATGCATAGAAACAAACATTGGTATTTAGGTTCTTTCTTATTTTTAATAATACTTTATAAATAATTTACAATATCCACTATTTCTTTAAATCAAGTAAATAAAGTTACAATAATTTAAACATTAAAATTTACATAGATGCTTAAAAGTTAAAACAAAACAGAGGCATCCAAATCATTCGGCTATAACCCAAAGGCCAAACCCCAAATCGCGTCTCTGTCTGCCCTATCCCAAAACCCCCAAATAGTGTCTCACTCTCTGCCTGCCGAAACAAATGCAACCAAGATGAAGGACCAACTCATCGAAGCTGAAATCGAAGCCCTAAAAATTGCAACCACAGTCTAAGAGTTGATTCAGGCTTCCAGTATTGCTAATGTTCGGCTCCAACAGCTCAAGATTTTTTATTCGGTAAACATTTCCCTCGATTCTGGGCTGCCGGAGTTGCCCGGGACTACTAATGTGATTGTTGAAGTTGTGGAGACCAAAAACCCTGTCACTGATGACCTTGGCATTTACTCCAAGCCTGAGGTATACCCTCTTTTTTACTTAACTAAGTACGTGTCTATATATGCATTTATACTAGGTATGTTTTAATTGATTTTTGATGAATAAATTTTCAAGTTCTGAGTTTTTATTGTGTTTTATAGCTGAGTATTGCTGCAAATTTTTACAAACCTCTTTTATGTGGTTAGCTATGGGATTTTCATTTTTTACAGTGAGACTAATGGTTTGAATATGTGTAACCAAGGTTTTGTTTTCGTTATGCACAAATATGGTACTTGTATGTGTGCATACTTGAGATCAATCTAGTGAGCTGTTTTGTGCCCGTTTAGGGCTTTAGGTTCTATACGGGACTAGACAAAATTGCACAGATTATATTACACTATGCTACTAGTGTACGTGTACAGATTCACTATTACACTATTGCACAGATTAACCCTGAGACGGTCCTCAGTCTGTTGACCCCACAATATGACAAAATTACACACATTATATTACACTATACTACTAGTGTACATGTAATTTGTTTAACTGTTGGTTTGATTATTGATTCACTTTACTTTTCATCTTTATTTCTGATGATTGAATTGCTGTTCTTAGACACTTGTGGTTATACAAGACATGCTTCGGGTTTTCATTGTTCGTATTGCATGCCTAAGTGCTAATAATGCTTTTATACTTCTCAAACCCATGATACTGTGGATTCTTGGTTGCCTTTCTGATTTGTCTGTGTTGTCTGACACATATGCATTTAAGGTGAGAACTGTTCATTTGTTGCAATATCTTTGCGTAATTCGGTTGTCCTGTTGTTATTACATGGAATCAGTTGTTCCTTGCGGGTTTATAGATTACTTGATTTTCTCGCTGTCTTATTGGAGCATCCACGTACAAAGGTGTTGTTTTCATTTTTATTAACTTTGTTTGTTTCCAACCTATTCTGCCTATATATAAGTAATGGATAAATATTTAGCTTACAATTCTTTTCTTTTCACCAGCCATTATTATTGAAAGAGGTGGCTGTTCAGGTAATTTCACAAGTGCTTGAAATTTGTATTGGTGTAACTAGCTCAGATGCCAACCAATTTTTAGAAAGCAAAATCTTGGCCAACTATGGGTTGTCTCTGCTTAGTTGGTGCATTCATGTATTCAAGTCTATCTCCCTGGTTTATGATTATAGGACTCCTGTTCAATATTCAGCAATGTATGATAGGTACATTTAATTGCTTTCTCTATTCCTGATCTTGTTTTATTATTTTTTAATTTTTCTTAATTTTTGGAAAGATTTCCTCGTTATGTTTCCAAAAAAAAGATAACATAAAATATGTAGAAGAGTTGACTTCCTTGGTAGGTTCAACGATAAGTGAGAATGAATATTCAGCTACTACTGATATGAACACGACTTTGAATCGGGTATAAAGAACTCCGTTGTTATCTTTTTCACCTTGCAACTTTCTTCCTTTTCTTATGTGATTTTCTAATGGCTGAACTTGATTTTCTATGGCCTTGCAGTTTAAAGAATTAGCAGAACTGATGTTGCTTCTGTTGCAAAAGTCTAATGACCTTGTAAGAGTATGTATTATACTTGCTATAATAATATACTAATTTAGGCTGATTATGTCAGGTTTTAAGTATGGAAAAGTTTGAGCACCTTGGGTTTCTGATTTATTTTGGTGAAAAAGGATCAGAGAGAATTCCCTTGAGCCAGAATGCTCCATTTTTTGCTAATTCAGATCCCGATATGCCTGTTTTTAGGAGATGTCACAAAGTTTAAGGAGTAGTTTCTTGATCTGAGTTGCAACATGCAAAATTATATTAATCCCTTTATCACGAAAATGTGAATTTGGAAATTTTTTGTGTGTTCATGATTATGTTTTTTGAATGTTTTTTCTAGGTCGCTATTTTTATTTCAAGAGGACATATAACTCACTTTTGTGTAACTTATGGTTTCCTGTTCTTTCTTCATCACCCCCTTTACTAAACATATCCTATTTTCACATTCAAAATTTTGAGTTATCACTAAAAGTCATAATTTCCAACCTAGAGACACCTGATTTTACAAGCAAGTCACAATAACATTACGTTATGAAATATATCGATGGACACATTAAAGCCCTGTGACAAATTCAATTAGAGTTAGTGGTGAATTTTGCATTTTATAGGCTAACGAGAAGTGCTAATGTAAAGAAAATGTTGTAAATTGAGTGTCAAGCCTAAACTAAAAGAACACTCTGTCTGACTTCAAGTTGTTTTCAAATTTTAATCTGGTCTACGTATGTAAAGTATTTTATTTCCTTTCTCTACTTTCAAGTATCAAATTGGGATCTAGTTTTGTTAATTTATAATTAGAAGTTTCGCATGCCATGCAAACATGCCTCAAAGCATATATTTGATAACCATTCGTCATCACTTGTATAGGTTAGTTGGGAAAAAACTCAATGTTTTAGTATTGTTGTTTCAATTTTATTTATAGATCTTTATAGATTTTTCTTTGAGTGTGATCCTCAAATGGTATTGCGGTGTCACATGGACTGGTATTGTATCCATAATCCTTAAGAGTGTGAACTCATGAATTTCTTCCGTAAAGTCTCTAAATCTTGGTCTATTAGTCTCTAGCTCTGTTTATATTAAATAAAATAAGAGCTTTGGTTTTTATTATTATTTGGAACTTGTTTCTTTAGTAACTTCAGTGGTTCCTATACCCGTGAATCAATATAGATTGATCCAAAATTTGGCCAATGCCTAGTTCGTCTTATAATACATGAAGTGGCCATGTATAACTTAGGGAAAAATTGGATACAATTATGATTCGTTTGATTGTCATTATAAGCTATTACATTAATATGAATACCATTACTTAAATCTAGGTACCAATAGACTTCTGTATTCTTTATTTAGGACCATATGATAAATTAGTTTTCTGTTATAACCTAAATGCTCCTGTAGCTGTGTGAAATAAGTATTGACATCTAAATAATTAGCAGGTTCATGAATTCAACGATCGTTATTAATAATAGTTAAAAAATAGTTTTCATAATATCTTTTCCACTACTTTGAAATATGTTACTTTTTTAGTATCAATTTAACGCCTCTTCCTTATGTAGACAATATTGCTCCGTTTCTCACATGGAAAATTTTTAGTGATTGACCTTTTTGTCATTTTTCGCTTTAATAAAGGACTAACTCTGAGTTCTAATCGGTCCTATCCTACAACTTTATCATTGCATAATGAATTTCTGAGTTATTCGCATACCTGTCTCTGAAATTTGTACAGATGAACGTCAATGATGTATATCTTTCATATCTTCCTTTGGCACATATTTTTGACCGGGTGATTGCAAAGTGTTTTATCAATCATGGGGCCTCAATAGGATTTTGGCGCGGGGTAAGATGGCTATTAATTAACTATTTCCTCAACTATGAGCTTCAAGTAACACTGGTTTTTTCAGGATGTCAAATTATTACTTGAAGACGTCGGAGTGCTACAACCTACTATTTTTTGTGTTGTTCCCTGAGTTCTAGATAGAATCTATTCAAGTATGGTTTAACTTACTATTGAATATTGATATATACTATTGAGTTTTGATTGTTTGTGGCTTTTAAAAAGCATAGCAAAAAATATAGGAGGAAAAGTTTCTGTAATAGAAGGTGATGAATTCTAGTTCTTTGCTACCTAGGCACGAATCACCTCCAATTCTGGTTTCTAGCTCTTTTAACCTGCATTTTGAATGTGTCTTTCTCTATGGATATGTCATAGTGGTCAAAGATGTTTTGCTAGATACATCATTCTAAGTATCTAAATCTCTTAAATGAGATGTATATATACATCTGATAAGAAATCATTTGACTCGACAGATGTTGCAGGTAGCAGAATGTCATGAACGAAGCCTTGTTTCAGTTAATTCTCTTAAACGCCCTTCTCCTAAAGTGAGGAAGCAGAAGTTACTTAATTTCAGTAAGGTACACTCATATTCTTCGTATATAAATTAGACTTCCAAGAGCTTGTCCATATTTCTCCTCCTGCAGCTTTATCAATCAGACTGACTTTTGTTTATTTCCTTTCAATAGAGAAATATGAGCCTGTGAATGCAAAGTGGACAACAGAACGCTGTGCTGTTTGTCGATGGGTTGAAGATTGGGACTACAACAAAATTATTATATGTATCAGGTAAGCAAAATATGGAGCTTCTTGTACAATTTCCAAAAAGTAAAAATAAGAAATGATCTCACCATACATATTATTCAAATTCACAGAAGTTCTAGATGTTTTGAGGTTCTGCAATTAATCATGGTTGGTGCATGATTTTCTTGCATATTGCTTATGTGCTATCCTTTTCTTTACTAACATTTAGCCATATGTTTTTCCTACAGATAGTAACTAAATCTTTTCCCCCAAATCTGACAAGATAAATAATTTGTTGTCACCTTACATAGTAAAAAATTATTCTCATTCATTGTATTAAAAATAAAACTGATGCTCTATTCTTTCTATCAGATGTCAAATAGTAGTGCATCAAGAATGCTATGGGGCAAGAAATGTTAGAGATTTCACTTCATGGGTTTGCCGAAAAGGTCATAAGATTGTAAGCATGGTGTGTTTTGGGGGTTCAAAAGAGGAGGGGGGAGGGGGTCTGGATTGATTTTAATAGCGACTCATCATGTATATAAATACTTCAGAAGTAGAGTGATTATTCTCTCTAGAAGATATACAATTCCTTGTCTCCTTTAGAATTAGGTGATCCTAGATATATAGTGGCTACACTAATTGCATTCAATATATGTACTTGGCATGATATAGTATTCATATTAAATTATCCTAATTAAGTTGTTGCAATATCAATTTTCATGAGTACAAATCATATAATCTATTTTTTTCCCAAGGATTAGTCATTGACATTGAAAACTTCAGTTTAACAAAATGATTTACTTCAGTTATAAATTTCATCAGGATCACCCCCATCTCAAAAAATATTGTAATTAGCATGTTGAAAGTTTGTACACTGGGCACACATCCTATCTCACCCATTTTCTTGTACAGTATAAGCGCTTCATCACTGTTTTTATTGTCACAAAGGACTTTGAGGAAGCAGTTGTAAGTAACTATATCAGGAGGATAACCCTTGTTTCCCATCTCTTCCAGGAATTTATAAGTCGCCTCTGTCTTTCTAGCTAAACACATGCCTTCAATCAGTTCCTTGTATGTGGATACATCAGAGAGGGATCCACTGCTTATCATATCACCAAGAAGTTTAAAACCTTCCTCCATTCTATCACTCTGGACAAGTGCCACAATCATAATTGCATATGTTCTTGCACTGGGAGAAATATGTTCCTTTTTTCGTTGCTGCTCCCAATATTACCCAGGACTCTAATATAACACATGACTCCAATATTTACAGTTTCAATTGATAATTGATGTGCATTTTTATGTGACTTGTAAATGTGTTTAATGTATGTATTTAACTCTTGTACATGTTTTGGATTTTAGACAGAATATAGTACTGAGGTTGGCGGTCTTGCTGAAAGATTTGCACACCAGAGGTAGATGACTTGGCTATTTGGATTGAGAAAACTTGTGGGTTAAAAAAATAGGATACTTGGTTTTCAAGATATCGCGCATGAGACGTATATATACTCCTCCTATAGTGCCGCTGAGAGTATAGGTTATTCTTCACCGCAACAAATCTCTCGATCCTAAGGAATTGGAGAATATGATTGACATGATTGTCTCTCCGTCGATTGGGTATAAAGTCTATGGATGATACTTCTACCAATGATAGTACACCACAACCGTCCATTGGTATAGATATTACTGAATATATAACTAAATTGGTAGAGAAGAAGTTTACCAACTTCCTTCAAACATTTACCAACTATGCTTCACTTGAGGTATTTACTAATAACTATATTTTTGTCTTTGTCCTTCATTAATCTCTTTCTATCTATTAATTTAAGTTCATCAAGTTTATTTTTTCTTATTCCTCATCTTGTTGAAATTGAATTTTGGTGTTTCTTTTGCAGGAGGAACTTTACAGGTCCAACCTTGATTTTCTTGAAGAAAATGATGATGAAGTGGACTTAACATGATGTACACTTCATTCCTTCTAGCTCGTTATTTTTTTAGTTTTCTTATGTTAGTTATTAAATATTGTAAGTAATATGATCCTTGGGAGATCAAGATACAATAACAAATTCTGTATTTATTGTGACTTGAGCATTATCTATTTATATATGGAGTATTAGTTTTAATTTTTGGCTCTTTATGCAGTTTATCAATTACTTTGAAACAAGTATATATGACATGATTTATATTAACTTGAAAGATTAAATGTAATATTTATTATAGCATTTAATAATAATAATAATAATAATAATAATAATAATAATAAATATGAAATTAGTGATTTCAAAATTAATTATAATTTACAATGAATTTTATTATTTATCAATTAATTTTTTTACAAATTTATAATTTGTGAAGGATTTTACTTGAGAAATGGTTTTTAATGAAGGATTAATTTTCTCACTAAATATTTTTTAGTTAATTAGTTAGTCATCAATGAATGATTATTTCCCTCACTAATTTGAAGATACATTCTCAATTTATAATTAGTGAAGGAAAATTTTCTCTCATTAAATAAATTTGTTCTTCACAATATATTATTTGTGAGGGAATAAGGTTATTCACTAATTTCAAATAGTCCTTCTTAAAATATTATTTGTGAAGGAAACCAATCTTTCACTAAATACAATTTGTGAAGGAATAAGTTATTCACAATATATCCTTCACAAAAAAACATTTAGTTACTACTTAGCGAAGGATACCCAATTGTGAGGAGGTCTAATGCGAGCACTCCTGTGAAGGAAATATTTCTTTGCAATAAATCACTTGTGAGAGATATAGGGCCTCCTTCACTAGAGGCCATTTTTGGTGTAGTGTTTCCCGGCTTACAATTAAGGTTCCTAACTGTGCGTTAAGGTTTCTAATTCTGAGATTAGGGTTTCTAATCCCTTATTAGGGTTTACAAATTTTAAACCTTATCCAGTCAATCATTGGTCATTAACACAATATAGTACAAACACGTACTCATAGATACATTTATTATAACTGTGATTTCTGTCGAATCCCTATCCGAGCTTAGGGTTAGGTTTTCAAATTCTCGGTTAAGCACAACTCTACTCTTATTTTCTCAGTCAATACACAAATTGACTAATTTTCAAAAAATGTATCACAGATACACAACACAATATTGATAATCAATATCAATATTAATTAGAATAAAAAAAATTTATTCATAAAATTCAGATTATTCGAAATCCCGGGTTGTTACATTCACCCCTCCTTAAAAGGATTCCGTCCTCGGAATCACCGCTTTCTTATTCTCTACAATCTTTTAAAGTTGTATCATCAATTCATTTTTTTTATCAACACAATACTAATTTGTGTCTCATATTCTAACCTGTGATTTGGATCTATAAAAGAAAACAATTCACAGCAATATTTAACTCATAATACTCGCGTAATAAAATTTCTAAATGAAATCTTTACCTGTTGCCACCTCCTAAGTAGCTACTGCAACTTGGGCCGTCATGTTGAATGTACGGGCCATTGACCTTCCTGGCTGTGCAGGTCCTCGAATCGCTAAGGTTCCGCTACCAGGTCCCTTGTTGACACTTTCCTTCTCCACATTCTTCTACGGACAGTTCTGAACTAGATGTTTAGTTGATCCGCACGCAAAACAACCTTGAATCTTCTTCGGACTGGGACAATTGGGTGATAGGTGTCCTTCTTGACCACAATTATAACAGACTCCTTTCTTCTTCAAACAAACTACAGAATGATTCTTCCCACAAGTTTCACATGGTTCCCTCCCTTTCCTATTCTCTTTTGTCTTACTACCCGACTGGGTATTCCCACTCCACTTTCTTTTGTTTTGGGTTACTACCCCTACTACTTCCTCCGTCATTTATCTTCTTCTTCTTCTTCTCTTGATGAAATTGAGACGCAGCTTCGCTCCCTCCTTCAGTAATTAACGCTTTCTCCAATAAGGCCGCGAACGTATTAATCTGCAAAACGACTACTTTGTTGTATATACCCGACTTCAACCCATTCTCAAACCTTCTCGCTTTCTGTAATTCTGTATCCACCTGATGAGGTGCAAATCTCGCTAACTCGTTGAATTTAGCAGTATATTCAGATATCGACATATTTTCCTGCTTTATTTCTAAGAACTTAACTTCCATTCGTGCTTGCATACTCGACGAAAAGTAGTTCTCAAAGAACAACTCCTTGAATCTTGTCCAAGTCACTATAGCTGTACCAGCTCTCGCTTGATTAGTCTCCCACCAGTAATTAGCTTCTCCCTTCATCAAGTACATTGCAAAAGCTGTCTTTTGCTCTTTTGCCACATTCGCAATAACGAATGCTTTCTCCATCTCCTTTACCCAGGTTTGGGCTTCAATCGGATCCGTGGTTCCCTTGAATTCTGGTAGTCCCATCGCTTTAAAGTCCTTGAAGTTAGCCAATCTATCGGCTGGCTGATTTCTCGCTCTTCCTGTTGGAGCTCTATTTCCCATAGCTTGGGCCAACATATCCACAAAATTCTGCATCGGGTCAGCTTGACCTCCTTCATTATTCACTGACTGTTCTTCTCTTTGATTTTGATTCTGTCGTCTAGGCGGCATGATCTGATTTAAATAAAAATCTTACATTATATTAATTCTCTTTCTCTATATAAATTCTTAATGAAATAAGAATTCAACACATATTTCTCATATAATTACATATTTATTCAAATAGCATATAGTACATTTAGTACTTAACATATACAACTATCCCTTTTTAATCAAATTTTAGGATTATCAACACAACTTTACATAAAAAGTTGCAATTCTCCATTCACATATAATTATTCCCAGTTCATCAAACTTACCACACCTATGAGTTCAGGAACTTGCCACAATTATATGAGTGTATGAACTTATCCTAGTTAGACCATTAGCGTCCATTCACTGAGGGGTTCAGAAACATTTTATATAATTATGAGTCATAAACTTACAATAAGTATGAGTTTTAAGAACTCACAAATTAATCTTATATTCATATAGAAAATAAAGATTTCATCCATACAAACATATATATTTACATATGTTCACACATCGTTCTCGATATTACAACCGTTATATCATAACCTAGTACCAAAAGATACTACTGCTTAAACTTAAGCTATCTACCATTCAATCCCTTCACCCGTCTTCTTGTTGGGACACTTGTTGAATCCGTGACCCGTTCTCCCACATAAAAAACACTTTCTCATATTCGGCTTAGGACAATGTAAGGAAATATGTCCTTCCTGCTTACAATTGAAGCACACGTTCTTCTACATCATGCATTCTCCCAAGTGAGTCTTTCCATACTTGCCACTGACTTGCTTCTTCTTCGGGTTTGAGTTTTCAGAATTATCATCACTTTCGTTGTCCCTCTTTCTCTTTTTCTTGCCTTTCTTCTACTTGATTATTCCTTTAAACGATCCACCACCTTCAGTCTTCATCCTTTCCACCTGCGCCTTCAACTCGTTTCATTCTTCAGTCATTTCGCGTAATGTTCGCTCCGTCTTCCACAACTCTTCCAAGAGAAATACTTTACTCCGGAGTTCTTGGACTTCTGCAGATTCTTGATCTTTCTCTCCAACTTTGTTCTTATTCCCTTTCTCCATTCTAGCATCTTCGGACTCCGCTTCCTTATCACCACTCAGATACATCTCGGGATAATCATCATGATCACTCCCAAGATTAACCATAGGTTCATCTTTTCCAACTTCCTCCACTGACTCGCTCTGTGCTGTCACCTCGGCTACTGGCATTGGTGCAACAGTCGTTAACATCTCCATACTCATCTTATCTTCTCCCGACATCTTATAATCAGTTTAAACAACTTGATTAGTACTTCACTAGTACGAAATTCTCACACTATGTATCCACATATCTCACTATAGATATACTTCGGCAATCTCTCACTTAGTACTCTAAATGAGTATTCTATATCTCACTTATGGTTATAATCCTAGGGTTCCCCCCCCCCCCCCTTAAGGTTTATAGCCTCATGACTTTGATATCAACTGTGACACCCCAAATCAAGGTTACACGACTCTCACGAGCTTGGTGTACACGATCCACAATATAATAAGCATCTAACTACCCATTCATTGATGAATAGAATATTACACCACATTAACTTATAAAGTTAATACATTAGTCCCAGGTTATCTAACCTTAACATTACAAACATACCCTATAGATATACAAAAAGGGTTCACAAACATAACATAATAATAATGCTATTCATAACTAATTTAATACAATGCCTTTTCCCTTGTCCTTCATAGCACCTCCTGCCACTTCGTCCCTAGCTGAAAAGTTTTATTTAGCAAGGGTGAGCAACGAATTTGCCCCGCAAGTTAAGACATACAAAGAATGTATAAGAATCAAAACAACAGACTATCTATTTTGATAGAATGAAACCAAAGTTCGGGGAACTTTGAAATAGCTAAACAAAGCTTTAATAATTAACAAGTCTTCTCGCATTCTATGCAACATAATAATCTGATAATGAAAGAGTACAACGCTTTCAAAGTTTCTACGATATTCTAATGAATAATCAAGAATTAATTCTACGCAATAACAAAGTGGAATGTTTTCTAGATTTATGCTGAGTGATCCATTGGATCTTGAACTTCTCTTCTCGAGTATCTATCAAAGATTTGACTTTGATATACCCATGTGTATCAGATAACCATAAAGATTAAATCATACCCCTCTGCAAGTACTTATAGCCGACCAACTCCTTGTACCCAATATTATGCATAATACTTACACGCGCGCAAAGGCCAAATATACGACCAATAAAATGTTCCCTTTTTATAAAAGGTTGTTCTTTTCAGTCTCAGAATCAAAATTTGATTTAACAACGAAATACTATGATTTCAATATTTAGTAACTTTCTCGATCTTGCCGAAATAATTGACATCGATCTGTCAATAATAATTAAATTCTCTTCTCGATCCTATCAAGTTCTAATAAATGTTCGTCTAGCCAGAATAATTAGCTAAGACATTTCTCAACACAATTCGATAATAGGCATGAATTATCTGTACTGTCAATAATAGCTTCTAAGGATTTAAATATCCAACAATAGTTATTCTACGAATATATATTTTTAGAATCATTGATTCAATTTGAATTAATAAACATGCACTAACTGCGAATAATCAACAATAAATTCTCAGACGTGGTCTAATCAACAACAATTAACCACCATAATATTTAAAAATTATAACTCAAGGTTGAGTTAAGGAAACTTGCATTTCGCGTTGATTACTGCTACACAATATACTTATCTGCGTTTGAAAGACCTATAACCAATAATATCGGTCTCACAATTAGCACAATAGTTCACAACACACAATACAGTAATTTACAGTTAAACCTTTTCCTAGGCACATTACCACATAGCCACATCAGTGTTTATAACCTATATAAACACTTAACAAGTCTAACTAGTTCAGTCTGGTTGGACTTCGGTTTATTCTCGGTGTTCTGGTCACCCTATCCGACAATTAACACATTGATTGTCAATTAAACTTGGTCTCTAAGCTTCAATATTATTTTAGATAAGTAAATTATCCTTTATAATATTTTTCGGAAGCTTTTAATAATTTGTAAACAATTATTATAATTTATAATAATTTTTCAAACACTTACATCATTTTAAATGATTTAATTATCAAATAATCTTATCATCATTAATATTTAATAATATAAAATATTAATGTTATATACTCATCAAAATATTAAAGTAATTATTAATAACTTAAAATATTTTAAATCATCAATATTCTACTTAAATAATTTTATATTAATTAAAATTATTTTTAAACCATCACCATTAATATTTAAATATTAATGAAATTATCATCAAAATATTATCAATAATTTTTCTCATTTTTAAATGATTTTTAAATCAATAAAATCATTTTTAATTCATTTATTTAATATAATAATTAAATAAATCTATTGTCATTAATATTAATTTATTAATGAGAATTCTCCAAAAATATTAAAATTATATTTTAAAATTCAAAATATTTTCTAACACTTTATTCTCATTTAAAATGATTTTTAAATCAATAAAATTATTTTTAACTTATTTATTTAATACAATAATTAAATAAATCTAATATCATTAATATTAAATTATTAATGAAAATTCTCTAAAAATATTAAAAGTTATATTTTATAACTAAAAATATACTTTATTCTTATTTAAAATGATTTTTCATAATATTAAATTATTTTTCTCTAATTTATTTAATACACTAATTAAATAAATTAAATATCATTAATATTCAAATAATTATAAATATTAATGAAAAATATTCCAAATTCTCAAAAATTATTTTTCATAATTGAAAATAATTTTTAAAACCATTTTTGGTAATTTTTAGAATTTATTTTCTATTTTTTAATTAATTTCTGGAAAATTAGAAATTAAAAATATTAAAAATCGTCGCTATAGCCTATAGTGACACTAAGCGTAGCTGTTGGTGTTCTTGAGCTCAAGAACACTGACAGCCGGCTTAGTAAGGGGTCAACTTTGACCGGATTTAATTCTTAATCCATACATGTTCTAGGATATCTTTAACCATTATCTTGTAGTGTTTATGTAACACTACAAGAATCAACCATAAACAAAGTCATAACACAACTCAGATGGAAGATCCGAGCCCTCAAACCCACTGTCAGACATTACCTGGGTTTTTTAGAAACCCAGAAAGTTCGAGTATCCATCTTGTAGCTCAATTTTCTAGAAGTTCTAGTTATCGTTCATGTTGTTTAATAGTTCATATTTACAGTCCTTGTGTCAAGGAACATTAATAAAATAACAGATCAGTCGAACAACACAACAATGACCAGATTAAGTTCGGTCAAACCCTGTCAGAAATTTCATGCAAACCTTTTCTGGAAATTCCAGAAATTCAGATTCATGGCCGAATGGCCTACTTTGACAAACTGTTACATTCGATCTATTGATAGCTTACACGATATAAGGCCACAAATATAAAGTACACATGACATACTACCAAATGGTTACAACAACATCAACAAACAACCTAAACACTGACAGATCTGGTTATTACAAAAGCTTGTCAGACTCGGTTTTCAAATTTTTGGGTTGCCCAGAATTTGACTGGTCATGCCCGATCAACGGGTTTTGACCAAGAATAACTCAAAATCTAGACATCAAATGACATTGATTTCACTTGCAAAACAAAGACCACATAACAAACTACCGATCCAAAACATAAAACAACAAGAATCATAAACGGACAAGAATCTGTGGCTCTTGACATTAGCTTGTCAGACCATAAATCAAGTTCTTGGACAGTTTTTGAAAAATGTAATTTTTACCCACTTTAATGCTATGGATCTCTGGTATATCACCATAGATCATTATAAAACATCTTCTAACAAGATTATAAACACCAACTTGAAATTAGCATACAAGATCAAAAGTAGTCTAGGGTTTATACCTTTCTTTTGAATATGCTTTGATCTCTCCTCTCAAATCTGATCTTGGTGTTTCTAGGGTTTCTTTTGTGACTGATCCACTTGATATTTTTGGAGGTTTGGTGAGAGAGAGTGGGTTAAGTGTTTGAGAGAAAAGTGTCCAAATGAATGAACTTTATCTCTATTTAATTCTTATATTTTATAAATGCAATGTATATATCTGTGTTTGCTGTCAATATACGGCTGAGTTGCTGATATTTTAAGTCACCAAGTCAATGTAGTTGGTCACCAACTAAAGGTTTTAGAAAATTTTACAAGTTACCAATTAAAGAAAGTAAAAAGGGCATTTTGGTCATTCTCCTTATATTTTTAATGGCATACTTGACATTTTCTAAACCCTAAGGTTCCAACCCTTAGGTTTTACAACTTTAGCTTCTAGGATTTTCTAAATTAGGGTTTTAAAATAGAAAATTAAGATTTTAAAACTATAATTAGGGTTTCCTAATTATATTAAGGTTTTCTAATCACATTAAACTTTAATATTCACATTAGGGCTTACTAATTAGGATTAAGGTTTCCTAATTAGGGTGTAGGATTCCTAAATTTTAAATTAGGGTTTCACTACACCAAAAATGGCCTCTAGCGAAGGAAATTTTGTGAAGGAATTTATTCCTTCGCATGAGGAGTTGTTTAGTGAAGGAACAATGAAGGAAAAAATTATAGTGACAATATAGTTATTAGCGAAAGAAACATCCTTCACAATTTATATTTTTTTTCTCGCAAAATTGGGGCGATAAAAAGATTTTTGGAGCCAATTTATGATGAAAATTTGCGAGGAAAAAATCTATTTAGTGAAGGAATTATTACTCACTATATATCATTATTCAGAAGTTTTTTGCGAGGGATAAAATTGGTCGCTATTTTGTTCTAAATAATTTTTTTGAATTAATTGTGGTGAATATAAATACCTTAATTTTTTTATAATAGTAAATTTAATTTTAATAACACGTTTTAAGTAACCTCAATATCAACTATTTATTTTAATAAACTATAAAGTAAATAACTTTAAACTATGTTAAACTTTAAAATTTTCTATAAAAGTTTATTTTATGATCATAATTAAATAAAGTTAAAGTTAAATAAAATAAAATTAAATAATCCAAAAGACTTTAAATTTTATTTTAAGTATATAATATTAATCCAAAAAGTCTTTTGGAGATTAATTTAAAGTAACTTTATTTTTTTTGGTATTATATTTAATATTTAGTTAAATAACAATTTGGGAGGACTTTAATTAAGAAAGACTTTTGAATTATTTAATTTTATTTTAATTAGTTCAAGATTAAACCATAAGAAAAAATAAAAAAACTTAACTTTATTTATTTAAAAAGTACATTACTTTGCTTGTTTCAATAAAATGAGAGTACAATAGTGTGCGTGCATAGAAACAAACATTGGTATTTAGGTTCTTTCTTATTTTTAATAATACTTTATAAATAATTTACAATATCGACTATTTCTTTAAATCAAGTAAATAACGTTACAATAATTTAAATATTAAAATTTACATGATGCTTAAAAGTTAAAACAAAATAGAGGCATCCAAATCATTCTATTTATAACCCAAAGGCCAAACCCCAAATCGCATCTCTGTTTGCATTTATCCCAAAACCCCAAATAGTGTCTCACTCTCTCATCTTGCCTTAAAACAAATGCAACCAAGATGAAGGACCAACTCATCAAGTGAAATCGAAGCCCAAAAATTGCAACCACGGTCAAGAGTTGATTGAAGCTTCAAGATTGCTAATGCTCGGCTCCAACATGACTCGAGATTTTTTATTCGGTGAACATCACCCTCGATTAAGGTCATTTGGAGTTGCGGGACTACTAATGTGATGGTTGAAGTTGTGGAGACCAAAAACCACACATCATGACCTTGGCATTTACTCCAAGCACGAGGTATACCCTCTTTTTACTTAACTAAGTACGTGTCTATATATGCATTTATACTAGGTATGTTTTAATTGATTTTGATGAATAAATTTTTCAAGTTCGTGGTTTTTTTATTGTGTTTTATAACCGAGTATTCTTTGTTTGCGGTAGGAATTTATTTTACAAACCTCTTTTAAGTGGTTAGCTATGGGATTTTCATTTTACGCAGTGAGACTAATGGTTTGAGTATGTGTAACCAAGGTTTTGTTTTTGTTATGCACAAATATGGTACTTGTATGTGTGCATACTTGAGATCAATCTAGTGAGTTGTTTTGAGCAGCGTTTTGGGCTTTAGGTTCTATATGGGACTAGACAAAATTGCATGATTATATTACATTATGCTACTAGTGTATGCGGTATGATGATTCACTATTACACTATTGCACAAATTGCATGCAGATTAACCACGAGAAGGTCCTCGGTCGATTGACCCCATAATAATATGACAAAATTACATGATTATATTACACTATGCTACTAGTGTACATGTAATTTGTTTAAATGTTGGTTTGATTATAGATTTACTTTGCTTTTCATCTTTATTTCGATGATTGAATTGTTGTTCTTAGACACTTGTGGTTATCTGACATGCTTGGGTTTTCATTGTTCAGTATTGCATGCCTAAGTACTAATAATGCTTCTATACTTCTCAAACCCATGATCTTGTGGATTCGTGGTTGCCTTTCCGATTTATGCGTGTTATTCGACACATATGCATTTAAGGTGAGAACTGTTCATTTGTTACAATATCTTTTGCGTAATTGGTTTGTCCTGTTGTTATTACATGGAATCGAGTTGTTCCTTGCGAGTTTATAGATTACTTGATTTTCTCATTTGTCTTATTGGAGCATCCGTGCAAAGGTGTTGTTTTCATTTTTATTAACTTTGTTTGTTTCCAACCTATTCTACTTTATGTATAAGTAATGGATAAATATTTAGCTTACAATTCTTTTCTTTTCACCACCATTATTATTGAAAGAGGGGTTGTTCGTGTACTTTCACAAGTGCTTGAAATTTGTATTGGTGTAACTAGCTCGGATGCCAACCCAATTTTAGAAAGCAAAATCTTGGCCAACTTTGGGTTGTCTCTACTTAGTTGGTGCATTCACGTATTCAAGTCTATCTCTACGGTTTGTGATTCTAGGACTCTGTTCAATATTCAAAGAATGTATGATAGAGTACGTTTACATTGCTTTTTCTATTCTCGATCTTGTTTTATTATTTTTAATTTTCTTAATTTTTGGAAAGATTTCCTCGTTATGTTTCCAAAAAAAAGATAACATAAAACATGTAGAAGAGTTGACTTCCTTGGTAGGTTCAACGATAAGTGAGAATGAATATTCAGCTACTACTGATATGAACACAACTTTGAATCGGGTATAAAGAACTTTGTTGTTATCTTTTTCACCTTACAACTTAACTCCTTTTCTTGTGTGATTTTCTAAAGGCTGAACTTGATTTTCTATGGCCTTGCAGTTTAAAGAATTAGCAGAACTGATGTTGCTTCTGTTGCAAAAGTCTAATGACCTTGTAAGAGTATGTATTATACTTGCTTTATAATAATATGCTAATTTAAATTTGATTATATCGGGTTTTAACTATAGAAAAGTTTGAGCACCTTGGGTTTTCGATTTATTTTGGTGAAAAAGGATCGAGAGAATTCCCTTGAGCCAGAATGTTCCATTTTTTGCTAATTCAGATCCCGATATGCCTGTTTTTAGGAGATGTCACAAAGTTTAAGGAGTAGTTTCTTGATCTGAGTTGCAACATGGAAAATTATATTAATCCCTTTATCACTTTTTCTAGGTCGCTATTTTTATTTCAAGAGGACATATAACTCACTTTTGTGTAACTTATGGTTTCCTGTTCTTTCTTCATCACCCCCTTTACTAAGCATATCCTATTTTCACATTCAAAATTTTGAGTTATCACTAAAAGTCATAATTTCCAGCCTAGAGACACCTGATTTTATAAGCAAGTCACAATAACATTACGTTATGAAATATATCGATGGACACATTAAAGCCTTGTGACAAATTCAATTAGAGTTAGTGGTGAATTTTGCATTTTATAGGCTAACGAGAAGTGCTAATGTAAAGCAAATGTTGTAAATTGAGTGTCAAGCCTAAACTAAAAGAACACTCTATCTGACTTCAAGTTGTTTTCAAATTTTTAATTAGGTCTACGTATGTAAAGTATTTTATTTCCTTCCTCTACTTTCAAGTATCAAATTGGGGTCTATTTTTGTTAATTTATAAGTAGAAGTTTCGCATGCCATGAAAACATGCCTCAAAGCATATATTTGATAACCATTCTTCATCACTTGTATAGGTGAGTTGGGAGAAAACACGATGCTTTAGTATTGTTGTTTCAATTTTATTTATAGATCTTTATAGATTTTTCTTTGAGTGTGATCCTCAAATGGTATTGCGGTGTCACATGGGCTGGTATTGTATCCATAATCCTTAAGAGTGTGAACTCATGAATTTCTTCCGTAAAGTCTCTAAATCTTGGTCTATTGGTCTCTAGCTCTGTTTATATTAAATAGAATAAGAGCTTGGTTTTTATTATTGTTTGGAACTTGTTTCTTTAGTACCTTCAGTGGTTCCTATACCCGTGACTCAATATAGATTGATCCAAAATTTGGCCAATGCCTAGTTCGTCTTGTAATACATGAAGTGGCCATGTATAACTTAGGGAAAAATTGGATACAAATATGATTTGTTTGATTGTCATTATAAGCTGTTACATTAATATGAATACCATTACTTGAATCTAGGTACCAATAGACTTCTGTATTCTTTATTTAGGACCATATGATAAATTAGTATTCATCGATTTCTACTCGGGAATTATTTTTGAACTTCCGAGAAATACGTAACGATAGAATATCGAGGTAAGACGGATTATGTAATAATAATTCGAGTATGGAAAACATAATTTTTCGCCTACGGACTTAATTGAGAATGTTGGGGGAAATAAAGCATTAACTTGTTAAAGTGATGATCGTATGATACGTATGTATTGTACGACATAATGAATATGAGTATGATACGAAGTATTACACTAACATGTATGTATGATGGTATATCGTATATTGTGAATTAGTATACGAGTTAGAATATGAGAATAATACGTAAACAATATGTTATAAGGCTTTTAGCCAAATGAAATGGACTTGTGGGATTGTGTAGCAATTTGTAAAGTCTAATAGAAGTTAATGTGCAAGCCTATGTGTGAGTAATGTTAAAGCCCAAGTGGTTGTTAAAGTAAAGTCTAATGTAAATTAATGTAAGCCCAAAAGCTTAAGTTAAGTTATTAAACCTAAGCCCAAGCTATTGATCTAATGGGTTAGGGTGACCCATGGGGCAACCCATGATCATATAGTTAATCTTGGTGACCAAGATAATTATGTGATGACCAAGATATTATTGTGATGGCCAAGTAATTAGTGTATTGACCAAGATAACTTAATTTCTAAGTAATGAATAGTATGGAGGTTACTAAGGAGGTGGGATTGACTATTGTCCATTATACCTTAACTTAGGAAATTCTATAAATAGCAAGCTTAGGATTTCATTTGTTGTTCGTTAATTTTCACCAACAAGTTAAGTGCTTAATTGTTAGATAGAATAAGTAAGAAAAAGTTAGACTTCCATTGTTAGAAAAGAAGAAGAAAAGCTTGTTCATCAAAGGTAATGATCCTATGTCATTAGTCTTCCATCTCTACAATTGTAGGTTGATAAGAGAAGTGTGGATTAATTGACATGTATGCTAAGAAATGATAAGAATGAATAATCTAAGGACTTAAGTCTTAATAAGCCGTGAATAAGCACTTTGTTCATAGATAAGCTATGAACTAAGGAAGAACTCTTAAGACTTGTAACATGTTTACATGAATGAAGTTTATATGTTAAAAATATGTAAGGATGATGGTTAGAAGACTTAAACTATCATAAGTCATGAGAAATGAACTTATATGTAGTTTATACTTAGATAAGTTATAAACTCAAAGAATAAGTAATAACTTATCATGTAAATAAGTTGATGTAATATGTATGTTAAGATGTCAATATGATGGATAAAATCCATTTAAAACAATGAACAAATCATAAATAACGAAGTTATGCCTGAGTTCACACGATTGGACGATAATCGTCGAATTCGTGAAATTCTCGGATTGGAAGTTGAATTTTGATTTTGAGCTCAGAAACGTTGGTTTTTGAGGGAAGAAGTCTTATTTGGCGTTATAGAGTTTCAAACTCGAAAATGACCGAATTCCGACTTAGAACGAAAAAACGAGCGTTGAACGTTCACGAACGTTTATCATTTTCGTTAAAAATGAACCAATAGGTGAATTTTGAGTTAACGAAGTTGAAAATATAAAATTCTTGCATGAACACGTAGAGTATGTGATTTGTGAGCTAATGGCTTTTGAGTGAGCCAATTCAGAATTAAAATGATCAAATTTGGAGTCCGGGAAGTTCGTTATACAAAACAAAATTTCTAAGCTGCATCTAGTAGTGCATAAAATGGCGGTATGCCAAGACGTTGCCCAAGGCATAATGGTGGCGATGCGTGATTGTGCGTGCGATGTGTCCACCTATTGAGGAGTCACGCCATAGCGCGACATATATAATCTTGAGACTCGCATGAAGACGAAGTCGGGAGTTTAGGCACTAAAAGTGGTAGCCGCAGCATGACGACTGAGCAAGGACTTCATGACTGCATTGACGACCGAGCCCTAACGCTGCCATCGCTAACTCGCCGTAGTAATACAACACTGATGAAAGAAAAAGATGAAGGCGTACTTGCGCGACCTTAGGGAAAGAGTGATAAAGAAAGGTTATGAAGATAAAAAGGAAGGTAGTTGATTAATAATAAATTACAACATTAATTAACTTAATGCAGCATTGTTTAAAGTATTTTAAACCTTAAAGTATGATAACTAAAGATTGAAGATAATCAGTCGAATATGAATGAAATGATGATGTAAACTATAAACGACAGGCCGAAATCAATAGTAACAACTCTAATACATGATTAGATTGAGAAGAAGGGTAAGATTCATTAGGAACCATGTATATTTATTCATGACCTAATGTGGTAAGTTATGTGATCATCTATTGTAGAGACCTTAAAGACTTAAAGTGAGCGCGTGTAATAACTTGATGGCAGAGCATATTTGAAGGCAAGTATTCTAACCCTTGTCTATGTTCAGTCTAGACAGGTTTTGTGATTCATGTATTCTTACGCATGAATTGATGTATGATGAAGTCAAAGCCAATTCTTTCGGCTAGACTTAAGATGTTTTGGATTTCTTATAATCTATCGAAGTATGGTCAATGTTTTACCAAACTATTTTGGTGTGATTTTCAAATGAAGACTGAGTATGCTAAACAAATGTTTTGTCGTCAAATGACAGGCACGTGAGGTTGCCACCACTTAATCGTACATACGTTTAAAGAATGTAGTGTTGATCAACATAGAGTACTATAGGCTGATCACCTAGACGTGCTCGTAAGTAATGTCGGACTTACGGACTTAGTGTCGGGTTGTCCTTTTCAAAGAAAGTATGAAATGCTCAAGGTCTTGGACCGGAATTGATGTTTTACTGAATATTGTTCATTGTAAAACGTTTTAAAGAAAAGAGAAGTGCTATTTTAAACTATCGATAGTACTTCATAACTATTATTCAGTTATTGAAGATATATGATTTATATGATTCAAGAATATTGTTAAATGAAATTGTTGTACTTGCTGAGCTAGTTATGCTCACTCTTGCTTGAACCATATGAATGCAGCTAAAATAAGACGAGCGAATGAAGGAAGGATCCGTGAGGATAAAAGAAAAGGCTAAAAGCGAACTTGTAGATTACCTATGTAATAGTATAGGTTTGTAATGATAATATTTGATATTATGACAAGAACAAATTTAACGGTTATAAAGAACATGGGGAATGGTAATATTGATTTGTAATATATATATAAGACATATTCATTCTTTTGAGGCATTTCAATTGAATGTTTGTGTGAACTGTAGCACCGTGGAACACCATATGTCGGGTTGGAAGATACCCGGATTTGGGGGCATCACAGGTTGGTATCAAAGCATTAGGGTATAAAACTTAGGGGGGGGGGGATTTAAAACCTTAAGTCATAACCTTAAGAGAAGTCAAAGAAGTGAAAGATGAAAGTAACCTTAAAAATGGATTATATATATGATATGTGTTTTTATTATTCTACTGACTTGTACTAATCAAACTTAATTGTTTTGTTGTAGATGTCAGGTGGAAATGGAATTTATAGAGACGTACAGGTAGACAATGAAGAATCGGTTAATCAGATAGAGGTTATACCGAACCCAATAGCAAAGGAGCCGGAAGTAGTGGTGATTGAGTTTGGAGACTAAAAGAACCATGACCTTATGTCAGTATTTGACGACATGTCAAAAGAAGAGGTGGAGGTTGTGTCCTTCAACCCGATAGCCCTTGTTAAAGAAACACTCTAGGGGGAGTCTATGATGTCTTTTTTTTATAGCGGTGTTGGATGAAACCTCCACTCTTTGTCGGGAGGTGAAGGAGCTAAAAAAGAGAGCTCGAGTTATCTTCTGAGGATAAGACAGATGTGGAGTCGATGTGGGAACAGGAACATGACGAGAGAGTTTTAGCCAAGGACAAGGTCCACGAGCTAAAACAGGAGGTCTTTAAGCTCAGGGGGGAGCTAAAAACCAAGAAATAAAAGATAGGGAGAATGTCCTATATTCATAGGAGTTCACATAAGGATTTCAAGACGGTAGTTGGGTATCCAATAGAAAAGGGAAGACTGCACAGCTACTATCGCCCCGTGATGTTATCATTCGGTCTTGCCACATGATTTTGATAATGCCTTGAGGCAGATGTAATCTAGTAGTAGCTAGAGTAGAATTAGATATGTAAGTATTGTGTATCTAGTAGTGACGTAAAACCCTCTTTTGTAAATCAAAGGGTAGTCTTTTATAAATCCCAATTTTTGGAAATTAATTGCGGGATAGTAATGTAATCAGCTTAGGCTGTGTAATGGAACGATGTAGTATTATACTACAATGAATGAATCAATATAAGCCTTTTTATGGAACATATTGAGTAATGAATGTTGAAATTATTGTTTAATCTTGAATAATAACTAAGTAATAAGACAAGAGTAATAATTAAATGTGTTGTTTATTGTAACAGCAAAATGCCGCCAAGACAAAACCAGACGCTAATGTAAATCAACTGGAGGGAGGTCCAGTTAACCCGATGCAGGAATTTGTTAACTTATTAACAGCCGCGTTTAATAGAAATGGGGCTAATATTCCCATAAATCTTAGAGGAGTACGGGCTACTACTTTTAAGGATTTCAAGAGTATCGGTCTACCGGAGTTCAAAGGAACTACGGACCCTATACAAGCACAAACGTGGGTGAAAGAAATTGAGAAGGCGTTTGTTATTACAAATATCGATGAGGGTCAGAAGGTTGCCTTTGCAACCTACATGATGAAGGGAGAAGCTAATTTTTGGTGGGAGGCTAACCAGGCGAGAGCTGGTGTAGAGAATCTAACGTGGGTGAGGTTTAAGGAGATATTCTTCGAGAACTACTTTCCCACGAGTATGCAGGGGATGATGGAAATGCGGTTTCTTGATTTGAAATAAGGGGAGATGACAGTTCCCCAATATGCTGCCAAGTTTAATGAATTGGCGAGGTTTGCTCCACACCAAGTGGACACCGAGATTAGGAAAGCTAGACGGTTCGAGTAGGGCTTGAAACCCTGGCTCTATAACCGTATATCTGTGTTCCAAAGTACTTCGTTTGGGACCATTTTAGAGAAGACGATAATCACCGAAGGTGGGAGTGAGGCTTTAAGTCAGTACCACAAGGACAAGAAGAATAAGGGAAAAGTCAATGGGGGAGTGAAGATAGAAGGAGCCAGCGGAAGTGGCGAAGGATAGAAATGGAAAGGGCTTAACTCTGGGAATACCAGAGTGAAACAAGGAGATCAGAAGAGGAGAATGGAGGCCTGCAAAACATGTGGGAAGACTCATTTAGGAGTCTGTCTCAAGGGGAAGGCGGTATATTATAACTGTGGTCAGGAAGGGCACATTTCGCCTAACTGTCCATGTCCGAAGAAAAACCATGGATGCTTTTGTGTGTGGTTCAACTGACCACATAGCAAAGAACTGCCCGAAGAAGGAGACAGAGGGGAATAAGAGCGCTAATAGCGGTAAGTTAGCTATTAGTGGTCGGTAGCTTGATGGGTAGTAGGTATGATAGATGGCTCGCACCTTTAACATAATGATCCAAGATGCAGTTGCATCAGGGGATGTAGTCACAGGTATTATTCTGATCAACGACATAAATGCTTACGTGCTGTTTGATTCAGGTGCTACTTGTTCGTTTATAGCATGTGATTTTTCTAGACGATTAGGATTAGTTCCCGAAAAGTTGCCTATACCTTTAAATATTAAGGTAGCAAACGAAGAGATAATTCCTGTTGAAGATATTTATAGGAGTTGTTGCGTAAACGTACGGGGTTCTAAATTATTGGTAGATTTAATGTCGATAAAGTTAGGAGAATTTGATGTAATTCTTAGAATGGATTGGTTGTTTAACCATGGGGAAATTATAGATTATCAGAAGAAATGTGTGAATGTTAGAACGTTGAGACAACCTCAGGTAATATTTTACGGTAATAGATCGCCGGGTAGTTCGTGTTATCTTACCATGACACAAAATAGGAAATTATTAAGTAAGGGATGTGTAGGTTATCTGTGCCATGTTGTTGATACCCAGAGAGTGGTAGCAACCATGGAACAAATATCTATGGTTAAAGAATTCACATATGTATTTCCAAGTGAATTGTCGGGTCTTCCACCGGATAGGGAGACCAAGTTTGTAATAGATATTGTGCCAGGAGCGGCACCAGTTTCCAGGGCACCGTATCATATGGTGCCAGTGGAGATGAATGAGTTCATGGTACAGTTACAAGAACTGTTGGACAGAAAGTACATACAACCGAGTGTTTTGCCGTGGGGAGCACCGGTACTATTTGTAAAGAAGAAGGACAGATCGTTAAGACTTTGTATCGACTACAGAGAGTTAAACAAGTTAACGATAAAGAATAAATATCCATTGCCCAGGATCGATGATCTCTTTGATCAGTTGAAAGGGGCAAAGTATTTTTCTAAAATAGATTTGAGAACGGGGTAGCATCAGTTGAAGGTTAGGAAGGAGGATGTACCAAAAACTGCATCCAGGACTCGTTATGGTCATTACGAGTTTCGGGTGATGTCATTTGGGTTGACTAATGCACCAGCTACATTTATGGATATGATGAACAGAGTGTTCAAATAATATTTGGACAAGTTCATCGTAGTGTTTATCGATGATATTCTAGTCTATTCTAAGACGCCAGAAGATCATGTTGAACACCTAAGAATAGTGTTGGAGACACTGAGGAATGAGACGTTGTATGCGAAGTTCACTAAGTGTGAATTTTGGCTAGAAAGGGTACAGTTTTTAGGTGATGTCATTGACCAAGAGGGGATTTCAGTAGATCCAATAAAGGTGGAAGCCGTGATGAATTGGGAACAACCAAAAACACCGACTAAGGTGAGGAGTTTCCTAGGGTTAGCGGGATACTATCGGAGATTCATCCAGGATTTTTTGAAGATTGCTACTCCGTTGACTAATTTGACAAGAGAGACGGTGAAATAAGTGTGGACTGAGAAATGCGAGAACAGTTTTCAAGAACTGAAGAAGAGGTTGAGTGAAGCGCATATTTTGTCATTACCCGATGACACAAGAAATTTCGTAGTTTATAGCGATGCTTCGCATAGAAGACTTGGTTGTGTGCTCATGCAGCATGGCAAGGTCATTGCGTATGCATCAAGGCAGTTGAAGGATTATGAGAAAGTTTACCCTACTCTTGATCTGGAACTGACTGCAGTAGTTTTTGCCTTAAAGATATGGAAACATCATCTTTATGGAGAAAAATATGAGATATACACGGACCATAAGAGTCTAAAATATATCTTCACACAGAAGGAGTTGAATATGAGACAAAGGAGATGGTTGGAGTTGATAAAGGATTACGATTGTGAAATCCTGTATCACCTTGGGAAAGCCAATGTAGTTGCCGATGCCTCAAGTAGAAAGGGTCGAGAGAGGTTATCTATGTTAACGGCTCAAACTGAGTTAATAACAGAGATGGCTAGGATGGAGATAGAAGTGAAGTTTCCAAGTGAATTGGGGCAGAGACTATTTGCGACAGAGATTCAATCTACCATCGTAGAGAGAGTTAAGGAGGTGCAGCTCAAAACTGATGAGTGTGACCGGATAAAGAAGCGGTTAACCAATGAAAAAGATTTAAAGTAAAGTCTTGATAATGAGGGGTTATTAAGATTTGAAGGAAGAATTTGGGTTCCGAATAAGACAGAATTAAAGGAGCAAGTATTACAAGAAGATCATAGTTCAAGGTTCTCGATTCATCTTGGTAGTACTAAGATGTATCAAGATCTTCGACATAGTTTTTGCTGGCCAAACATGAAGAGAGAAATAGCCGAGCATGTGAGTAGATGCTTGACTTGTCAGAAAATTAAGGTCGAACATCAACGACCAAGTGGCTTGTTACAGTCATTGGAGATTCTAGAGTGGAAGTGGGAGCATATCACGATGGACTTTATTGTGGGACTTCCGACTACAGTGAAAGGGTATGATACGATTTGGGTAATAGTGGATCGGTTGACGAAGTTGGCTCACTTCTTGCCAATTAGGGTCAAGTATAATTTGGACCAGTTAGCTAAACTTTATGTTAAGGAAATAATTTCCAGACATGGAGTACCAATTTCGATTGTGTCAGATCGTGATCCACAATTAACATCAAACTTTTGGAGGAGTCTGCAGGAGCAGTTGGGAACACAGTTGAAGCTGAGTACGGCATATCATCCACAAACTGATGGACAGAGCGAGAGGACAATTCAGACGTTAAAAGATATGTTAAGATCTTGCGTCATGGATTTTAAGGGTAGTTGGGATGATCGTCTACTATTAGTAGAGTTTGCTTATAACAACAGTTATCATGGAAGCATAGGTATACCGCCTTACGAAGCTTTATATGGAAGAAAGTGCAGAACACCACTGTGTTGTGATGAAGTGGGAGAATGCTGAATGCTAGGGCCAGAATTGGTGCAACAAACAGCGGATGTAGTGAAGTTAATACGAATGCGTCTCGTAGCAGCTCAAGACAGATAGAAAAAGTATGCGGATTTGCATCGAAAAAATAGGGAGTTTGAAGTAGGCTCTTACGTGTTTCTAAAGGTCCCCGGAAAGGAAAGATACACTTTGGAAAGAAGGGAAAGTTAAGTCCAAGGTTTATAAGACCTTTTAAAGTGTTAAAACGGGTAGGTGAGGTAGCTTATATGATAACATTACCTCTAGACCTAGAACGAATACACAACGTGTTTCACGTATCTGTGTTACGTCCTTATAAGCCAGATTATAAGCACATAATAGAGTATGAGCCTATTCATATCGAGAAGGACTTAACGTACGAAGAGATACCGATTCAAATTATCGATAGAAAAGAGAAAGTTCTGCGGAACAAAGTTATACCTTCCGTGAATGTGTTATGGAAGAACCACGATGCCGATGAAGCAACGTGGGAATTAGAAGAAAATATAAAGAAGGACTACCCTCAGTTGTTTGCATAATGTGGGAAGAGATTCTGGGGACATAATCTTTATAAGGGGGAAGAATATAACGACCAAGAAATTTGAATCCATTGTAAAATAATTTTATTTAATTAAAAAATGAATAAAATTATATTATTTGTTATTACTATGTGTTAGTAAGATGAATGTCGTTCTATAACCTAGAAACATTAGAACGTCGTAGTATTTTGACTACGTAAGAGAATTAAAGTGTTTGAATTTCCAAGACGAAAATAAAAGTTTTTTGAGAAATTTTCTAAAAAACACTATTCATCGATTTCTGCTCGGGAATTATTTTTGAACTTCCGAGAAATATGTAACGATAGAATATCGAGGTAAGACGGATTATGTAATAATAATTCGAGTATGGAAAACGTAATTTTTCGCCTGTGGACTTAATTGAGAACGTTAGCGGAAATAAAGCGTTAACTTGTTAAAGGGATGATCGTATGATACGTTGAAGAAATATTTGAGGCTTTTATGATCAGTAAAGATCTCCACTTTCTCCCCATACAAGTAATGCCTCCAAATTTTAAGTGCAAAGACAACAGCTGCCAACTCTAGATCATGAGTAGGATAATTCCTCTCATATTCTTTGAGTTGTCGCGAGGCATAGGCTATAACTTTTCCATGTTGCATAAGAACACATCCCAACCCTTTGCTAGAAGCATCACTGAGATGACAAATCCCTCCGAGCGGATGGTATTGCCGTAACATGTCTTTGAAATAAGTCTCCTCTTGAGTTCTTGAAAACTCTTCTCACATTCTTCGCTCCAACCGAACTTTGTATCTTTTCGAGTCAATTTGAGTCGATGGAGTAGCGATTCGAGAAAATCCTTCCACGAATCTCCGATAATAACCAAATTTAAACCGAGAAAGCTACGTACTTGATCATCGATTTAGGTTGTTCCCGACTTTGAATAGCTTCAATCTTTCTTTGGGTCGGGTCAGATATTCCATGACTTGATACCACGTGCCCAAGGAATGCTACTTCTTCAAGCCGAACTCACATTTCTTCAACTTGGCATAAAGCTTATATTCACGAAGCTTTTTGGAGTGTCGACCTCAAGTGTTGCTCATGATCTTCACGGCTTTTGGAATAAATAAGGATGTCATCAATAAAGCGACCACAAAGTGATCTAAATATTCCTTGAATACTCGGTTCATCATATCCATGAAGGCGAGGAACATTAGTCAATCCAAAGGACATGACTAGGAATTCATAATGCCCGCAGGAGTTTCGAAAGCAAATCTTTGGAATGTCGGTGGTTCTAATCTTCAATTGGTGATATCCGGAACGAAGATCAATCTTTGAAAAGAATTTGGCTCCTTGCAATCGGGTCAAACAGTCATCAATACGTGGCAATGGATACCTATTTTGATGGTGACATGATTCAACTCCCGATAATCAATACAAAGTCGCATACTCCCATCTTTCTTCTTCACGAATAGAGCAGGAGCACCCCAAGGAGAAGTACTAGAGACGAATAAAGCCAATGTCTAACAATTCCTGCAGTTGGGTCTTTAACTCACGAAGTTCAATAGAGCCATTCGATATAGGGCTTTGGAAATAGGTTTTGTATCGGGTTCAAGGTCGATACAAAATTCAATTTCACGCGCTCTAGGGTAGGCCAGGAAGTTCTTCTGGGAATACGTCAGGAAATTTATTAACAATAGAAATATCGTTTAAAACTAACGTATTTTTGTTTAAATCTGTGACATGAGCTAAGAAAGCTTGACATCCGTTTTTCAATAAACGAATAGCTTTATGGCTTAAGATGACCGTGATTAATTTTAATGGTTTGGTCGTTTGAATTCGCATAATAGGTTGATTAGGAATATGAAAGCTAACAACCTTACGAAAACAATCAATTTTTGCATGATAAGTAGTTAACCAATCAATCCCTAGAATCACGTCAAATGCAAGTATTTTTAATGAAATAAGATCGACGGGTAATGTGAGGGTACCGATTTGAACCAAACAAGACTTATAAGCGGTGGATGTAATGAAGGTTTCTCCCAATGGAGTTTCCACGAGATAAGTCAAAGTCTAATTTCTCCGAGTCAAATTTAATCGATGAGCGCAAGTAGGAGAAATAAAAGAATGGGTAGAACGAAGATCAAATAAAGTATAGACTTCATTAGAGTTTATGATAAGTTTACCCGTGGCGACCTCATTCGGGTTCCTTGCTCTCTGGGAGGTCACAACAAACGCTCCTCAGACTACCGGTTTTGAATTTTCCGGGACGGACCTTTGGTGCCTCTATCCTAGTTGAATTTGTCTTGATGAAACGACAAAATCGAGCTAAGTGACCTTCTCTTCCACAATTATAACATGCTTTGGGACGGCATGGCGCAGTTTGATCGATGTGTCCCTCTCCTTCGCATTTGAAGCATATGATAGGTGGTCTTTCTCCTTCCTTAACAACGGTCTTTGGTCTGTCGACGTCTTTCCATCATTGTTGAATCTCCTTTTCTTGAAATGTCCATTCTTATTGTTTTGGCCTCGATTACCACCAAGTGGTTACCATATCCGCCCGTTGATTCCCTCCACTCTTGTTGTCACCGCTTCGATGACTACTCTGTTGGTATTATAATTTTGCTTTACCGCTCTCTTTTAGTCAAGCGTTGACTCATTATCGCTCCACTAATCGAGCCCTATTTACAACATCTCGAATACAAACACGGTTTATGAGAAATAAGATGTTAACGTATTCTCGCTTCAAACCTCTTAAAAACATTCGCGCCATTCTCTCTCTTCATTATCCACCAAGTGGGACGCAAAACCGTGATAACTCCGCAAATTTTGCCTTGTATTGCGACACGGCCATATTATTTTGTTCCAACTTGATAAACTCCACCTCTCCTTCATGGCGAATACTTTCGTCGGAAAGTATTTGTCGTTGAATGCGACTCTGGAACTTCTCCCAAGATATCTTCAAGACAAAGAAGTTGAGTACGCTTTTACCGATTCCCACCGAAGAATCGCCTCTCGCGCAACATAAAGGCGCTGAAAGGAACCTTTTGCTCCTCGGAGCATCCCAAGACATTAAATATCTTGGTAATCTGCTTTATCCATGCTTCCTTGAAGTGGTTTTGGCTCTCCTTAAACTCCGGTGGTCCCGGCTCCTTGAATTGTTTAGCAAAGGATTCACCGAGAGTTTTTCGTGTTTCCACCTACGTTTTGGGACAGAGTCTCTCTTTCTTTGTTGCATAAATTGCATAAAGCCTCTCGAACATTTGATCATTCATCATTTGGTCAGTGTTGTTGTTTGCATGAGGATTGTCGCCTTCCTGATGCACATTATCCTGATTATTGATATGTGGTGAATCAACGATCGCCTGCGCTCCATTGCTATTTTCAACATTCTCAGATGTCATTTTCAGATACTGCCACAAAACAAAAGGTTAATTGACATGTTACAAATTATCCCTATCTTCCCGACCAACCAATAAAATAGCACATAAACTTAGGTAGGTCATACTAGCGAAGGTATTCCCGTCTCTCCTCCTAGTACTATTCTCACATCTTAGCCAGGATCATATCCCTAAGCTACGATACCTGTTGTGACGCCCCAAAATTAGGTATACATCACCCATCTTGGGTCCCCACTTACATGGTATGTAATTTAAATACAACTTAATACATAAAGCTGTGAGTTTAAATACAAATATAAATCTACTAGATATTATACAAACTCAAAAGGAGTCCTCATTACAATTATTATCACACTATTTCACGAATAGTGAGGACTACTAATCTTATCTTGAGGACCATCACTCGTTTCCCGACTCGTCTCAAATTATATTCTCATTTCTCAAGAGAACGGTGAAAGAAAGGGTGAGCTCAACTAGCCCGAAGAAATATTATGACTAAGATAATGCGAATAAATTATCAATAATCTTCAATAATGTTAAACCGATAAAATACAATGACAAACCGGTTTAAGCTGCGGCATGAATATCTGATCCATTAAAAGAGTCAAGTAGAAAATAAAGTCTACTATCTTTTAGGTTTAAAAGGTTTTTCATCACTTTATTATAGGCGAGACTCAAACTTTAATAAATATTCCACATCATCGAATCACCTTACGCACTACTGGCCAAGGATATTCTTTAGTATCACGACCACAATTATTCATGCATACTACGGGCAAGAGAATATTTGTGTATTCATTAATGGTCATGATCATGCCAACAATCATCCATCAATGCACTACTGACCATTGAGGATTTTTACCACATCATTTGTAACATTACTACCATGATTACAATAGAATAGTCTCTGGTCATAATCATACCAAGTCCATCTATGCACTACAGACCCACCATAGATGACTTTAAAAATATAAACATGAGGATGATGACAATGATATAAGAATTCAATAAAACAAGTTCAAGAATTATTTTATCCAGAATTATTAACGTCAAATTGTCAACATGATCTTTGTTTTGTAGAGTAAAATTCAAGAATGATCGGAAGAATATTTTCATGAAAAGATATCTTTGGATGAAACACAAATATCAAGGATATTCCACTAATTTCATAGAGTATAGAAGTCAAAGTTTTAACCAATTTGGGTATAATAAAGAATAGAATAACAAAAGAAATCACAATGCATGCGATAGCCCTTGTGCGAGTTATTCCAACAGAATAATAAATAACGGAACCAGTCCCACTTGAAAGCGCATACAGATAGGATGTTCCAATGCGAATAATAAAGATGGAACCGGATCCGATGTAAAACACACAGATAGGATATTCCAGCGAAGAATAAAAAGCGGAACCAGGTCGGTGTAAAAATACATGATGCATGGATGTTCCAAATGAATAATAAAGAGCGGAACCAGTCCGGGTGTAAAACACATGACAGGATGTTCCAATGTAATAATAGAAGAATGTCACCAAGTATAGGGTAAACCACGATCAAAAGTTATTCCAATGAATAATAAGCAATGGAATAACAACAGTTCTCTTCATGAATAAGAAAGAATAACACCCCTTACTTTTGGTAGGAGATTGAATCTCTAAAGAGTGTAGTAACAAAATACTCTTCTTCTTTCTTTCTTATTCTCTCTATACTTTCTCTCTCTCAAGCTTGAATGAATTCGTGAAAATAATGAAGCACTAGGCCTCTATTTATAGAAGATTTCTAGCTTAGCACCTACCATGTGAAAAGGCAAGTGGCTTGACGAATGGTGATGTGAAAAGAAAAGTGGTTCGCGCCGTAATGTGAAACGACAAGTGGTTCGGCGCTTTGTAATGTGAAACGACAAGTGGTTTCGGCGCTTTGTAATATGAAACGACAAGTGGTTTGACGTCTCGTAAAGGTAATTACTATTGACGAAGGTAATTACTATTCACAAGGGTAATTACTATCGAACGAAGGTAATTACTATTGACGAAGGTAAATATTTATTGACGAAGGTAATTACTATTCACAAAGGTAATTACTATCGTGAAGAGACTCTTAGATGATGACATATAGGCCCCCATAAAATAATCAAACTTACCACAAACGTCTCATAATGGACTCTTTATATACATTAAGGATTGAATAAATATTACCGCAAATCATTTTATTTTTAATCAACACGTTTTTAATCTTTCAACAATTATTAATCATTTATAACTTGTCGTCTCAATTAATAATATAACATATTATACGAGATGATCTTGTGACAATAATTGAATCAATAATATAAGAAATATGATGTAGCACCATCGTAGCAATAATTGAGCATAGGTGAGTGACTTCTCACGTAAGCATCGATAATCAATCAATAGTGTGCTACTATATAACTACGCCAGACATCGTATTTTTTTACTACCTGGGTAGTTCAACAGCTTTTAACGGTAACACCTCCGTAGTTATTTTTATAAAATATTTTTGTCGTTTTCTCAATCCGGCAATAATTACATTAATAGGGGTCCACCAATGATTGAGTAGTTATACGAATATTCCCTAACAAAAAGAATATTCCCCGACCAAACGAATATTTTATAACAACTTGCATACTTTGCAAAATTTATAAATATTACCCACAACTATAACATTATATCAAATTTATTCCATAATATTCAAAAATAATATTTATAGAAAAATTCATCTTTATTTATAAAAGTTGGGGTCTTACAATGCCCGCCCCGACGGGGGTACTTCTGCAGTCCTTAATTTTGCTCATTTTGTGCCACTTTCTAGCCGCAACGCCACCAATATGCCACGAATGCTACATAATGCAACCTAAACATAAAAAACACAAAATAAGTAAAATTGAAGAGAAATAGACAAGATCAACACCATTTAAATCTGAATTAGAAGCCAATTCGTAGGTATAAAATCCACTCATCACTGCGCCTGTCCTAAGGCTTAGAGCAGCACAGCTGTGCCAGATCTAGAATAGAGATAGTGATGAGATGCTATTTGTTCAATCACTTAAATTAGTCTAATCAAGTTTAAAGTTCATGACAATCTGTTAGGCTTATATCAAGATATTATAACAGATTGTTCATGTGTAATTGATGATTTCAAGTTGTGAAAAATTATAAATTATACTTTAAGCTATTGCCGTAAAGCTTTATTATGTGATTAATGAAGTTGAATCGTTGGCTAAGAAAGAACTTTAGATGGGTTAAGTTTTATCGATTTAAAAAATCAGAATTCAAATTAGGTTAACAAAAATAAAGGTGGAAGTTAAGTCTATGAGATTAATATTATGTGGCTAAAGTTGTGTTACGTTGTTAATGGAATGTTTAGGATGTTCGAAAGCGTGAGTTATAATTGGGTAGCTGACGCATGAGGCAAGTCTCCTATCCCTACTATTACATTTCACAAGTTTCTTGAATTTATTATTCTAGTTAAGCTAGTTCTCTAACCCTATCATATCTTGATTATAATTATGCAAGTTTTTTATTCTGTCTTGTTTAAAAATTACGTAAGTTCTTGAATTCTATTGAGTAAAGTTCGTAATTTTATTTCCTTATTGGAAAATGTAACCTTAGCTTACCATATTTGTTCAAGCAAGGTATATTATGAATTTTCAATACTTTGAACTTTATTCTTAAAGCATGTGATGCCCCCAAATTCGGGCACTTTCAACCAACAGATATGGTGTTACACGGTACTCATAACTATACATTCATTCCATTGAAACAATATCAAAATGATTGTGTTTACTACATTCTTATTACAATAATAATAATAATAAATCCTTTCCCAGGTTCTGTAACCGAATACATTCTTCGTTTATCATAGTATAAATCTTACAAACATACTAGTCTATTACAGGATAATCTACTTATCCATCTTAGCCTTGCCTTTATCCCTACTAGGACCCTCAATTCATTCGGCCTTAGCTGCAATCATATAATTCAAGCAAGAAGTGAGCATAACTAGCTCAGCAAGTCTAGCAATACATAATACAAATACCACGTCGAGAATTATATGATTATTCTTCAATAACTGAACAAGTAGCTATGAAGTACTATGAAACATTAAATAGCACTTTTTATTTCATAAAACAATTCCAGAGTACATATAGTAACTTAGGAATCTGATCTGGTCAAAAGACCATGAACATTCTCCTTTGGTTTTCATTCATGAAAAAGGACAACCCGACACTAAGTCCATAAGTCCGATATATCTTACAAGCACTTCTAAGTGATCAACATATAGTACTCTATGTTGATCAACACTCATCCATTAAACATATATACATTTAAGTTTAGGCAACCTCGCGTGCCCATCGAATAATCGATGTAAAATACATTTGTTTGTTCATACAAAAGCTTACCTTTGAATTCGTACCAAATAATTGGCATAGGATAATGTTAACAATACAATATCGAAAGACTTGTAAACAAATCAATCAAACTCTTAAGATTAGTCAAGCCGAGTTAAAATTGGCATCGACTCTTTCACAAAACAATTCATGCATCTCATATCATAAATCACAAAAAACTTGGCTAACACGATGGTTAGACAAGCGTTAAGAAAACATGCCTTCAAGCGTCTTCAATTAAATATTCAATAGTTCTTGATCTTTACAGTTTCTACATGATATATTCACATAGCACGCTGTAATTAACTACTAAACAATCTAATCACATTGTTTTTACCAACTTCTTTCTCTTCCATAACTTAATCGAATTTATTTCATTAATAAAACTCGATTCTCTTTACCATTCTTCCTTACGGCTTGTTAACGTTCTTACGTCACTCGATCAACATTCAAAGACCCTTAGTTAAACACCATAGTTGTTGAATACGATTTTCATTCTCACATATTATGTTCTTCACTTAATAAGTAATTAAACGACATTCATCTCCTAAAGTCATCACTATATATATGATATAGGAATGGTCTTACCATGGATACTAAGTATATACATGCCCCATAATTGTCTTGCAGCAATTGGGTTTAGAAATTAACTTGTTCAATAATTCTTCCTTACCGGCGCTGCTACGCCAGCCTTATGCCCAACATTGGCGATGTGGCGCCAACTAATAAGTAAAGGCAAGCCCTCGCTCTTGCATCATGTATATGAGACTTACTATACTTAAGTGTGTCTTTGTGGCGCCAACTAACGAAAGAGCCCATCTCTCTACTGCTACTGTTGCGACACTTTAAGCTTGGGTGGCGTTGCGGCGTGACATTTTAAGCTTGGGGTGGCGCTGCGGTGCCTACCTTGAGCCTTTGAATTTTTTTTATATTTTCCTATTTAATAACCCAGACTCGTAACTTGGTCGTTATAAGTCGGATTTGGCTCATTCAAAAGTCGTTTTCTCACACATTCCATGTACTTCGATTTCATCTGGATAAAAGTAGTTTTTAAATCCGTTAACCATAAATTCACTATTTAACATTTTATTACACGTTCGTTTAACATTCATGAACGTTCATAGCTCGTTTCTTCGTTTTAAGTCGGAATTCGACCATTCTTGAGTCCACGACTCTTAAATACATTGTTCTATGTTACGTCGTCGAAAACTAGGGTTTTTGAATTAAACAGCGAGTTTTGACTACTAATCCAAAAAATCTACGATTTCAACGTTTAACGCCTAATCTTGTAAATTTTGTCATAACTTCGTTACTCATGTTTTATACGCCAAATCAAATGGAACCAATCGATTGATTCATTATCTATAACCTAACCAAGCAATATCCATATACCCTATACATGATGGTTTTTAATTTGTACATCAACAACCAAATCAACGATTAATGGTTTCTTCGATTTAAACTTCCTTAAACGCTTATGATTCCTACTTATACATGGCTTATCAATGTTTTAATTCACTAATAGTCATCCTTATTAATCCAGAAGAGACATGCTCCACCAATTCATACTTTTTTATGAAATATAAATAGAAAAGGATCAAAGACTAAAGTTTTACGAATTATTACCTTAACATTCTTTGCGTTCTTGAATAAATCTTGAATGTTTTGCTTTGGATGCTCTTGATTACTTGTTACTACTCTTTTCTCTCTCTCAATATATGTTGGTCAAAGTTTGTAAAACAACTAATGAACCAACAAAGCTTTCCTTATATAGAAATTCCAAATGGAGGGCAATTTGGTCCATTGTCCCACCTCTTTACTATTCATGGCTTAGCCACCAAGTAACCACTTTACTTATGTAGCATCCCCAAATCCAGGTCCCAAATCACCAAGAATCTGATATACTAATTCTATAACTATTGCGGAAGATATAAACAATTATTCTACAAATATATATTCTCATAATATCGAATAACAATTATTCTACAAATATATGTTCTAATAATAACTAATTCAATTTGAATTAATAAACATGCACTAATTGTGAATAATCAACAATAAATTCTCAAACATGGTCTAATCAACAATAATTAACCACCATAATATTTGAAAAGATATAACTCAAGGTTACTGCTACATAATATACTTATCTGCGTTCGAAAGACCTATAATCACAATATCGGTCTTGCAATTAGCACCATAATTCACAACACATAACACTATAATTCATAGTCAATCTTTCTCCTAGGCACACTACCACATAGTCACACTAGTGTTTATAACTTATATAAACACTCATTAAGTCTAACTAGTTCGGTCTGGTTGGACTTCAGTCTATTTTCGGTGTACTGGTCACCCTATTCGATAATTAACACAGTTATTGTCAATTAAATTCGGTTTCAAAGCTTCAATATTACATTAGATAAGTCATATATCATTTATAATACTTTTCAGAAGCTTTTACTAATTTATAAATAATTATTATAATTTACAATAATTTTTCAAACATTGAAATCATCTTTAAATGATTTAAATATCAAATAATCTTATCATCATTAATATTTAATAATAATAAAATATTAATAACATACTTGTCAAAATATTAAAGTTATTATTAATAACTTAAAATATTTTTAAATCATCAATATTCTACTTAAATGATTTTTAAATTAATTAAAATTATTTTTAAACCATCACCATTAATATTTAAATATTAATGAAATTATAAATCAAAATATAAGAAGTTATTAATTATAAATTTAAATATTTTAAAATCATTTTTCTCATTTTTAAATGATTTTAAATCAATAAAATTATTTTTAATTCATTTATTTAATATAATAATTAAATAAATCTAATATCATTAATATTAATTTATTAATGAGAACTCTCTAAAAATATTAAAAGTTACATTTTATAACTCAAAATATTTTTAAATACTTTATTCTTATTTAAAATGATTTTTATAATATTAAATCATTTTTCTCTAATTTATTTAATACACTAATTAAATAAATTAAATATCATTAATATTCAAATAATTAAAAATATTAATGAAAAATATTACAAATTCTCAAAAATTATTTTTCATAATTCAAAATAATTTTTAAAATCATTTTTGGTAATTTTTATAATTTATTTCTATTTTTAATTGATTTTCAAAAAAAATCAGAATTTCAAATAAATAAAAACCGTCGCTATAGCCTATAGCGACACTTTTTTGTCATCTTAGGTGTTCTTCGCTCAAGAACACTGACAACCGACCTTAATAGGAGCCTTACTTTGACCATTCATGATTTTCAATTAATATATGTTCTGGCCCATTTCAAACTCAGATCTTGTAGTGTTTATGTAGCACTACAATTATCACCAACAATCTAGGTCATATATCAGCATATCATGAAGATCTGGGTTTGCAAACATACTGTCAGAGCGTTCCTGGGTTTTCCAAAAACCCAGATAGTTCGAGTGGTCTCTTTCATGCTCGATTTAATCTAGGTTCCAGTCATGATTCATGTGATCTAATGGCTCACATATGTACTCCTTATGTCAAGGAACATTTACAAAACAATATTTCAGTTAAACAACAACAGAATCACAATTTATAGGATGATCGAAAAGGTCGTCCGAAAGCTTCTCATCATACGGTTTCGGGTTTTCGAAGCTGATCATGATCGAATGGCCAAGTTTGACCATCCACTATATCTCACATGTTTGTTATTTAAGCGATCTAAAGGTATAGATCTCAAGTACATATATCATACTACACACTGGTTATCATAACATCAACATACCACAAAAAACCTGACAGATCAAAGACTTCCAAAACATTGTCAAACACTGAAAATGAATTTTTGGGTTACCCAGAATTCGTCTGGTAATGCCCGGTCAACGGGTTTTTACCGACTATTACAAGAAATCTAGACATCCAATAAATGTGATGTCGTTTTCATATTACAGACCTCATACCAAACTATAGATCCAAAACATAAAACATCAAAAATCAATAACAAGCAGAGATCTATGGCTCGTGACATTAGCTTGTCAAACCATAAATCAAGTTCTTGGACAGTTTTTGAAATATCATTTTTACCCACTTTGATGCTATGGATCTATGACATAGATCATCATAGATCATCATAAAACATCTTCTAGCACAAATATAAACACTTAAACACAAATTTTTTCTAAGCATACAAGATTAAAAGGGCTTAGGGCTTTATAACTTCTCTTGAAGATGCAATGATCTTGCCGTCTCCTACTGATTTTGGTGTTTCTAGGGTTTATTTTGGGACTGAAATACTTGGGATTTTCGGATATGTAGAGAGAGAAAGAGTTGTTGAGAGCTAGTTGGCAAAATGAGAAAATTAATGGTGTGACGACCCGAGAATTTAGAAAATTATTAAATCTTAAATTTAAGTTAAATAATAAACTTAGATAGAAATTAAGTGAATGGATTTGAGTTTTCTGGTATGGAATTTTGTGAATTTAAAATTTTTGTGGTGAATTATTCAGGATTAAGGGTATATGTGTATATGTTCTGTGAATATGGTATTATATGTGTACAGTATGTGGTTAAGGGTCAAGGGTTGACCAGATAAATTTTATCAGTGTCCAAACCCTATGTATATATTTAGAACGTCCACGTTCAGTTAGAAAATTCTTAAAATTTATAAGAAAAACCAAGAAATCGGTTCTGGAAACCCTAAATTTAGTTTCGGGAATTCGAAACCCTAATTCGGAATATGAAACCCTAATTTAAGAATTTAAAGGCTAAATGTAATGGTATTAGTATTTTTGATTATAAATATAATTAGGGATAACCCTAATTGACTATTTGGGAAACCCTAATTTTAAAGTTTAAAATCCTAATTGTTCTGTTTGAAACCCTAATGGACTAAATTGCTAAATTAACAATTTTAATTAGGAATTTTTAATCCTAATTGTCAAGATTGATTTATAAATTAGAATATAATTAGAAATCCTAATTATAATTTAGAGATATTAATTTTGTATTTAGAAAACCTAAATTAAAAATATTAGAAAATTGATCTTTGGGAACCTTAGGTTTTGACCCTAAGGGTTAAACCCTAAGGGTCAAACCCTAAGGGTTGTAGCCAATGTCTAATATGCCCTTAAATTTAGGAAGCGAAAAGTCTAATTTACCCTTTTTGTCCCATTTGGTGAATTATTTCTAGAAAATCCTACCATATCTTGCAAGTCATCATTTCCCTAACCTAGATATGTGCTACAACACCAGCACATAAGCTATTAGCATACAAGTTCATTGCATCAATTAATTGCAAAGATTAAGAGAGAGAAAGTGTATTATTACTTCATTTGTGCAACCCACACTTAGCCATACTCTCTCTAAGCTCAAACCCACGAATTCTTATAGCATTTCAGTCACTAAAATCAACCCCACCAACTCACATAACAAATCAGCAGTCAAGGAATCAAAGATTTGCTCACTTAAAGGTATAAAAACCCTAAATCTTAAAAATCCTATGATTCTATGTTATATGTTGTAAATCTTTGGTTAGATATGTGTTTTAGAGTGACTTTGAGTTATCTGGGTTGATAGATCATAGATCTATAACATCTAGATGCTCGATTTTGAAGATTTTAAAAATCTGGAAAACTTGAAAAATATGGCCTGACAACCATATGTCAGAGGCCTTAGATCCTTCACTGTTGTTTGTTTATTGTGTTTTATGTTATGGATATGTTACATGCCTATGTAGGCTTTCATCCGAAACTTGAATCGGGGTTGGATCGTGTGTCTAGATTTGAAGTTATGATCAGTCAAACATGGTTGACCGACCATGTAAGACTTTTTCTGGAAAACCCAAAAAATTCCTAGATTTCCAGTTTATCTCTGGCAAGGTTTTCATGGCTTCTGTTCTTGCTAGTGTTTTATGATTTTGGTCGTGTTGTTGGTCAGATGTTGTAGGCAGGTACACGAACTACTAATACATGCCATTACATCACCTTGATTAACAACAGGATCGTAGATAATTGTGGTCAAACCACCATTGACCAACTGGCCTTATGAAATCTGGGTACCGAGTAACAACATGAACATCGTCGTCGATGACCTTTTGAGCGACCGGATCTAACAGATTTAAGGTGTTTTAATGTTTTGTTATAACCAACTTGCTTTGGTATATGTACTTTAAAGTTATGGCTTTAGATCCCATGTAATCAACGGATCAAGGCGTGGTAGTTGGTCAAACTAGGCAGATTGATCATGTTTACCGTTTCTAGAAAACCCAGAAAATGGTTGAGTAATAATTCTGACAAGATTTGACCAACCATTATTTGTTATTTGTGATGTTGTGGTGATGCTCTGATGGTATAGAATTGTAGTCTGACATATCCTCTATATATTGGAACCTTAACATTACATGAAACATGACCGGAACATTAAATTAATCGAGTGACAAGATGGCTACTCGGACTGCATGGGTTTCGAAGAACCCGTAACGCCCCGACAAGGTTTTTGATTACCCGAGATCTTCTTTGTTTTTGTTGTTGGATGGCCATGTTATCGATTGATAATCATAGTATTACATTTATACTACATTTTAGGTACCATTAGTCGCTTGATTATAATGAAAAACATGAATTTATTTATGGTCAAAGTGGTAACCTCGAAGTCTCGATATGAAGATCTCTGGATTTTAGGTGATAAACACCAAGAATACCTATAGCGATGACAGTCTGTCGCTATAGGCCTTACTAATGACAGTTTATTTAAGAAATTAATTATTTTAATTAATAAAATTATAAAAATGGTTTTAATTATTAAAAATATAAAATAAATTATGAAAAATTATTTTAAAGTCCAGAAAATTAGTTTTTAATTATTTTGAGTATATTTCATAAATATTTAATATTTTTGGAATATAAATGGTATTTAATTTATTTAATTACAATATTAAATAAATTATTTAAAAATGATTTTAATACTTTAAAAATCATGAAAAATTATATTATGGTATAAGAAAATATTTTAAGTTATTTTTAATAACTTTTGATATTTTGTGATGAAATTCATTAATAAATTAATATTAATAGTAATTAGTTTATTTAATAAATATATTAAATAAATTATGAAAAATAGAATTAATGATTTAAAAATCATATAAAAATGATTTAAGTGTTATAAAAATATTTTAAGTTATAAAATATAACTTTTGATATTTTGTCATGAAAATATTAATATTTTAATATTAATATCAATTATCGGATAATGGATTTAAGTGTTTAAAATCATATAAATATAATTTTAAGGTATTAAAATACTTTGTGATATTATAAATATATTATAATATTATGTTATGATTTTTATTAATATTTAATATTAAATAAATATTAATGATTAAGGAATTATGTGGTATTTATATTAATTAATTACGATATTAATGATTGAAAAATTATGATAAATGATATTAATTATCTGAAAATTATTTCAAGTCTTTGAAAATTATTTTGACTGATAATATGATTATCTAAGATAATTGTTAAATGTTTAGGCATAGTTTAATTAATCTTAAACTCGAGTATTATCTGACTAGATCGTCGGAATGTTAGAATTTTGTCGGATTCAGCTCGGACTTAAATAGTCTGACTTGATGCTAAGTGTTATGTGATGTATAGACTGATAGGGTTATGTGTTTAAGTTATTCTATGTATATATATATATATATATAATAGTATTATATTGTGATGATATTATTCTAATTTGTATATCTATATTATTAATATTAGGTCTTCAGACGAAGCTTATTAAATTGCTTAGCGGTAATCAACGGTTCAGACAAGTTTTTACTTAACTCTACTAAGAGTTGTTTCATTCAGATATGCTTATGGTTAATCATTGTTGATTGCCACTGTTGAATTGTACTCAGTACATATTGCATGTATAAGTCGGTATGAAAGGTTGATCACCTTCATTACCAGTTGATCTGAGATATATTTGTTCGTGTTCAAAGATTGTTCAAACAAAATTTTGCTCGTCTTAATTCACAACTATATTGATGAATTATAGCCACTTATTATTATTTACTCTTTCAACCATGATATATCTTAATAAATTTAAACTTGTCGAGAAACTTTCATGCTCACCCCTTGCTATATCATGATAAATATTGCAGAGATAAGGCGAATGCGCTCGGATATGTGAAAAGGATAATGCCAAGTTCAAATTTTGGGATAAAAAATGTACAACTTAATTGTAATAGTATAGTGTGATAGTAACGTTAGATGTTAGACAGGTTATGAATTGTGTAATAAGTTAAGGTTACTCGAACTTGGGGAAAAATGTGTATGTTTAGTGTATAAACAATTTATGTTTATATCTTCCGCAATAGTTATAGATTTAGCATACCAGATCTGTGGTGATTTGGGACCCGGATTTGGGGATGCTACAAATGGACTTTCTCTCTCTTAGATCTCTTAAAAATCCTGAGATGCAATGCATATAAATGAAATTGCTGCTGATTTGTTAGAGATATAAGCCACAGAGTCAATTTAGTAGGTGAACAACTAAAGGTCTTGGCCAATTTTACAAGTTAACTAATAAAAATATAGAAAAGGTTACTTTTGTCATTTGCATTATTATTTTAATGGCATATTTGACAATTGAACCAATCCTTAGGGTTTAACCCTAAGGCTTTAACCCTAAGGTTCTAACTCTTAGGTTTTATAAACCTTAAATTTCTAGGATTTTTTATTTAGGGTTTTAAAATAAAAAATTATGATTTTAAAACTATAATTAGGTTTTACTAATTATATTAAGGTTTTCTAATCATATTAAGGTTACCAATCTTATTATGGTTGCTAATTAGGATTAGGGTTTCTTAATTAGGGTTTAAGATTCCTGAATTTAAAATTAGGGCTTCCTGGCATTCGATTAGGGTTTTTAACTGTACGTTAGGGATTCTAATCCTAAGATTAGGGTTTTTAAACTCTTATTAGGGTTTATTAATGTTATACCCTACCCGATCAATCAGTGATCAAAATTTTATACATTACATGCACGCACTCAACGATACAGTTATAATAACTATATTTTCTATCAAATACCTATCCAGACTTAGGGTTAGGGTTTCTATTCTCAGTTAAGCACAACTCTACTCTTATTTTCTCAATTAATACATAAATTGACTCATTCTCTAAACTTGTATCACAAATTCTCAGCTTAATATTAATAAAAAAATGTTTATTCAAAAAATTAGGATTATTCAAAATCTTTGGTTATCACATTCACCCCTCCTTAAAAGGATTCCGTCCTTGGAATCACCACTTTCTTACTCCCTACAATCTTTTAAAGGTGTATCATCAATTTATTTTTATCAACACAATATTAAATTGTGTCTTATATTCTAACCTGTGACTTGTATCCATAAAAGAAAACAATTCACAGTAATATCTAACCAAGATTACTCGCGTAATTTAATTTCTCAACGAAATCGTTACTTGTCGCCACTTCATGGGCAGCTACTGCATCTGGAACTGTCATGCTAAAAGTGAATGTTGTTGGTCTTCCTGGTTGTGCAGGTCCTCGAATCGTTAAGGTTCCGCATTTCTCTTTGGACAATTCTGGACCAGATGATCGGTCGATCCACACACAAAACAACCTTGTACCTTCTTAGGATTGGGACAATTGGGTGATATGTGTCCCTCTTGACCACAGTTATAACAAACTCCTTGTTTCTTCAAACAACCTCCTTGATGATGCTTCCCGTAAACTATACACGACGCACCTTTCTTCCTAATCTTTTCTGGATTATTTCCTGAATTAACATCACCATCCTCTTATGTTTATTAAGATCACTACCTCCGCTACCACCTATCATATTATTTCCTTGAGCCTCCTTTCTTTGTTCTTGTCTATTCTTTAATACAGATTCAATTTCTCCCTCAGCGCTAATGGCTTTTTCTAATAAAGTTTTAAATGAATTAATTTGCAGCACATCTAACTTCTCGAGTACCAACGATTTCAATCCGTTCCTAAAACATCGTGCTTTAAGCTCCACAGTGTCCACTCGATGTGGAGCAAATTTTGCTAACTCATTGAACTTGACAAAATATTCTGTCACCGTCATATTCTTCTGCTTCAGATTCAAAAATTGTTCTTCCATGTTTCTCTTTAGACCTCACTTCCTTGGCGGCATTATCTGATAAAAATGTTACATTAATTCTCCTTCTCTACACAGATTCTTATTAATAACACAATAAGAATTAAAAATTTCACATATAATCGCATATTTATTCAAATAGCACACCGTACATTTAGCACTTAGCACATATATAGCACTATCCCTTTTTAAATAATATAGGGATTAACAACACAACTTTAAACAAAAGTTGTAATTCTATAACTTTAAATAAAAAGTCATAATTCTCCATTCACACATAACTATTCCCTGTTTATCAAACTTACCACACCTAGGGGTTCAGGAACTTGCCATAATTATATGAGTTTATGAACTTATTATCCTAGTCAGACCTTTGGCGTCCATTCGCTGAGGGGTTCAAAACATTTCATATAATTATGAGTCATGAACTTACCATAAGTATGAGTTTTAAGAACTCACAAATTAATCGTAATCTTATATTCATATAGAAAATAAAGATTTCATTCATACAAAAATATATATTTACATATGCTCACACATCATTCTCGATATTACAACCGTTAATATCACATACTATCAAAAGATACTATCGCTTAAACTTAAGCTGTCTACTATCCACTCCCTTCACTAGTCTTCTTTTTGTTAGGACACTTGTTGAATCCGTGACCCGTTCTACCACATGAAAAACACTTTCACATATTCGGCTTAGAACAATGTAGGGAAATATGTCCTTCCTGCTTATAATTGAAGCACACGTTCATCCACATCATGCATTCTCCCACGTGAGTCTTTCCACACTCGCTACATAATTGCTTCTTCTTCGGGTTTGAATTTTTAGAATTATCGCTGTCATTGTCTCTCTTTCTCTTATTCGTGTCCTTCTTGTGCTTGATTGTTCATTTAGACGATCCACCACCTTTAGTCTTCATACTTTCTACCTGCGCCTTTAGCTCATTCTGTTCTTTAGTCATTTCACGTAACGCTCGCTTCGTCTTCCATATCTCCTCCAACAGAAACACTTTACTCTGGAGTTCTTGAACTTCTGCAGATTCTTAATCTTGTTCTACAATTTTAGTCTTATTCCCTTTCTCCACCTTAGCTTCTTCATACTCCGCCTCCTAATCACCACTCAGATACATCTCGGGACAATCATCATGATCACTCCCTAGGTGGATTATAGGTTCATCTTTCCCACTTCTTGAACTGACTCGCTTTACGCTGGCACCTCAGCTACTGGCACTGGTGCAACAGCCGCTAACATCTCTATACTCATCTCATCTTCTCCCGACATCCTACAATCAGTTTAAATAACTTGATTAATACTTCACCAGTACAAAATTCTCACACTATGTGTCCACATATCTCACTATCAATGCGCTTTGGCAATCCCTCACTTAGTACTCTAAATGAGTGTTCTCTATCTCGCTTATGGTTATAATCATAAGGTTTTCCCCACCCCACTTAAGGTTTATAACCTACATCTTTGATACCAACATGTGACGCACCCAAATCCGGGTTACCTGACCCCCGAGTTTGGTGCTCACGATTCACAATATAATAAGCATCTAACTACCCATTCTTATAGAAATAGTAATACATAACTCATTAACAGATATTGCTAATACATTAGTCCTAGGTTCTCTAACCTTAACATTACAAACATACCCTTTAGTTATACAGAAAGGGTTTACAAAACAACATAATAAATATGCTTAATATAAAACTACTCCAGCACTATGCCTTTGCCTTTGTTCTTCTTGGCCCCGCTGGCCTCTTTGTTCCTAGCTGAAATATTTTATTTAGCAAGGGTGAGCAACAAATTTGCCCAGCAAGTTAAGACATACAATAAATGTATAAGATTCAATAATAACAGACTATCTATTTTGATAGAATGAAACAAAAGTTTGGAGAACTTTGAAATAGCTGAACAAATCATTAATCACTAATAAGTCTTCTCGCAATCTATGCAACACAATATTTCGACAATGAAAGAGTACAACGCTTTCAAGGTCTCTACAATATTCAATTGAATAATAAGATGGAAATATTTTCTAGAGTTTATGCTGAGTGATCTCAAAGGATCTAGAACTTCTCTTCTCGGGTATATATCAAAGATTTACTTTGATATATGCGCAGGTGTATCAGATAATCATAAAGATTAAATCATACCCCTCTGCAAGTATAACAAGTGATCAGCTTTATTATACCCTATATTATGCATAATACTTAAAACGCGTACAAAGGCCAAATTTACGACCAAAAATGTTCCCTTTGTATAAAAGGTTGTTCTTCTCACTCTTTGAATCAAAATTTGATTTAACAACGAAATACAATGATTTCAATATCTAATCACTTCTCTCCTCTTCTCTTCTCAAACCTATCAAGTTTTCTTTTCTGACCTAGCCGAAATAATTGGCATTGATCTATCAATAATAATTGAATTCTCTTCTCTTCTCTTTTCAAAACTATCAAGTTTTAACAAATGTTCGCCTAGCCAGAATAATTAGCTAAGACATTTCTCAACACGATTCAACAATAGACATGAATTATCTATACTATTTACAATCACTAATAGATTCTTCAGATGTGAATATCCAATAATAATAATTCTACAAAATATATTCTCAGAATCACTAAATCAATTTGAATTTATAAACATGCACTAATTGCGAATAATCAACAATAAATTCTCAGACGTGGTCTAATCAACAATAATTAACCACCATAATATTTGAAAAGATATAACTCAAGGTTGAGTTAGGAAACTTGCCTTTCACGTTAATTACTGCTACACAATATACTTATCTGCGTTCAAAAGACCTATAATCACAATATCAGTCTTACAATTAGCACAATAATTCACAATACATAACACTGTAATTCACAGTCAATCTTTCTCCTAGGCACACTACCACATAGTCACACCAGTGTTTATAACTTATATAAACACTCATTACGTCTAACTAGTTCGGTCTGGTTGGACTTCAGTCTATTTTCAGTGTACTGGTCACCCTATTCGACAATTAACACATTTATTGTCAATAAATTCGGTTTTAAAGCTTCAATATTAAATTAGATAAGTCATATATCATTTATAATATTTTTCGAAAGCTTTTACTAATTTATTAACAATTATTATAATTTACAATAATTTTTCAAACACTAAAATCATTTTTAAATGATTTAAATATCAAATAATCTTATCATCATTGATATTTAATAATAATAAAATATTAATGACATACTTGTCAAAATTTTAAAGTTATTATTAATAACTTAAAATATTTTTAAATCATCAATATTCTACTTAAATGATTTTTAAATTAATTAAAATTATTTTTAAACCATCACCATTAATATTTAATAATGAAATTATCATCAAAATATTAAAAGTTATTAATTATAACTTCAAATATTTTTAAATCATTTTTCTCATTTTTAAATGCTTTTTAAATCAATAATTTTTTTTAATTTATTTATTTAATATAATAATTAAATAAATCTAATATCATTAATATTAATTTATTAATGAGAATTCTCTAAAAAAATATTGAAAATTATATTTTATAATTCAAAAATATTTTCAAACACTTTATTCTCATTTAAAATGATTTTTAAAATCATAATATCATTTTAACTTATTTATTTAATACAATACTTAAATAAATCTAATACCATTAATATTAAATTATTAATTAAAATTCTCTAAAAATATTAAAAGTTACATTTTATAACTCAAAATATTTTTAAATACTTTATTCTTATTTAAAATGATTTTTCATAATATTAAATCATTTTTCTCTAATTTATTTAATACACTAATTAAATAAATTAAATATCATTAATATTCAAATAATTATAATTATTAATGAAAAATATTCCAAATTCTCAAAAATTATTTTTCATAATTTAAAATAATTTTTAAAACCATTTTTGGTAATTTTTATAATTTATTTCTATTTTTAATTAATTTCTGAAAAAATTAGAATTTAAAATAAATAGAAATTGTCGCTATAGCCTATAGCGACACTTTTCTGTCGTCTTAGGTGTTCTTGGCTCAAGAACACTGACAGCCGGCCTTAACAGGAGCCTTATTTTGAACATTCATGATTTTCAGTTAATATATGTTCTGGCCCATTTCAAACTCAGATCTTGTTGTGTTTATGTAGCACTACAATTATCACCAACAATCTAGGTCATATATCAACATATCATGAAGATCTGGGTTTGCAAACATACTGTCAGAGCGTTCTTGGGTTTTCACGAAACCTAGACAGTTCAAGTGGTCTCTTTCATGCTCGATTTAATATAGGTTCCAGTCATTATTCATGTGATCTAATGGCTCACATATGTACTCCTTATGTCAAGGAACATTTACAAAACAACATTTTAGTTAAACAACAACAGAATCACAATTTATGGGACGGTCAAAGGCTGTCAGAAAGCTTGCTTCATACGATTTCGGGTTTTCGAAGAAGCTAGATGTAATGATCGAATGGCCAAGTTTGACCATCCACTATATCTCACATGTTTGTTATTTAAGTGATCTAAAAGTATAGATCTCAAGTCCATATATCATACTACACAGTGGTTATTATAACATCAACACACCACATAAAACCTGACAGATCAAAGCCTTCCAAAACATTGCCAGACAATGAAAATAAATTTCTGGGTTACCTAGAATTAAATCACGGTCATGCTCGGTCAATAACTGTTTCAACCGACTATTACAAGAAATCTAGACATCCAATAACTGTGATGTAACTTTCATATTACAGACCTCATACCAAACAATAGATCCAAAACATAAAACATCAAAAATCAATAACAAACAGAGATCTATGGCTCTTGACATTAGCTTGTCAGACCACAAATCATGTTCTTGGACAGTTTTTGAAAAATATCATTTTTACCCACGTTGATGCTATGGATCTATGATAGATCATCATAAAATATAAACACTTAAACACAAAAATTTTCTAAGCATACAAGATTAAAAGGGCTAAGGGCTTTATACCTTCTCTTGAAGATGCAATGATCTTGCCTTCTCCTACTTATTTTGATGTTTTTAGGGTTTATTTTGGGACTGAAATACTTGGTTTTTTCGGATATGTGGAGAGAGACAGAGTTGTTGAGAGCTAGTTGGCAAAATGAGCAAATTAATTGACTTTCCCTCTCTTAGATCTCTTATAAATCCTTAGATGCAATGCATATAAATGAAGTTGCTGCTGATTTGTTAGAGATATAAGCCACAAAGTCAATTTAGTAGGTGAACAACTAAAGGTCTTGGCCAATTTTACAAGTTAACTAATAAAAATATACAAACGGGTACTTTTGTCAGTTGCATTATTATTTTAATGGCATACTTGATAATTGAACCAATCCTTAGGGTTTAACCCTAAGGTTCTAACCCTTAGGTTTCACAAACCTTAAATTTCTAGGATTTTCTGTATAGAAAATTAAGATTTTAAAATTATAATTAGGGTTTACTAATTATATTAAGGTTTTCTAATCATATTAAAGGTTACCAATCCTATTAGGGTTGCTAATTAGGATTATGGTTTCTTAATTAGGGCTTAGGATTCCCAAATTTAAAATTAGGGTTTCCCAGCATTCGATTAGGGTTTCTAACTGTACGTTAGGGTTTCTAATCCTGAGATTAGGGTTTCTAATCTATTATTAGGGTTTATTAATGTTATACCTTACCCGATCAATCATTGATCAAAATTCTATACAGTACAAGCACGTACTCTACGATACAGGTATAATAACTATATTTTCTATCTAATCCCTATCTGGACTTAGGGTTAGGGTTTTTATTCTCAGTTAAGCACAACTCTACTCTTATTTTCTCAATCAATACACAAATTGACTCATTCTCTAATCTCGTATCACAAATTCTCAGCTTAATATTGATAATCAATATCAATATTAATAAATAAAAAAATTTATTCGAAAAATTCGGATTATTCGAAATCCTGGGTTCTCACAAGTTTCGAGAATGAAATGATTACGTATAATGATTAAGGTTGTTATACGTGACAAATACGAGTATGATACTAGTTATTATATGAGTATAGTATGAAGATTATTACGACGTATAATACGAATATCGCTCGAATACTATACGAAGAGAATAAGAGAGGTATACCAGTAGAATACAATTAGTTATTAATGGACTCTTAGTAATTGGACTTGGATTATGTCAAGCCCAAGGTTATGTAAATCAAGCCCAAAATAGGCCTAATATGATTTAACCTTAAGCCCGATCCAAGAAACCGAACCGCGGATCGAAGGCTGTCAGAAAGCTTGCTCATACAGTTTATGGGTTTTCTAGAAACTGCAGTCGTGATCGAATGGCCAAGTTTGACCATCCACTATATCTCACATGTTTGTTATTTAAGTGATCTAAAAGTATAGATCTTAAGTCCATATATCATACTACATAGTGGTTATCATAACATCAACATACCACATAAAACCTGACATATCAAAGCCTTCCAAAACATTGCCAAACACTGAAAATGAATTTCTGGGTGACCTATAATTCGTCTGGTCATGCCCGGTCAACGAGTTTTGACCGACTATTACAAGAAATCTAGACATCCAATAAATGTGATGTAAGTTTCATATTACAGACCTCATACCAAACTATAGATCCAAAACATAAAACATCAAAAATCAATAACAAACAGAGATCTATGGCTCTTGACATTAGCTTGTCAGACCACAAATCATGTTCTTGGACAGTTTTTGAAAAATATCATTTTTACCCACGTTGATGCTATAGATCTATGATAGATCATCATAAAAAATCTTCTAGAACAAATATAAACACTTAAACACAAAAATTTTATAAGCATACAAGATTAAAAGGGCTTAGGGCTTAGGGCTTTATACCTTTTCTTGAAGATGCAATGATCTTGCCTTCTCCTACTGATTTTGGAACTTTTAGGGTTTATTTTGGGACTGAAATACTTGGGATTTTCGGATATGTAGAGAGAGAAAGAGTTGTTGAGAGCTAGTTGGCAAAATGAGCAAATTAATGGACTTTCCCTCTCTTAGATCTCTTATAAATCCTTAGATGCAATGCATATAAATGAAGTTGCTGCTGATTTGTTAGAGATATAAGCCACAAATTCAATTTAGTAGGTGAACAACTAAAGGTCTTGGCCAATTTTACAAGTTAACTAATAAAAATATACAAAAGGGTACTTTTGTCAGTTGTATTATTATTTTAATGGCATACTTGACAATTGAATCAATCCTTAGGGTTTAACCCTAAGGTTCTAACCCTTAGGTTTTACAAACCTTAAATTTCTAAGATTTTCTATATAGAAAATTAAGATTTTAAAACTATAATTAGGGTTTACTAATTATATTAAGGTTTTTTAATCATATTAAAGGTTACCAATCCTATTAGGGTTGTTAATTAGGATTAGGGTTTCTTAATTAGGGTTTCGGATTCCCGAATTTAAAATTAGGGTTTCCCAGCATTCGATTAGGGTTTCTAACTGTACGTTAGGGTTTCTAATCCTGAGATTAGGGTTTCTAATCTCTTATTAGGTTTTATTAATGTTATACCCTACCCGATCAATCATTGATCAAAATTCTATACAGTACAAGCACGTATTCTACGAAACAGTTATAATAACTATATTTTCTATCTAATCCCTATCTGGACTTAGGGTTAGGGTTTTTATTCTCAGTTAAGCACAACTCTACTCTTATTTTCTCAATCAATACACAAATTGACTCATTCTCTAATCTCGTATCACAAATTCTCAGCTTAATATTGATAATCAATATCAATATTAATAAATAAAAAAATTTATTCGAAAAATTCGAATTATTCGAAATCCCGGGTTCTCACAAGTTTTGAGAATGAAATGATTACGTATAATGATTAAGGTTGTTATACGTGACAAATACGAGTATAATACTAGTTATTATATGAGTATAGTATGAAGATTATTACGACGTATAATACGAATATCGCTCGAATACTATACGAAGAGAATAAGAGAGTTATACCAGTAGAATACAATTAGTTATTAATGGACTCTTAGTAATTGGACTTGGATTATGTCAAGCCCAAGGTTATGTAAATCAAGCCCAAAATAGGCCTAATATGATTTAACCTTAAGCCCGATCCAAGAAACCGAACCACGGATCGACCCGATGGATCACCATATGGGTAAAACCCATGAGGGCAATCCATGTGGGACCCAAAAAGCTATGTGGGCCGGCCACTTGGTGGCTAAGCCATGAATAGTAAGGAGGTGGGACACTTAACCAAATTGCCCTCCATTTGGAATTTCTATATAAGGAAGGCTTTGTTGGTTCATTTGTTTGTTTTCACCAACACTTGACCAATATATATTGAAAGAGAGAGAGAGAAAAGAGTATTAACAAGTAATCAAGAGCATCTAAAGCAAAATATTCAAGCTTTAGTCAAGAACACGAAGAACGTTAAGGTAATAATTCGTAAAACCTTAGTCTTCGATCCTTTTCTATTTATTTTTCATAGAGAAGTATGAATTGGTGGAGCATGTCTCTTCCAGAGTAATAAGGATGGCTATTAGTTAATTAAAACATTGATAAGCCATGTATAAGTAGGAATCATAAGTGTTTAAATAAGTTTAATCGCATAAAAACCATTAATTATTGATTTCGTTGTTGATGGACAAATTGAAAACCATCATTTATAGGGTATGTACATATTTCTTGGTTAGGTTATAGATAATGAATATATGGATTGGTTCCATTTAATTTGGCGTATAAAACACGAGTAACGAAGTTATGACGAAATTTACGAGATTAGGCGTTAAACGTTGAAATCGTAGAATTTCTGAATTAGTAGTAAAAACTCGTCGTTTAATTTGAAAACCCTAGTTTTCAATGGCATAACGTAGAGAAATGTATTTAAAAGTCGTGGACTAAAGAATGGTCGGATTATGACTTAAAACGAAGAAACGAGCTATGAACGTTCACGAACGTTAAACGAACGCGTAATGGAACGTTAAATAGTGAATTCCTTGTTAAGGGATTTAAAAACTACTTTTATCCATATGAAATTGAAGTACATGGAATGTGTGAGAAAATGACTTTTGAATGAGCCAAATCCAACTTATAACGACCAAGTTACGAGTCCGGGAAGAATTGAATAGGAAAATATAAAAAATAATTCAAAGGCTCAGGGTAGGCGCCGCAGTGCCACCCCAAGCTTAAAATGTAGCTCCGCAGTGTCGTGTACAGAGGATGGGCTACTGTTAGTTGGCGCCGCAGCGCCACTTATGTATAAGAAGTCTCGCACCACAGCGCCGAGACGAGGGATTAGACACTGCTTAATGGCGCCACATCGCCAATGGTGTACTAGAGGTTGGCGCCACAGAGTTGGTAAGGAAGAAATGTGGACCAAGTTATTTTTGAACCTAATTGTTTACTTAACAATGATGGGACATGTATTTACTTAGTATACAAGGTAAGACCATTCTTATATCATATATATATATATATATATAGATGACTTTAGGAATTTAACGATGTTTAAAAGTAATTAAACGAAGAGCATAAAGTCTGAGGAAGTAAATCGTATTCAACATTGGTACTTAACCAATGATGGTTGAGTATTGGTTTAGTGACGTAAGAACGTTAATAAGCCGTAATGGAAGATAGTTAAGTCGAAACGACTTTTATTAATGAAATAATTTCAATTAAGATATAGAAGAGAAAGAAGTTGGTTAAAATAACGAAGTCAAATTGTTTGATAGCTTATTCTAGTGTGCTATGTGAATATATCATGTAGAAACTGTAAAGATCAAGAACTGTTGAATATTTAATTGAAGACGCTTGAAGGCAAGTTTTCTTAATGCTTGTCTAACCTTCGTGTTAGCCAAGTTTTCTGTGATTCATGATATGAGATTCATGGATTGTTTTATGAAAGAGTTGATGCTAGTTTTAACTCAGCTAGACTAATCTTAAGAGTTTGATTAATTTGTTTACAAGTCTTTCGATATAGTATTGTTAACGCTATCCTATGTCAATTGTTTGGTACGGATTCAAAGGTAAGCTTATGTATGAACAAACAAATGTATTTTACATCGATTATTCGATGGGCACGCGAGGTTGCCAAAACTTAAAAGCAGATATGTTTAACGGATGAGTGTTGATCAACATAGAGTACTATAGGTTGATCACCTATAAGTGCTCGTAAGATATATCGGACTTACGGACTTAGTGCCGAGTTGTCCTTTTTCATGAATAAAAACCAAAAGAGAATGTTCATGGTCTTTTGACCAGCTCGGAATTTCTAAGTTACTACATGTACTCTGGAATTGTATTTATGAAATAAAAAGTGATATTTAATGTTTCATAGTACTTCATAGCTACTTGTTCAGTTTTTGAAGAATAATCATATAATTGTTATGCTCACTTCTTGCTTGAATTATATGATTGCAGCTAAGGCCGAAAGAACTGAGGGTCCCATTAAGGATAAAGGCAAAGCTAAGATGGATAAGTAGATTATCCTGTAATAGACTAGTATGTTTGTAAGAATTATACTCTGATAAATGAAGAATGTATTCGGTTACAGAACCTGGGAAATGATTTATTATTATTATTGTAATAAGAATGTAGTAAATACAATCATTTTGATGTTGTTTCAATGGAATGAATGTATTGTTATGAGTACTGTGTAGCACCATATTTGTGGGTTGAAGGTACCTGGATTTGGGGGCGTCACAGGTTGGTATCAAAGCATTAGGTTATAAAACTTAAGGGGGGAAGAACCTTAGGCTAATAACCTCGTTAGTAAATAAGGAGTTAGAAGGAATTGAACTCGAGTATAATGAGTTAATTAAGTATTGAGGAAACTCAGTACCAAAAAATTTTAAAGATGGAAATTAACCCTAAATAAAGTAAATGTGATTTGTGCTTATATTATTGTGTATTATATACTAATCAACATGTTATGTGTTATTATAGATGTCCATTGATAGCTCTATGTATAGGGATATACACGTGGTGAGTGAAGAGTCCGTAAACCGGGTAGAGCCAGTACCAGTGCCAGTGACGGGGGTACCAGTAGTGATTCTAGAAGTGTCCGAGCTGGAGGAGGACTATTCAGAGGGGGATATGGAAAACTTGGGATCGGCGTCATATCTCGATATGATGGTCGATATGGATGAGGATATGGGGGTAGCATCGTTTAATACGGTGGTACCTACACTAGAGCCAACACCTCCAGACACAATGAGGGCATTGTATCTAGCGGTGCTTGACCATAATGTGCAACTACGCACTGTTGTGCAGAACTTGAGGGAGGAGGTTAGTGACCTCCATGAAGCTAAGGAGTCTGCAGAAGCAAATTTGAGATAGAGCATGCTGAGAAGGTGCTCATGAAGGATAAGGCAGAGGATTATAAGAATGAGGTTGTTGAGCTTCGTAAAGAACTAGGTGAGAGGAACCAGAAGATAGCACGGATTTCTTACATCTATGAGAGTGCTCATAAGGATTTAAAGCTAAAAATTGTTTGTTATTCGATTGAGTCAGGGCAGACTCGACATACTATTAGTTGGGATATTGTGTCGATTCTTGCGAATAGAAGCATGAGAATGTTGTTATACAGTATTAGAAGTAGAAGGAAGTATAGATTGGTAAATCTTTTGTATATGTGTATTGACGTAAAACCCCCTTTTGTATAATTAAACGGTAGTCTTTTTGTAAATCCCAATTTTTGTAGAAGTCAATCGCGGGATAGTAATGGCATAGCTTTGGCTATGGAATCAAGTTGTAAATAGTTTTGAACTATGAAAAAGCATATTAATTGTAAGACCCCAACTTATTATTAATGAAATTTAATTTTCTCTATTTATTATTTTAAAATAGTAAAGGTTGATTTGATTAATGTGGATAGTTAGGGGTAAAATACGCAAATACTTCAAAATAAGCAAGTGGTTATAAAATATTCATTGTTATCGGGGAATATTCGTTTGGTCGTGGAATATTAAATGCTTGTGGAATATTATTTATGCACAAGCTAAATGCATGTGTGGGCCCCATAACGGAAAGCGATTGGATGAAGAAAACGACAAATATAAGTGGTTTAAAAATAATAGTAGTAGTGTTCATCAGATTATCTTGTTAAAATACCCGTGTGGTTAAAACACAAGTAGCTACCAGTATTGCACCAATTATTGATTCTTACGTGAAGAAGACACTACTCAATAATGGTTACGATAATTCTTTATTCAAAGATTTTATTGAGTTAATAATTGCTGCGTTGATATTTTATATTGCTATTGTTTCAATAATTGTCATTATACAGTATTTTTCATTATCGAAGCAATAATTCATATTATCTGAATAATATTATTAGATAACATTATTGGCAATGTCTAGAAAGTTCTTTCTAAGGAGAGGTTTGGTCACCTAATTGCTTGGCCAAAGAAGAAGAAATTCTTATTGAAAGCCCCTCTTTCTCGGGAACCGCGCACATTTGGTTATCAATATTGTGATTACGTAATATTATTTGTGAATAATTAATTATTGATTCATGTGATGAGGAAAATATTGATTTTATGTGGATATAGATGGAGAAAAATTTTAATGTGACAATTGTTGAAAATTAAAATTTTATTTTTTCGATAAAATAATTATTTAAATATATTATTATATTTTAATAATATAATAATGGTGATATTTTTACAACGAATGTGGGATATATGAGTATACGAGGAGGAAGAGTATTTTTGTTGCAATAAATGTTTAAAACATGTTAAACATGTCGATGGACCCCATTTATTGATGAAATTTGATTATAAAGCTATAAAATCGCCTGTTTGTGGATTTCGGTCAATTTCTATTTGGAATTTGGAAAACTTTCTCTCGCAAAGTTGTAGAGAATTGAATTTCCTATAAAAACTTGCGAGATTCGAATTTTCTGATGAAAGGGCTATTTATTATGAATTATTGAAGTTCAAGCTCAAATAATTGATTTTGGAAGTTTAAAATATTTAAAATTAGAAAACGTTTTTTCATTATGGTGTGTGTTACACATGGGTTGAATGAGCTGAATTCAGTTCTTGGAAGGTTGGCGAGGAAATTTTATTATAAATAATAATATTATATTAAATATTCGCTGCTTTGGTGTTCTAAAGCATTTTCCTATAAATAGGGTGCTTAGGTTAGAATTGAAAATCACACTTTAAACTCAAGTTTTTCTCTCTATATTATCGAGCGTATTCTTGTGAGTATTTTGAGTATACTTTGAGTATTGTTAGACGGCAAGTAAGTTCCTTCAAAGACTATACCCGGTATTCCATTTAGAAGTACTAATCTTTCGAGGTAAGGGATGTTATTTTCTTCTCAAATGATATTATTTCTTCAATATCATTATCTTTGAAATATTGGTTGAACTTTTTATCAAATTTGGAACTTTTTCATGTCGGGATTACTATTCATGAGTTACTATTCATGAGTTACTATTCACGAGTTACTATTCATGAGTTCTTATTCACGAGTTACTATTCATAAGTACTATTCATTATGAAGCGTGAAGATGTTTTTGGGAAATTTCTATCTTTTGGTGTCGTCGAGTTACTATTCACGATACGGCACTATTCACGATATCTTGACTATTCATAGAAAAATAAAATTTCTTCTTTTTGTCCAAAATATCTATACGGATACTAGCTTTGATGTATCCATGTTTTGATCATTCTTGAATTTTACACCACTATGATTATTTTGAGGTATTTTGAACATGAATAAAACAAAGTACCTAATCCTTAATCCTTAATCCTTGTCATTTTGTTTCTTTGGATTCGTTTCTTTAAAAATATTTTCATCATCCTCGTCTTAAATGATGATATTATTGAATATCTTTGGCCCTGTAGTGCAAAAGATGAATGATTTCTGAAGAATATCTTTCGTCAGAGTGCAAAGATGAACAGTGTTTAGATGAACATGATTAATCGATGAATATCTTTGGCCCATGAGTGCAAAGATGAATATTTGATTCCAGATGTATATTGATTGATGTTACTGGGGATAAAAGATGAGCGATGAACTTTTAAATTCATACATAGAAGATAGTAGTTTGCATTCTCTACTTAACTCTTCTAATGAATTATTATTTCATCTGCGAATATTGATTTAAAATTTGTTGTCTATTGTATTCTATTAGATTTTTTCTGTTGAAGACTAACGGTAATTTGTTGTATATTATCTTAGTCATAATATTCTTTTTGGGCTAGTTGAGCTCACCCTTTTCCTTTTTGTTCCATTTTTCTTCTCAAGAGGCGAGAATATAAGCGAGTGCAGGGGGGTATGGAATGAAGGTTCTAGAGAGAATTGTTTAGTAGTCCACACCATTTTGTAAAATAATGTATCAATAAATGTGATGAGGATTTATTTGAGTATAGATATTGTCTAGAAGATAATATTTGTATTCAAACTCACAGTTTTACTGTTGTAATAATAAAGTTGTAGTTGTTTCTATACCATGTATTGACAACTCAGAATAGTTGATGTATACCTATTTTGGGGGCGTCACATTAATATAATGAAATTTCTATTAAATGTGCGTTTATGTGGTATGAGTTGTTGTTTGATGAATGATAACTAAGTAAGCCAATAGATAATAATGAAACTTAATTTATTTAATCAGAATAATGTCGCCAAGAAGAAGACAACATAATCAGGAAGTTGAATCCCATAACGATAACCAAGGGGGTCAGAATAACCCTATGCAAGAGTTTGTTAATTTATTAATGACTGTATTTAATCAAACCGGGGTAGAGCACACATAGTACCAGGGTAGCCAGAACAACTACCTTTAAGGAATTCAAAAGTGTAAGTCCGCCGGAGTTCAAAGGAATTACGGACCCAATAGTGGCCCAGACTTTGGTGAAGGAAATAAAGAAGGCGTTTGTTATTACAAACGTAGCAGGCGCAAAAGACTTCTTTTGCGACCTACATGATAAAAGGAGAAGCCAACTTCCGGTGGGAGGCTCGCCAAGGTAGGGCTAGGACTGATGCTATTACGTGGGAACATTTTAAGAAGGTTTTTTTCGAGAACTATTTTTCTACAAGCATGTAGGGGAGAATGGAGATTAAGCTCTTAGAACCTAAAAAAGTGACATAATGCTTCCCCAGTATGCGGCCAAATTTAATGAATTGGAAAGGTTTGCTCCACACCAAGTGGACACTGAGGAGAGGAAGGCTTGTAGGTTTAAGCAGGGACTGAAACTTTGGCTCTATAGTAGGATTTCTGTTTTCTAAAGTGCTTCATATGGAACCATTCTGGAGAAAGCAATCATTGTGGAGGGTGGTAGTGAGGCTTTGAGCCACTACCACAAAGAGATAAAGAATAAGAGCAAAGGAGAAGGAGGACCCAAGGTGGAGGGAGCTAGTGGCAGTGGAGGTATGCCCAAAAGGAAGAGTTTTAACTCTGGGAATACTGAGGTAAAACAAGGGGATCCTAAGCATAGACTCAAAGCATGCAAAACACGTGGAAAGACTTATCTAGGAGTCTGCCTTAAAGGAAAGTTAGTTTTGTTATAACTGTGGGCAGGGGGTCATATATCACCCAATTGTCCTAATCCCAAGAAGAACCAGGGCTATTTTATTTGTGGGTCGATGAACCACATGGCAAGAAATTGTCCAAAGAAGGGGTCAGAGGGTAGCAAGGGTACTAGTAGTGGTAAGTTAGCCATTACTGGACCAATACCATCATCAGGTAGACCCACGACCTGTACTTTTAATATGACTGTCCAAGATGCGGTTGCATCAGCAGATGTAGTAGTAGGTATCATTCCATTCAATGAAATAAATGCTTATGTGATGTTTGATTCGGGTACTACTTGTTCTTTTATAGCATCTGAATTTTCTAAGCGATTAGGTTTATTCCCGAAAAGATTAGAAATACCTTTAGATGTTAATGTAGCAAACGAAGAGATAATTTCCATTGAACACGTTCATAGGAATTGTTGTGTAGATATTACAGGTAACAATTCCAATTGGACTTGGATTATGTCAAGCCCAAGGTTATGTATATGAAGCCCAAAATATGCCCAATATGATTTTACCCTAAGCCCGATCCAAGAAACTAAACTGCGGATCGACCCGATGGATTACCACATGGGTAAAACCCATGAGGGAAACCCATGTGGGACCCAAAAAGCCATGTGGGACATCCACTTGTTGGCCAAGTAAAGTGGTTACTTGGTGGCTAAGCCGTGAATAATAAGGGGGTGGGACACTTAACCAAATTTCCTTGCATTTGGAATTTCTATATAAGGAAAGCTTTGTTGGTTCATTTGTTTGTTTTCACCAACACTTGACCAATATATTGAGAGAGAGAAAAAAAAAAGAGTATTAACAAGTAATCAAGAACATCCAAAGCAAAACATTTAATCTTTAGTCAAGAAGGTGGAGAATGTTAAGGTAATAATTCGTAAAACCTTAGTCTTCGATCCTTTTCTATTTATTTTTCATAGAGAAGTATGAATTTGTGGAGCATGTCTCTTCCGAAGTAATAAGGGTGTCTATTAGTGAATTAAAACATTGATATGCCATGTATAAGTAGGAATCGTAAGCGTTTAAGTAAGTTTAATCGCGGAAAAACCATTAATTGTTGATTTGGTTGTTGATGGATAAATTGAAAACCATCATTTATAAGGTATGTGCATATTGCTTGGTTAGGTTATAGATAATGAATCAATGGATTGGTTCCATTTGATTTGGGGTATAAAACACGAGTAACGAAGTTATGACGAAATTTATGAGATTAGGTGTTAAACGTTGAAATCGTATAATTTCCGAATTAGTAGTCAAAATTCGTCATTTAATTCAGAAACCCTAGTTTTCGATGGTGTAATGTAGAACAACGTATTTAAGAGTCGTGGACTCAAGAATGGTCGAATTCTAACTTAAAACGAAAAAACGAGTTATGAACGTTCACGAACGTTAAACGAACGCGTAACAGAACGTTAAATAGTGAATTCATTGTTAACAGATTTAAAAACTACTTTTATCTAGATGGAATCGAAGTACATGGAATGTGTGAGAAAACAGCTTTTGAACGAGCCAAATCCGACTTATAACGACCAAGTTACGAGTCGGGGAAGAATTGAATAGGAAAATATAAAAAAAAAAATTCATAGGATTAAAGTAGGCGCCGCAGCGCCACCTTAAGATTTAAATGTCGCACCACAACGCCGGGTAAAATGGATGGGCTACTGTTAGTTGGTGCCGCAGCGCCACTTATTGTAATGACAGAGAAAATCAGATTAATTGTAAAATAATTTTATTTGATTAAATAATGAATTAAATTATATTATATGTTATTATTAATAAGTAAACAAGATGAAGGTTGATCTATAACCTAAAAGTATCGGAATATCGTAGTATTTTGGCTACGTGAAGGAATTAAAGTGTTTGAATTTCCAAGATGAAAATAAAAGATTTTCGAGAAATTTTCCAAAAAACACTATTCATCAATATCTGCTCGGGAATTATTTTTGAACTTCCGGAAAATATGCAATGATAGAATAATAAGGAATGATGGATTATGTAATAATAATTCAAGTATGACAAACACAGTTTTTGGACTCCGTACTAAGTTTGAGAATATTAAGTAAGTAAAGATTGAATAAATGACGATCGTATAATACCTAAGTATTATACAAAGTAATGAATACCAGTATGATACGAAGCATTATTGAAGTATGTATGAAAGATGATATATCATATATGATGAATGATTATACGAATTGGTATACGAGAAGAATACGTAGACTATAAGTTATAAGCTTTAAGCCAATTAGAATGGACATGAAGGATTTGTATAGGAAATTGGGCAAGCTCAAAAGCAAACTTGTCAAGACCCAATGATTGATAATGCAAGCCCAAATGTTAAGCCCAAAGTTATTATAACCTAAGCCCAAATCAAGAACCGGACCCGTGGATCAAACTGATTGGTTACCAGGTGAGAAAAACCCATGGGGCAACCCATGTGGGCCCCATGGAGCACATGGCCAGCCATCTTAGTGGCCGAGTAAAGTGATTTACTTGGTGACCAAGATATAAATAGTAAGGAGGTGGAAGTAAAGAGGTGGAAGGGGCTAAATGACTATTATGCCCTAACCTTGTAAATCCTATAAATAAGAGAAGATGTTGGTCATTTTATGCCTTGTTCATTTTTTCACCGACATCTTAGAGTTATACATTGAGAGAAAAATAAGAGCTAGAGTTTTGATAATTCAAGAAGAAAGAAGAAGAACCAAGTTTAGAACACCAAAGGTAATGAATTCCTAACCATTAATCTCCATCTCTTCATCATAGTTTTGATAGAGAAGTGAGTATTGATGGTGCATGTATCATAAGGTGTATAAGGATGGTTATTAATGGGTGTAAACCTTACTAAACCATGTGTAAATGGAATCATAATCATAAAAGTTATGAATTAATGAAGAACATTAAAGAATTATAATTTTGTTGTTGATGGAAAAATTGAATACCATCGTGTATTTGATTAGATGAAATATGCTTGGTTAGGATGTTAGAACGATGGAATGAATCCATTTTGAACGAAGTAAAAATCTCAAGTAACGAAGTTATGACGAAATTTACGAGATTAGAAGATAATACTCAAAATGGTTAAATTCTCGGAATGGAAGTCAAAAGTCACCATTGAACTCGAACACGTTGGAGAATAGTCTAAGTTTACATTTTAGAGTTGCAGACTCGGAAATGGTCAAATTCCGACTTAGAACGAAGAAACGAGCTATGAACATTCACGAAAATTTAACGTTTTCGTAATAAAGAACTTAAACGGTGAATTCCATGTTAACTTATTCAAAAATGTAAGATTTTCTAATGAAATCATAGTTCATGTTATATGTGAGCTAATGGCTTTTGAACGAGCCAATTTGGACTTATAATAAACAAGTTTTGAGCCTGGAAAGTTTAGAGAAGAAGAAAACTGTGAAAGCCATTTGAGGCTCAGGGTCGGCGCTGCAGCGCGGCCCAAAGCTTTATACTTGGAGCCGCAGCGCCAAGGCTAAACCCAACCCACTAAAGAGTGGTGCCGCAGCGCGAGCATTAGTACAGAGCATGGCGCCAAGGTTGGGTCTCACATTCTTGGAAGTTGCGCCATAGTGCGAAAGTTATATAGGAAGTTGGCGCCGCAACGCCAGCACTAGAGAAGGGGCAGTAAAGAAAGCACATTATTCTAAACAAATTTGAAGTTGATTAATGGTGAATTAATACCTTAATAAACTTAAAGTAACATCCTTAATGATGGTCATAAACTTAAGAATTTCAACTAAAGGTTGACAAAAGATTACTTGAACGTAAATGTAAAGAAATACGATAACCGTAACTAATGTTAAACAATCTAAAGAATAATTAGATTTAGAAGAAGGGTAAGATACGTTAGTGACCATACATGATTGATTGTGACCTGATGTGGTATGTTATGTGATTATGTATTGTTGAATCCTTAAAGACTCAAAAGGAAAGTATATTATCTGTAGAAGACACTGAAGTCAAGTGTTCTAACCCTTGTCTATGTTCATTCTAGATAAGCTTTGTGATTTAGGTATCTTACGCATGAATTGATGTATAATGAATTCAAAGCCAAATCCTTCTGCTAGACTTAATGTGTTTGATAGATTTTCTTTATAATCTATCTAAATATTGTCAGTGTTGTTATCTTTTGCCAAACTGTTTTGGTATGGATTTCAAAGAAAGACTGAGTATAAGTAAACAAATGTTATGTCATCAAATGACAGGCATGTGAGGTTGCCAAAACTTAAACGTAAATACGTTTAAAGAAGTAGTGTTGTACAACATTGAGTACTATAGGTGTAACGACTGAGAAATTCAGATCTATTCCAAAATATTTTTATTTAATTAAATAATGAATAAAATTATATTATTTGTTATTACTATGTGTTAGTAAGATGAATGTCGTTCTATAACCTAGAAACGTCGGAACGTCATATTATTTTGACTACGTGAAGGAATTAAAGTGTTTAAATTTCCAAGATGAAAATAAAAGTTTTCCGAGAAATTTTCCAAAAAACACTATTCATCGATTTTTGCTCGGGAATTAATTTTGAACTTTCGAGAAATACATAACGATAGAATATCGAGGTAAGACGGATTATGTAATAATAATTCGAGTATGAAAAACATAATTTTTCGCCTGCAAACTTAATTCGAGAATGTTAGGGAAAATAAAGCGTTAAGGAACTAAAGTGATGATCGTATGATACGTATGTATTGTACGAGTTAATGAATATGAGTATGATACAAAGTATTATACGAGTATGTATGAATGATGGTATATCGTATATTATGAATGAGTATACAAGTTAGAATACGAGAATAGTACGTAAACAATACGTTATAAGGCTTTAAGCCAAATGAAATGGATCTGTAAGACTGTGTTGCAATTTGTAAAGTCCAATTAAGTTTGTTAAATACAAGCCCAAGTGTAGGATAAGTTAATTAATCCTAAAGCCCAAACTATTGATCCAATGGGTTAGGGTGACCCATGGGGCAACCCATGATCATATGGTTAATTTCGGTGACCAAGAAAAGAGTGTGATGGCCAAGTAATTAATTTAATGAGCAAGTTAACTTAGTGCATAGGTAATGAATAGTAAGGAGGTGGGATTGGTATATTGACTAATATGCCCTAACTTTGGTTTTCCTATAAATAAGAAAGCTTGGATTTCATTGTTGTTTGTTAATTTTCATCCAACAATTTTCAACTTAATTGTTAGAGAGAATAAGTAATAATAAGCTAGACTTCCATTATTAGAAAAGAAGAAGAACAAGCTTGATCATCAAGGGTACGCCTTCTATGTCATTAATCTTCCATCTCTGCAATTGTAGGTTGATACGAGAAGTGTTGATTGATGAACATGTATGCTAAGAAATGATAAGAATGAATAATCTAAGGACTTAAGTCTTAATAAGCCGTGATTAAGCACTTTGTTTATAGATAAGCTATTAACAAAGAAAGAACTTGTAAGAACTTGTAACATGTTTACATAAAAGCTGTTTGTATGATAAGAAGATGTAAAGATGTTGGTTAGAAGACTTAAACCATCATAAGTCATGAGAAATGAAATTATATGTAGTTTATACTTTGATAAGTTATAAACTCTTGGGGAATAAGTAATAACTTATCATATAAATAAGTTAATGTAATATGTATGTTAAGATGTTAGTATGATGGATAGATTCCATTTGAAACGATGAACAAATCATAAGTAACGAAGTTATGTTGGAATTCACACGATTGGACGATAATTGTTGAATTCGTGAAATTCTCGGATTGTAAGTCAAATTTTGATATTGAGCTCGGAAATGTTAGTTTTCGATGGACACAAGTCTTATTTGGCATTATAGAGTTACGGACTCAAAAATGACCGAATTCCAACTTAGAATGAAGAAACGAGGGTTGAACGTTTATGAACGTTTATCGTTTTCGTTAAAAAGAAACTCATAGGTGAATTTTGAGTTAACGAAGTTGAAAATGTAAAATTCTTGCATTAACATGTAGAGTATGTGATTTGTGAGCTAATGGATTTTGAACAAGCCAATTTAGACTTAAAATGATCAAATTTGGAGTCTGGGAAGTTCATTGTGTAAAACAAATCATTAATTGTTCAGTGCACAGAAGTCAATGCCGCATGACAAATTTTAAGGCCAAAAAGTGGGCGGCAAAGACCGTGTGCAATGCCCAAACATACTGAAGAGTTGCTGTAAGACCCCGAATTTTACGAAATAAAAGTATTCAATTTTTATAATTATTATTCTATTTAGTAAATGATTAAATTGAGAAAAAAATCTGATGAATACGCTGGCAGTTAAAGTAGTAACACCGGTATTGATTATTGATGCTTACGTGAGAAGTCACTCGGTTATTCTCAATTATTGCTGATAGAATCTTTGCATCATATCTCTCATATTATTGATTCAATTATTGTCACAGTATCATCTGCATAACATTTTATATATTATTAAATCAATAATTGAGACGACAAAGTTATTCATATTATTATTTACAATATTGACAATGTCTAGAAGTTTTGTCAAGGAGAGGTTTGGTCACCTAATTGCGTGCCAATAAGGAGATATCCTTATCGGAAATCCCCCTCTTTCTTGGGAACGACCTAGTTGTTAAATATTGTGAGTTATAATGTTAATGATGAATAAGTTCGTGTTGATTAAAGATGAATTTGATAGTTCAATTGTGTTGGGATTATTAGTGTTAGTGGAAATCGACATCTATTCTGATGATAATTGATGTTTGGGGGTTATATTGATAAATCGGGTAATTAATCGGATAAATGAGCAATTAATTGCTACTAATTCACATGATTATATAACTATTTGTTCAAATGTGTGTACTATTGAATCACATTCATGTACTATTATGGGAGGTGGTGCAAGATTGATAATACTTGCACGACTAAGTTAAAAATGGAGGTATAGATGGAGGTACTATAATGTAATTTGTATTTTCACATGATTATAACTATTGATTCACATGATTGAACTATTGATTCACATTATTTACTATTAGGGGAGGTGGTGCAAGTTTGATAATACTTGTAGGACTAAATTAAAAATGAAAGAAAAGTTGAAGGTATTGTACTGTAATATTTCGAGCCCCAAAACGTGCAATTATCGAAAATATATTTTTGTATAAATAGAAGCTCATTCCTCCTTCATTTATCACCAATTCACTAAAGCTATAGAGCAATTATTATTGAGAGAAATTATAGAGAGAAAGAAGAAGAGAAGTCTACTACCTCTATACTTCAGTAGCTAGTTTCTTTCTAAGGTAAGGGATATTATTATTATAGTAAGGGGTATTATTTCTTTCGTATTCATGAAGAGAGCTATTGTTATTCCATTCCTTATTATTCATTGGAATAACTCAGATAATGCTTGACTCACCGTATACATGGTAAAATTCTTCTGTTATTCCATTCTTTATTATTATGTTGTAATATCCTGTCTGTACGGATTACGCATGACCTGGTTTCATTCTTTATTATTCTGTTGGAATAACCTATCTGTACAGTCTATCGCATGCCTAGTGAATTCTGTTGTTATTCCATTCTTTATTATTCATTGGAATATCCGTCTGCAAGGATTATGCATTAATTCGATTTCATTCTTTATTATTCTATCGAATATACTTTTTTTGTGCGGATTACGCATGACACTGTTCCATTCTTTATTATTCTATTGAATAACTCGTGCGTGCGATCTATCGCATGCCCTGGTGAATTTTGTTGTTATTCTATTCTTTATTATTTTGTTGGAATATCCTCGTCATGCGGATTACGCATTGACTTGGTTCCATTCTTTATTATTCTCATTGGGAATAACCTATCTGCGTATGCTCTATCGCATGCATGGTGAATTCTTCTATTATTCCATTCTTTATTATTCTCATTGGAATAACTTTCGTCTATGTGGATTACCGCATGCATGGTGAATGATCCTTGTATTCATTCCTTATTAAATTGTGGAAATGATATGTCTACGTGGATTACCTGCATGGTATGTAAAAATCCATTTGCGTTTTCAGAATTTTTCCGACCCTCAAAAATTTCGGAAAAAATTGAAATGATAATTTTATGAGTTTTCTAGATTGTGTCCAAAAATGACGATTTTTGGATGTATAGATTAGGAGTTATGAATTTTATGGAAAAAGACTATTTTAAAAGTAAACCCTTAGAACTCCTTGTGGTTAACTCCAAAATTGGTGAAATGTTTATTGGGAGTACATGTATATAACAGAAGCCTTGTAAATTTCGAAATTTTTGGACAAAACTACAATTTATGATAAATTTCTAAATATTCGACAGTTTTGGCCATATAAAAAATATTAAATGAATTTTAAAAATTTAGAGAAAAATATATGTTCCATATGGGACTATATTCTGCTAAATTCCAGAAAAAAAAAATATTTTTGATGAGGGATTTGATCATTGGTGATGAAATCTTATGAGTATGGCATTTTTGAATGGATTAAATGCATTATTTGGTAAAGTGTAAACAATTGAAATAAATTGTTTATAAGTTTAATAAGTGATTAAAATATTGTTATAATATTAATAATATTAGATTATGAGTTTATTAAGTGATTGATAATATTTGTCTTTATATCCAAATATTATCTTCTTCTTACTAGAGTAGAAAGGTAGCAGACTTCTCTTCTTCTTTCTCTCTATAATTTCTTTCTATAATAATTGCTCTATAGCTTTAGTGAATTGGTGAGAAATGAAGGAAGAATGAGCTTCTATTTATAGGAAAATATAGTTTCGATAATTGCATGTTTTGGGGATCGAAATATTACAGTACAATACCTTCAACTTTTCTTTAATTTTTAATTTAGTCCTGCAAGTATTATCAAACTTGCACCACCTCCCCTAATAGTAAATAATGTGAATCAATAGTTCAATCATGTGAATCAATAGTTATAATCATGTGAAAATACGAATTACAGTATAGTACCTCCATCTATACCTCCATTTTTAACTTAGTCATGCAAGTATTATCAATCTTGCACCGCCTCCCCTAATAGTACATGAATGTGATTCAATAATACACACATGTGAACAAATAGTTATATAAGCATGTGAATTAGTAGCAATTGATTGCTCATTTATCCGATTAATTACCCAATTTATCAATATAACCCCCAGACATCAATTATCCTCAGAATAGATGTCGATTTCCACTAACACTAATAATCCCAACAAAATGGAACTATCAAATTCATCTTTAATCAACACGAACTTATTCATCATTAATATTATAACTCACAATATTTAATAACCAGATCGTTCCCAGGAAAGAAGGGGCTTTCCGATAAGGATTTCTCCTTATTGGCGCGCAATTAGGTGACTAAACCTCTCCTTGATAGAACTTCTAGACATTGTCAATATTGCAAATAATAATATGAATAACTTTGTCATCTCAATTATTGATTTAATAATATATAAAATATTATGCAGATGATACCGTGACAATAATTGAATCAATAATATGAGAGATATGATGCAACAATTACTGTAGCAATAATTAAGTATAACTGAGTGACTTCTCACGTAAGCATCAATAATCAATACCGCAAAGCTACTTACTTATGCAACCACGTATTACATCTTGCACTTTTATCAATTTAACCATTTACTAAATAGAATAATAATTATAAAAATTGAATACTTTCATTTTGTAAAATTTGGGGTCTTACAATCTCCCCTCCTTATGAAATTTTGCCCTCGAATTTTACGTACCTGGTAGTTTGAAGAGATGAGAATACCTTGCTTTCTTTTTGGGTTGTACCTTCCCGATTATTTCCTCTGTATCATGATTTTCCATTGCTCATCTCCTGTATTTTAGATATCATTCTAGAATATATCTTCAAAACAAAGGTTAATTGACATATCACAATTTGTCAATTTATCAAGTAAACAATTTCAGCTTAGGTAAGTCACACACTAGCGAAGTATATTACTCGTCTCTCCCTTCCTAGTTCTAGACTCATATCTTCGCCAGCGACCATATCCCTAAGCTCTGATACCATTTGTGACGCCCCCAAAATAGGTCCACACGACCCATTTTGAGTCGCCAGATATCACTCTATAAAAATCAAATACAAACTTCATTTATACAACTGTTGAACTATCGTGCAGAGTGCGACAACAGATAAGCTGTGAGTTTTAATACAATATTGTCTCGTAGACAGTATCCAAACTCAAATTATTACAATGCCATATAAAATACATCAGCAAATATTTTAAGACCCCAAAGAAGAACGAGAAGATTACTATCATATTCATTCTAGTGAGGTGCACTTTTGACGCTTTCAAAGTCGGGTTCTCATCACCCTATTGTTGTTCGCTAAAATCAATTATTAAGTGACGTATAAAATACGACACACACAACTTAGTTTCTCAATACATTATAAAATGGCATGACATGCAACAGATAATTGTATTGAGGACCTAAGATGTGTGTATCGTATTTTATACGTCACTTAATAATTGATTTTGGCAAACAACAATAGGGTGATGAGAACCCGACTTTGAAAGCATCAAAAGTGCACCTTAAGCCATAACCTTAAAACTTAAGGGATTTTGATGCAACTTAAAGTGCATCAAAATTGAACCCGGATTTGGGGATGTCACAGATTGGTATCAAAGTAATAGGTTATAAAACTTAAGGGGGAAAAAGAACCTTAAGCCATAACCTTAAGAAGAGTTAAAGAAGTAAAAGATGAAGTTAACCCTAAAAATACATTAAATATGATATGTGTTTTTGTTATTTTAATGATGTGTACTAATCAAACTAAATTGTTTTGTTGTAGATGTCAGGAGATAACGTGATGTATAGGGATATATATGTCGTTAGTGAGGAGTCTGTGAATCAAGTAGAGATTTTACCGACACCTATAGCTGAGTTGCCAGAAGTGGTGGTGATTGAGTCAGAAGACTCAGAAAACTTAGAATTCCTATCTTTGTTTTATGGCATGTCAGAGGAGGAGGTGGTGTCGTTTAATATGGTAGCACCTGTAGAAGAAATGACTCCAGAGGAGTCGATGAAGGCGGTGTTCATGACGTTGTTGGATAGAAATATCCAATTAGGAAAGGAGGTGAGAGAGCTGAAGGAGGAGGTCCATGATATCTTGGACAAGAAAAGCACGGAGACGACGTGGGAGGAAGAGCACGATGAGAAGGTTTTAGCAAAGGATAAGGTGCATGAGCTAAAACACGAGGTCTTTGAGCTCAGGCATGAGATAAAGCCCAAGAAGCAAAAGATTATTAGAATGTCCTATATACATAGGAGTTCTCACTAGGATTTTCATCGGCAAGTGGCTGAGTATCCTGTGGAAGTAGGGCAAACTCGACATACTATCAGCCAAGATGTGATAGTCGGTCTTGCCAATGCCGAATATGAAAATGCCATTAGGCAGATGTAATCTAGTTACTAACTAGAGTAGAGTTAGATATATAAATATAGTGTATCTATGTAGTTACGTAAAACCCTATTTTGTATAATCAAAGGATAGTCTTTTGTAAATCCCAATTTTTGGAAAGCAATGGCGGGAAAGTAATGTAATCAGCTAAGGCTGTGTAATGATGAACGATGTAGTATTATACTACAAGGAAGAAACATATCAATATAAGCCTTTTGTTGAACATGTTATGTAATGAGTTTGAGTTATTGTTTAATAATGAATAATAACTAACTAACAAGAAGGAAGTAATAATGAAGTGTTATTTATTTTTTTAACAGAAAGATGCCGCCAAGAAGAAGACAACAAAATCAAGATGCCAACGTGAATCAATCGGAAGGGGGACCGATTAACCCGATGCAAGAGTTTGTTAATTTATCAACGGCTGATTTTAATCGGAATGGAGCGAATATACCTGGAAATCCTACGGTAGTACGAGCTACTACATTTAAGGATTTTAAGAGTGTAGGAAATCCTGCGGTAGTACGAGCTACTACATTCAAAGGAACTACGGATCCTATAGAAGCCCAGACTTGGGTGAAAGAGATAGAAAAGACATTTGTTATTATAAATGTCCATGAGGGGCAAAAGGTTGCTTTTGCTACCTATATAATGAATGGGGAGGCCAACTTCTTGTGGGAGGAAAACTAGGCTAGGACTGAGATAGAGAAGTTAACTTGGACACGATTCAAGGAGATTTTTTTCGAGAACTACTTTTCCACGAGTATGCAGGGGAGGATGGAGATGAGGTTTCTAGAGTTGAAACAAGGGGAAATGTCTGTTCCCCAATATGCTGCCAAGTTTAATGAACTGGCGAGGTTTGCTCCATATCAGGTGGATAAGGAGGTTAGGAAGGCGAGGGGATTTGAGCAGGGCTTGAAACCCTAGCTCTATAGCCGGATATCAATGTTTCAAATTTCTTCCTTTGGAATAATTTTAGAGAAGGAAATAATTGTCGAGGGTGGTAACGAGGCTTTAAGCCAATACCACAGAGAAAAGAAGAATAACAATAAGCTAGAAGGGGGAGTGAAAATTGTGGGAGCCAGCGGTAATGGCAACGGGTAAAAGAAGAAGGGTTTTAACTCTGGGAATACCGGAGTAAAGCAAGGAGATCCTAAGAAGAGGATGAAGGCATGCAAGAACTGTGGAAAGACTCACTTAGGAGTCTGTCTCAAGGGAAAGGCGGTATACTACAACTGTGGACAGGAGGGGCACTGTAACGCCCCAGAAAATTGAATATTTTGTAATTACTTTTAATAATGAATAAAATAATATTATTTATTATTATTACGCGTTGATAAGATGAATTTCGTTCTATGACCTAGAAATGTCGGAATGTCATAGTATTTTAACTACGTGAGAGAATTAAGGTGTTTGAATTTCTAAGACGAAAATAAAAGCTTATCGAGAAATTTTTTGAAAAACACTATTCATCGATTTCTGCTCGAGAATTATTTTTGAACTTCCGAAAAAAACATAACGTTATAATATCAAGGCGATATTGATTATGTAATAATATTATAAGTATGGAAAACGTAATAATTTGCATGTGGACCTAAATTGAGAACGTTAGGTTTATTAAGCATAAAGGAAGAAAGTTATGATCGTATAATGTGTATACATTATATGAAGTGATGAATGTAAGTATAATACAACGTATTGTACTATTATGTATGAAGAATGAGATAACGTATATTACGAACTAGTATACGAGTTAGCATACAAAGATTATACGTGAGGTATAATTGTTAAGATGGTTAACTAAAGATAATGGACTTGTAGGATTATTAGCATAATAAGTATAAGTCCAATATAATGTGACAATCAAGCCCAAGTGTTTGATATATCATTAGTCCAAACTATGTAACACAAGCCCATTAAGAAAGTAGTTAGATTAATTAACCAAGCCCAATAAGAAGCCTTGATCCATGGGTCAAACCAAGTAGGAAGTGGGTAAGCTTGATGAGCAAGGATTATGTGTGATGACCAAGTACTTTATGTGGTTAGCAAGTAGACTTAGAGGTCAAGCAATGAATAGTAAGGAGGTGGAGGATGAGGAGGTGGGATGAGGAGGTGGAAATGAGGAGGTGGGATGGTTTAAAGTCCATTTTGCCCTAAACTTTAGTTGCCTATAAATAGAGAAGCCACAATTAATTTATTGGTTGTTCAATAATCATCCAACTCCTCTCAATTATAAGCTACTTATTTGGTAGAGCAAATAAGCACTTTTAAGTCCAAGTTAGATTTTCCAAAAAGAAGAAGTTAGACTTCAAAGGTAATAATCTTGTGTCCAATGTTCTTTCATCTCTATTATAATAGGATGATAAGGGAAGTGTTATTAATGAACATGTATGCTAAGATCATGTAATAAGTTAATAAGGAATGAACTTAAGCCGAATAATTTGGATAAGCAACTTGAACATTAATAAGTTGCTAGAACCATAAAGAACTTATCATATGTTGTCATATGATGATTAGATTAGTATTTTGAATATAGCATAAGAATATTGATTAGTGGACTTAAGTTAGTAATAATTCATGAGCATGAAGATTTATAGTTCATAAGTTGAATAAGTCATTGACTTATGAGAATAAGTCAAAACCTACTTGGATTATAAGTTGGTGTAATAAATAATTTGTAATGATCATATGATGGTTGAAATCCATTTAGAATCATTAAGAATGTAGTTTTGCTGGAATTCACACGATTGGACGATTATCATCGAATTCATAAAATTCTCGGAATGGAAGTCGTATTTTGTGTTTGAAGTCGAAAATGTTGGTTTTCGATGGAGACAAGTCATATTTGGCATTATAGAGTTGCGGACTCGAAAATGACTGAATTCTGACTTAGAACGAAGAAACGAGCGTTGAACGTTCACGAATGTTTATCGTTTTCGTTAAAAATGAACTCATAAGTGAAATTTTAGCAAACAAAGTCAAATAGATAAAATTCTTGCATGAACGCATAGAGTATATAATTTGTGAACCGTAGGCTTTTGAACGGACCAATTCGGACTTATAACGAAGAAGTTATGTGTCCGGGAGTTTCGTGAAATTTTTAAAATTTTGCAAACTATTTGAGGCACAGAGTCCGCGCCGTAGCGCGACTCACAACCTTAAAGCCCGCTAGGCCAGTGATGTAGAAATGGAACCATGCATATCGCTAACTCATGCCATGGCGTGAGATGTAGAGTTAAGTGAAAATATATGGCCAGATCCTAGAGTTTTGTTGGACAAGAATGTTTACAAGTGTAGAATGAAAAGGAACTTGTTAGTAATGAACTGGGATATAAACATAACATTGTAAGGTACTTGTACGACACTAATGCATGATGATTAAGAGTTAATAATCAATTGAAAGTGAACGTAATGTGAATGACGTAATGAAAGCCAAAAACCCATAATAGTAGATCTAAGTTAGGATTTACATTGAGATGAAGGGTCAGATATAGTAGTATACATACTTGATTATATATAACCTAATGTGGTACGTTATATGATCATGTATTGTAGAAACGTAGAGACTTAAAGTGTACGTGTGTTAATCAGTAAGCAGACGCTAAAGGCAAGTATTCTAACCCTTGTTTCAGTTCAGTCTGGACAAGTTTTGTAATTCATGTATTCTTTCACATGAAGTTTTGAACGATGAAGTCTAAAGCCAATTCTTTCGGCTAGACTTATATTATGATTCTGTCGAGCATGATTTATGTTTACGGAGTTATATTGGTTTGGTTTTCAATCGAAGACCAAGTATGCTAAAATGTTTTTGTTGTTTAACGACAGGCACGTGAGGTTGCCACAACTTAAACGGATACACGTTTAATGAATGTAGTGTTGATCAACATAGAGTACTATGAGCTGATCACTCAGACGTGCTCGTAAGCTATCTTAGGACTTACTACGGACTTAGTCTTTGGGTTGTCCTTTTAAAAGAAAATATGAACCGCTTCATAGTTTTGAGCCTTAGTTGATATTCTCTTGAATATTGTTGTTGGAAAACATTTTGAATGAAAAGAAGTGCTATTTTGAATTATCGATAGTACTTCATAACTATTATTGTTCGCCATCAAGATATATGAGTTCTATGTTTCAAGCATGTTGTTTATTAGAATTGTAGTACTTGCTGAGCTAGTCATGTTCAATCTTGAACCATATGATCACAGCTAAGATCGAGCGGACCGAAGGCTCAGGCAAGGACAAGGGCAAGGCGAAGATGAACCCTTAGATTGCTCATGTAATAGAATAGTTGAACGATTTGTAATATATTTGATATTATGACAAGAACAAACGAATGGGTTACAAAGAACCTGGGGAATGTAATATTATTTTAGATATATAGAAGTTATATTAGTCCTTTTGAGACTATTCAATTGAATGAATGAATGAATGGTAGTACCGTGTAGCACCATCTGTCGGGTTGGAAGATACTCAGATTTGGGGGCGTCAAAGGCACATTTTGCCTTACTGTCCAACTCCGAAGAAGAACCATGGATGTTTCATATGTTGATCAACTGATCACATAGCGAAGAATTGCCCGAAGAAGGGGATGGATGGGAATAAGGGCACTAGTAGTGGTAAGTTAGCTATTAGTGGTCCAGCTCAAACAAGTAGGCCAATGGTCCGCACCTTTAACATGACGGTCCAAGATGTAGTTGCATCAGGGGATGTAGTTGCAGGTATTATCCCAATCAACGATATAAATGCTTATGTGTTGTTTGATTCGGGTGCTACTTGTTCTTTCATACATGTGATTTTGCTAAATGATTAGGATTACTTCCCGAAAGATTGCCTATACCTTTGAATATCAAGGTATCCAATGAAGAAATAATTCATGTTGAAAATATTCATAGAAGTTATTGTGTAGAAATACGAGGTTATAAATTATCGGTAGATTTGATACCGATAAAGTTTGGAGAATTAGATGTAATTCTCGGGATGGATTGGTTGTTTAACCATGGTGCAATTATAGATTTCCAAAAGAAATGTGTAAACATTAGAACGTTGAGACAGCCTCATGTAGTGTTTTACGGTAATAAATCGTTGGGACGTTCGTGTTGTCTTACTATGACACAAACTAGGAAATTGTCGAGGAAGGGATGTGTAGGTTATTTATGTCATGTTGTTGATACCTAGAGAGTGGGAGCAACGATGGAACAAATACCTATAGTTAAAGAATTCGTGGATGTATTTCCAAGCGAATTATCGGGTCTTACACCAGATAGGGAGAACGAATTCGTAATAGATATTGTGCCAGGAGCGGCACTAGTTTCAAGAGCACCATATCGTATGGCGCCAGTAGAGATGAAAGATTTGATGGTTCAGTTATAAGAACTTTTGGATAGAAAGTACATTTAATCTAGTGTTTCGTCGTGGGGAGAACCGATACTGTTTGTGAAGAAAAAGGATGGATCGTTGAGACTTTGTATTGACTACCGAGAGTTTAACAAGTTAACGATAAAGAATAAATACCCATTTCCCAGGATCGATGATCTTTTTGATCAGTTGAAAGGGGCAAAGTATTTTTCTAAGATAGATTTGCGAATGGGGTATCATCAGTTGAAGGTTAGGAAGGAGGATGTACCAAAGACAACATTCAGAACTCGTTATGGTCATTGCGAGTTTCTAGTGATGTCATTTGGGTTGACGAATGCACCGGTAGCATTTATGGATATGATGAATATAGTGTTCAAACCATATTTGGACAAGTTCGTTGTAGTGTTTATTGATGATATTCCAGTTTATTCTAAGATGCCAGAAGATCACGCTGAACACCTAAGGTTAATGTTGGAGACACTAAGGAAGGAGAAGTTGTATGCGAAATTCACTAAATGTGAATTTTGGCAAGAAAGGTACTGTTTTTAGGACATTTTATCGACCGGGATGGAATTTCAGTAGGCTTAGTAAAGGTGGAAGTAGTGATGAATTGGGAACAACCGAAAATGTTGATTGAGGTACGGAGTTTCCTAGGGTTAGCGGGATACTATCGAAGATTTCTCCAAGATTTTTCTAAGATAGCTACTCCGTTGACTTATTTGACAAGAAAGACAGTGAAGTACGTGTGGACTGAGAAAGTGAGGACATTTTTCAAGAATGAAGGAAAAGGTTGAGTGAAGCACATGTATTATCTTTACCCGATGATACAGGAACTTTGTAGTTTATAGCGATGCTTCGCATAGAGGACTTGGTTGCATGCTCGTGCAGCATGTCAAGGTCATTGCGTATGCATCGCGGCAATTAAAAGATTATGAGAAAGTTTACCATACTCATGATCTGGAACTGGCCGCGATAGTGTTTGCCTTAAAGATATGGAGGCATTACCTATATGGAGAGAAATATGAGATATACACAGATCATAAGAGTCTAAAATATATCTTCACACAAAAAGAATTAAATATGAGACAAAGGAGATGGCTAGAGTTGATAAAGGATTACGACTGCGATATCCTGTATCACCCAGGAAAAAAGCCAATGTAGTGGTCGATGCCTTAAGTAGGAAGGTTCAGGAAAAGTTGTCCTTGTTAATGGCTTAAACTGAGTTAATAACAGAGATGGCTAGAATGGAGTTGGAGGTGAAGTTACCGAGTGAATCAGGTTAGAAATTGTTTACAACAAAGATTCGATCTACCATTATAGAGAGAGTCAAGGAAGTACAACTCAGAAATGATTAGTGTGACCAGATGAAGAAGAGACTAGCAGATGAAAAAGATATAAAGTATAGTCTTGATAATGAGGGATTATTAAGATTTAAAGGTAGAATTTGGGTTCCGAATGAGACAGAATTAAAGGAGGAATTGTTACAAGAAGCTCATAGTTCGAGGTACTCAATTCATCCTGGTAGTACTAAGATGTATCAAGACCTTCGACAAAGTTTTTGGTGGCCGAATATGAAGAAAGAGTTAGCAAAATATGTGAGTAGGTGCTTAACTTGTCGAAAAGTTAAGGTCAAACATCAACGATCAAGTGGCTTGTTACAGTCATTAGAGATTCTGGAGTTGAAGTGGGAGCATATCACAATGGACTTGTGGTGGGACTTCTGATTACATAGAAAGGGTACGATGCTATTCGGGTAATAATGGACCGGTTGACGAAGTCGGCTCACTTTTTACTAATAAGGGTTAAGTATAACTTAGATCAGTTAGCTAAACTTTACGTTAAGGAAATTATTTCTAGACATGGAGTACCGATTTTGATAGTGTCGGATCGTGATCCATGATTTATGTTAAACTTTTGGAGAAGTCTATAAGAACAGATGGGAATGCAATTGAAGTTAAGTACAACGTATCATCCATAAACTAATGGACAGAGCGAAAGAACAATTCAGATGCTAGACGATATGTTGAGATCTTGAGTTATGGATTTCAAAGGTAGTTGGGATGATCATCTACCGTTAGTAGAGTTGCATGATAACAACGTTATTATCACGCAAGCATAGTATGCCGCTTACGTAAGCTTTATATGGAAGGAAGTGCAGAACACCATTGTGTTAGGATGAAGTAGGAGAATGCTGAATGCTAGGACCTGAATTAGTGCAGTAAATAGCGGATATAGTTAAGCTGATACGAATAAAAATAGTAGCAGCTCAAGACAGACAAAAGAAGTTTGCGGATTCGCATCGACTGAACATAGTGTTTGAAGTACGCTCGTATGTATTTCTAAAGGTATCTCCCTGGAAAGGAAAGATACGCTTTGGAAAGAAGAGAAAGTTAAGTCCAAGGTTTATAGGACCTTTTGAGGTATTAAAAAGGGTAGGAGAGGTAGCTTACATGATAGCATTACCTCCAGACTTAACGAATACATAATGTATTTCATATATTTGTGTTACGTCCTTATAATGCACGTAATAGAGTATGAGCCTATTCATATTGAGAAGGACTTGACGTATGAAGAAATGCCTATTCAAACCGTTGATAGAAAAGAGCAAGTTCTGAGGAATAAAGTTATACTTTCGGTAAAGGTGTTATGAAAGAACCGCGATGCCGAAGAAGCAACGTGGGAACTTGAAGAAAAGATGAAGAAGAATTACCCTTAGTTATTTGTTTAATTTATAGCGAGATTCTGGAGACAGAATCCTTATAAGGGGGTGGGGGGTGAATGTAAAGACCGAGAAAATCAGATTAATTATAAAATAATTTTATTTGATTAAATAATGAATAAAATTATAATATATGTTATTATTAATAAGTAAACAAGATGAAGGTTGTTCTATAACCTACAAGTATCAGAATATCGTAGTATTTTGGCTACGTGAAGGAATTAAAGTGTTTAAATTTTCAAGACGAAAATAAAAGTTTTTCGAGAAATTTTTCAAAAAACACTATTCATCAATATGTGTTCGGGAATTATTTTTGAACTTCCGAAAAATACGTAATGATAGAATAATAAGGAACGATGGATTATGTAATAATAATTCAAGTATAATAAACGTATTATTTCGCTTGCGTACTAAGTTCGAGAATATTAAGTAAGTAAAGATTGAATAAATGATGATCGTATGATATGTAAGTATTATACAAAGCAATGAATACGAGTATGATACGAATTATTATATAAGTATGTATGAAAGATGGTATATCATATATGATGAATGATTATACAAACTAGTATACAAGAAGAATACGTGGACTATACATTACAAGCTTTAAGCCAATTATAATGGACTTGTAGGATTTGTGTACGAAATTGGGCAAGGCCAAGTGCAAACTTGTTAAGGCCCAATGATTGATAATGCAAGCCGAAATGTTAAGCCCAAAGTTATTAAAATCTAAGCCCAAACCAAGAACCGGACCTATGGATCGAACCGATGGGTTATTGGGTGAGAAAAACCATGGGGCAACCCATGTGGGCCCCATGAAGCACATGGCCAGCCATCTTGGCTGCCAAGTAAAGTGATTTACTTGGTGACGAAGATATGAATAGTAAGGAGATGGAAGTAAGGAGGTGGAAGGGGCTAAATAACTATTATGTCCTAACCTTGTAAATCCTATAAATAAGAAAAGATGTTGGTCATTTTATGCCTTGTTCATTTTTACACCAACATCTTAGTGTTGTACATTGAGAGAAAAATAAGAGCTATAGTTTTGATAATTCAAGAAGAAAGAAGAAGAACCAAGTTAAGAACACCAAAGGTAATGAATTCCTAACCATTAATCTCCATCTCTTCATCATAGTTTTAATAGAGAAGTGAGTATTGGTGGTGCATATATCTTAAGGTGTATAAGGATGGTTATTAATGGATGTAAAGCTTAATAAACCATGTGTAAATGGAATCATAATCATAAAAGTTCAGAATTAATGAAGAACATTAAAGAATTAAAATTTTGTTGTTGATGGACAAATTGAAAACCATCGTGTATAGGATTAAATGAAATATGCTTGGTTAGGATGTTAGAATGATGGAATGAATCCATTTCGAACGAAGTAAAAATCTCAAGTAACAAAGTTTTGGCAAAATTTACGATATTAGACGATAATCGTCAAAATCGTTAAATTCTCAGAATGGAAGTCAAAAGTCACCATTGAACTCGAAAACATTGGTTTTTGATAGAGAATAGTCTAAGTTTGCATTTTAGAGTTGTGGACTCGAAAAATGGTCAAATTCTGACTTAGAACGAAGAAACGATCTATAAACGTTCACGAACGTTTAACTTTTTTATAATAATGAACTTAAATGATGAATTTCATGTTAACGGATTCGAAAAAGTAAGATTTTCTAATGAAATCATAGTTCATGTGATATGCGAGCTAACGACTTTTGAATGAGCCAATTTGGAATTATAATGAACAAGTTATGAGCCCGAAAAGTTTACAGAAGAAGAAAACTGTGAAAGCCATCTGAGGCTTAAGGCCAGCGTTGCAGCGCGGCCCAAAGCTTTATACTTGGTGCCGCAGTGCCAAGGCTAAACCTAACCCACTGAAGAGTGGCGCCACAGCGCGACCATTAGTACAGAGCATGGCGCCAAGGCCAGGTCTCACATACTGGGAAGTTGCGCCGCAGCGTGAAAGTTATATAGGAAGCTGGTGCCTGTGACGCCCCCAAATCTGGGTATCTTCCAACCCAACATATGGTGATACACAATACTCATAATCATACATTCACTCCATTGAAACCATAACACAATAAATGTATTAACTATCTTCTTATTACAATAATAGTAAAATCATTTCCCATGTTCATAAACCGATTACATCATTTGTTGTTCATAAGTATAATACATACAACCATACTAGTCTATTACAGGATATTTAACTATCCATCTTAGCCTTTCCTTTATCTCTCTTAGAACTCTCAGTATGTTCGGCCTTAGCTGCAATCATATAATTCAAGCAAGAAGTGAGCATAACTAGCCCAGCAAGTCTAACAAAGGATAATATCAATACCACATTCGAGAATTATATTATTATCTTACATAACTAAACAAATATTCATGAAGTACTATGAAACATTGACTAGTACTTATCAATTTATAACATCAATTCCAAAGTATATAATAGCTTAGGAATTCTGAACTGGTCAAAAGACCATGAACATACTTTTTCCATTTCATTCATAAAAAGGACATTACAGCACTAAGGCCGTACATCCAACATTTCTTACGAGCACTTCTAGGTGATCAACCTATAGTACTATATGTTGACCAACATTCTTCCGTTAAATGTGTTTACATTTAAGATTTGGCAAACTCGTGTTCCCATCGAATAAACGATGAAAAATACTTTTGTTTGTGCATAGACAAAATTACTATTGAATTCGTACCAAATACTTGTCATAGGATAGCGTTATCATTTCTATATAGAAGGACTTGTACACAAATCAATCTAACTCTTAAGAATAGTCTAGCCGAGTTAAAACTGGCATTGACCCTTTCTTTAAAATCATTCATGCAACTCATCACATGAATCACAAAAAACTTGACTAACACAAAGGTTAGACAAGCGTTAAGAAAACTTTCCTTCAAGCGTCTTCGAATAAAATATTCAACAGTTCTCAGTCTTTATAGTATCTACATGATATATTCACATAGCACACTGTAATTAGCTACCAAACAATCTCAGCACATTGTTATTACCAATTTCTTTCTCTTCTATGTCTTAATTGAAATTATTTCATTAATAATGTCAATTCGACTTACTACCCCTTCATCGCGGCTTGTTAATGTTCTTACATTACTAATCGAGACTCGATCATTATTGGTAAAGTACCAATGTTGAATATCATTTACGGTTTACTTAATTATACTTCGCGTTCTTCGTTTAATTCCTATTAAACCATACTTAATTTTCTAACGTTATCACTATATAAGTGATTTAGGATTGATCTTTTACATATATATTAAGTACATATAAATTCTACTATTCGTTACCAATAAATTGGAATTACAAAACAAACTTGGTCACCCAATTGCTACTTAAAGGTCATGTACATTTGACCATCCTTTTTTGTAACAAGTGGTCTCATCACGCCGCCAACAGAATGGTAAAACCCAAGTCTCTAAGATCATGCGACGCGAGACTTATACGTATGAGTGATGTCATGTGCGGTGCCACTCTTGATGACTACACCATACTATGCATGGGCTTACTACCAAGACGGAATGTATAACTCATCTCAAGCTGCACGCTGAGACCTTAGTCCTAGAAAATTTTTGACAGTAGAATTTTCAATGAACTTCCCAAGCTCATAACTTCTTCGTTATAAGTCCGAATTGGCTCGTTCAAAAGCCATTAGCTCACAAATTACATACTCTAAGTGTTCATATAATAATTTTACATTTCTAAATTCGTTAACTCAGAATTTACTTTTAAGTTCATTATCGAGCGTTCGTTTATCGTTCTTGAGCGTTCAATACTCGTTTTCTTCGTTCTAAGTCAGAATTCGACGATTCTTGAGTCCACAACTCTTGAATACCGTATCTCACGTGTTGACATTGAAAACCAACATTTCCAAGTCACACGACAAATTTTGACTACTAATCCGAGATTTTTACGTTTTCGACGTTTAACGTCTAATTCTGTAAAATTCGCCATAACTTCGTTACTCATGTTCTATACGCCAAATCAAATGGAAAAACTCCATTGATTCCTTATCTACATCCTAACCAAGCAAGATGCACATACCCTATTAATTATGGTTTTCAATTTGTCCATCAACAACCATGTTAACATTCAATGGTTTCTACAGTTTAACTTTACGTAAACCCTTACGATTTCTACTTAAACATGACTTATGAATATTTTAATCAATAAAAGCCATCTTTATTCCTCCATAAGAGGCATGCTCCACGAATCTATGATTCTCTACGAAAAAGGAATCGAAAAGATTGAAAGTTAACGTTTACAAAATTTTACCTCTTCGTTCTTCACGTTCTTGGTAAAACTCCTTATGTTTTGCTTCATAGTAGCTTGATTACTTATTTCTAGCTCTTTCTCTCTCTAAATATAAGTTGGACAAAGTTTGCAAAACAACTAATCAACAACCTAAGCTTTCATTTATAGGAAAACCAAATGGAGGGCATAATGGTCATCCTCCCCAACCTCCTTACTATTCAAGTCTTAACCACCAAGTAATAACTTTACTTGGTGGCCAAGTGGCTGGCCCACAAGGTCCATGGGTCATCCCCATAGGTTTTACCCATCCGGTGACCCATTAGTTCGATCCGCAGTTCGGTTTCTTGGATTGGGCTTAATTAAACTTAACATTGGGCCTTAACTTGGGTTTGATTACACAATTAATTGGGCTTGATATAATCCAATTGGATTATATAAAGTCCTTAAACTCTAAGTCCATTAAGAATCAATCGTATTCTACGCGTATAACTCACGTATTCTCTTCAGATAATATTAAATGACGATATTCAGTATTAGACGTCAGATTAAATCTTCGCACTATACTTATATACTAAATAGTATCATACTCGTATATCGTACGTATAATAATCTTAATCATTATACGCATTTCATTTCCTTCTCGGGAATCATTTTTCCTAACCCTTAGGTTTTAATTCCGCAGGCGAAAACTTTGCTTGCCATAACTGATAAATTATTGGATATTCCATCTCATCTTTGTATTCTATCATTACGTGTTTCTCAGAATTTCAAACTTAATTCCCAAGTAGAAACGGATGAATAGTGTTTTTACGGAAATTTCTAGAAAAACTTTTATTTTCATCTCGGAAATTCAAAACAATTAATTCTAGCACATAGTCAGAATCCTAACCACATCCGCACATTCTAGGTCATAGAACGACCTTCACATAGCTTACTCACATAAATAATGAATTAAATTCATTCACTACAAAAAAATGGGCCTTTAGCAACGATTTTTCGGGAAACGACTTTATAAGTCGTTGCTAAAAGTATATGTTTAGCAACGAAATTTGTCATTCGTCAGAGATTGTGTCGCTTTCACTTTTTTGCAAATTCATAAATCGTTGCAAAAGTCGTTACTAATTCATCAAGGAAAAATTTCGTTAAAATTTGTTGCAAAATTTTTTTGGCCACTTGATTTCCCGTCATCGCGTGGTAACAAAAGTTTTTTGTTGCTAAAATGGGGCTTTAGTAACGATTTTTCAAGCAACAACGAACTTATAAGTCGTTGCTAAAAGTGTATGTTTAGCAACGAAACTTGTCCTTCGTTGCAGATTGTGTCAGGCTTTCACTTTTTGCAACGAAATTCATAAATCGTTGCAAATTTTGGAAACAAAATTCGTTAGAAATTCGTTGAAAATTTTCTAACCACTTGATTTCTCCTCATCGTGGGCAACGAAAGTTTTTTTGTTGCTATATTTCGTCATTGCCTAATATGGACCACATTCATCAAGCAACAATTTTTATTTTCGTCAGATATTTTATACAACTTTTTGCAACGACTATTAAAATGTTACCTTAAATTAAGATAATCCCAATAAGCATGTTTTTGTAAGACCATATTCTAGATTCGGAGAATTGTCAAAAATATTCAGTATTTAGTATTTAAAAATTATGTCCAAATGCGAACATATTTGTTTCCATTTTTATTCGAATAAACAAATTATTCAAATATCCGAATTGAATGTCAATCACCTAATAAACAATTTATTCAATTTATTTATAAAAAGTTAAAATAAAAAATATTGACCAATTACTAACAAATCACAACCATTTAAAGTTGTAAAAATACATATCATAAATGGGAGACATATCAAATACATCATCATTCATAATTGATCATAAAAATCAATTAAAATTTACTAATATAAATTGTATATATAAGTCGTATAAATTGTACTTATAAGTTGTCGACGTGGCACATACGCCGTTAGTGTCCGACGATGATATTTAATATTCAAATTTGACACGTGTCCCGTCACGACGTGATGTGTCTTTTGAATTTTTTCCAAAAATTGCCTGTCTAGAGATTTGAACTCGCGACCTCACATTTAAAATTTTGATCATATGACTGCTAGAGCAACATGGGTCAACTGTTAATATATTGCAATGATTAATATTTATATAAAAACATGACATTTACCCCATATATTCCATCAGAATTTGAACCGTCATTGCAATCTCTTTTTTTTAAGCGATTATTTATTTAAGAAAAATTTAACCCAAGCTTTTTTTAAAAAACGAATTTTATTTTTTTAAAAAAAATTATGTACCAACTCCACTTTAAAAATCAGTACCAACGTTGGAATCTCTTTTTTTGTAAATTATATTTTTTAAAAAAATTACTGCTATTTTTTTTAAATGAATTTAAGTTTCTTTTTTTTCAAAAAAAAAACTGATACCAACTTTTTTTTAAGTGGCGTTAGATTTGTATTTTTTGATTTTTTTTAAAGTTACTTTATAAATCAAAATTTTAAAGTTACTTTATGAATTAGAAGTCAAAAGCTTTAGATTTAAAAATGTATGAGGAGAAGAAGACAAAACTTGGAGTTAAATCTAAAAAAAACTTTTTAAGTGTCGTTCGATTTGTATGCTTCAACCATATATCTAGTAATTATTTTTTTTAATAATAATAATAACAGTTAGTTATTTGAAGGATAATAATAATAATAATAATAATAATAATAATAATAATAATAATAATAATAATAATAATAATAATAATAATTGTTATTGTTATTACTCCTGAGTCTCTGCAGTTTACTACTCCTTCCTCACCTGAGGTGCCATTTCTATTTCTCTTTCTCTTTCTTTTCGTCTCTGTAGATATATATGAATGTGATGATGCAAGTTCACTTTTGGGGTCAAACACGGCAATGACTTGATTTTAGTACTGATGAAACTCCACATTACACTAATTTGATTTATTCTAAATTACTTGAATACCCTTGTGGTAAAATCTAAGTTGAATTGTATGCATGCATACCTATTATCATAAATTCATAATAATTTAGTGGTAAAAGTCATTTTTTTAATTATTGTATAAAATTTTAAATTCGAGTCTATTTATTGATGAAGTTAGAATTTAGTGGGTGTTATAAATTGAAGGTAATTTTTTTTCTTACATTTATTTTATTTTATTTTATTTTTATTATTATTATTATTATTATTATTATTATTATTATTATTATTATTATTATTATTATTTTATTTTATTATTATTATTATTATTATTATTATTATTATTATTATTATTATTATTATTATTATTATTATTATTATTATTATTATTATTATTATTATTATTATTATTATCACGCAATTAGTTATGATATGTAATGAATGAGAAGAAAGGAATATATGGGGGAAATCTCATGTTTTGATATAAATATTAATCCTTGCAAGATATTAATAATTGATCTATATTACTCCAGCGGTCTTATGACCAAAATTCAAAATGTGAGGTTGTGAGATCAAATCTTTGGAGAGGTAGTTTTTGATATAAACATATTTTTCTTTTGTATTTGTTGATAAGAAGTGAAAACTTAAGGAATATTTTTTTCATGGAAAGAATATTTTCCTTATCAATTTAATGGGTTGTATTGCTAAAGGATTTATAGGAGCAAGTTGGAGCAGTTTATTGATATTGGTGCTTCTGTGTTTTGGAATGAAGTATTCCATTATTTTTCCAAGTGTTTCAGCTTTGTGATTAATCTGATAATATTGGAATGGATACTTAGATAATGTTAAATTTTGATTTAGAAGGATCGGTTATTTTAGGTTCTTGATTCTTATTGTATGATCAAAAAATATCTGAAGATCATACAACAATAGACACTTGTGGAAGTGATTCAAGATTTTTATGTACATGCTATTATGGTGATGAAATGCTTAAGGGAATAATGCTTTGTTATCTTCATTATCACTTGCAAAATGCTTTGTTTGAGACTTTGTTTTGGTTTTCACATACTAAATTTGCATTGTCATTTTCCTTCGTTGTTTACATGCCATAAATTCTCTTTCTTATATTTGTAAAATCGTATTTATCAGTTCTAAAGACAAATGCTTGTGTATTTTCTGTATGATGTCAGATTCTCAAGCAGACATGAGTGTTGGAGAGAAAAAGCTAAGGATTCCAGGGGATGACGGGCCTTATTTGACGGAGTTTAGTGGCTACAATAATTATACTCGACTCATTTAACATTCAAACTACTTGAACTCTCGATTATGATTTGATACATATTCAAGTTGGTACTCGATACATTTTTTTTATAATATATACAAAGTTAAATAAAATTAGAATAATTAATTATAATTATTTTATTTTTAATTGTGATTTTATATTTAAGTAAAATAATAAGTTTATTTTATTATTATATCTATCATAGAAGTAGTTACTATAAAGAGACTCAAATTTTGAGCTTGAATTCGAAGCTCACAAGTAGTTTGAATATAATTCGATCTGAGTCAGATCGAATTTGAGTAATGAATATTTGAGTCGAGTCAAATTTGACTAGAGTTTTATAAATGCAATTCGAATCCAAATCGAATTCGATTATGAATTCAAATTTAAGTAGAGTATTGAGGATAAATAATAAATAAAAGTCCCCATAAACATATTATTAAAGTTTTAATCAAGTATTTGAGAAAAAAATAATTAAATATTCAATGTAAACTTTTGAATCTAACTATAGATTATAAATATTTTTACACACTACAAAGATTACTCCACATACATAAAATAGACATCTACTTATTAATGGACATCTAAACATTAATAAGTAGAGCATTCATTTTGAAATTTAGGATTTCAAAATGATGAAAACTTATTTGAATTGTAATTTAGAACATTATTATTTATACTTAAAAACTCATTATTATTATTTTCTTATTATATTTATAGTTGTAATTAGAGAATTCATTTTGAAATTTAAATTTAGGATTTTGAAAATGATGAAAACTTATTTGAATTGTAATTTAGAGTATTGATTATTGTATTTATTAAAATAAATAAATTAACATTCATTAATTAATGAACTATACTTTAAAACTCATTATTTATTTATTTATTCTTATTCTAATTATATTTATAATTAGAGTATTTATTTTGAAATTTAGGATTTTAAAATGATAAAATTTATTTGAATCGTTAAACATCTTTATTTGCATCGAAACAAATGCTAAAAAATTTATACCGAGTAATCAATACTCTAAATTACAATTCAAATATGATTTATTGTTACATCATTTGTCTTATATATTATTGTATTCTATATATTGCAATCAAGTTTAAGTTATTTATTGTTTATAATTAATTATAGGCAGATAAAATTATATAATACAAATATTTGGGCTGAAAAAGATAAATCTCATATATTACTATCAAGCATAATATTTTGTTTTTTTACAATTAATTTTATAGATGGATAAAAAAATTATTCAACAGTAATACATAGGGTTGTGCAAATAATTGGGGTTTTTCTTGGGTTTTACCAGTTAATTGAATAAAACCATTTATTTGCTAATTGTAAACCTTCTACGGCTTCTGCCTTTATCCCAAAGACCCAAATCAAAACCGATCTCATTTCGCTCTCTTCTCCGACTCACCATTTTTACTCTCTCTCTCCAGTCTTTAGTCTTCGGTTTCGTCTGAGTCGTCTTCGGTCTCGTCTGAGTCATCTCCGTTGTTACTCATCGACAATCGATTGACTTATCGACAGTCGACAGATCACAGATCGACTCTCCAATCACCATCTTAGTCTCTATCTTCTTTCTCGGTCTCCGATCAATCTCTGCGCTGCTTCATTTTTAGTTAATAAGATTTACACTTGATTATTGACTTCTTCTCCACAGATTATAGGGTTTGTTATGAAATAGTTTTGTTTTGGATAATTAAGTTATGTTACTTCATTTGTTTTCTAAATTGTTTTCCATGAGTTTTATTCATATTTTCTTGAATTAAGTTCAATATTTCTTGAATTAAGTTTGTTTTTATTTCTAGGGTTTGTTATGAATAATTTTGTTTTGGGTAATTAAGTTATGTTTCTTAATTTCTTAGCTAGGTTAATTAACCACCCGCCCCATGAATTTTTATGGTTTTTAATTTTATTGATCTTCTTTTATCTTTTGGAATATTTTTAACCATGGCCTTGTTTAGCAAGCACGATCGATGAGTAGTTATGGATTAACTAATTTCATTTAGTTTATATATATATATATATATATATATATAGAAAATAAAGAGATAGATATCTAATAGATTGTATAATCCTCCTCAATTGAATATATCTAATAGATTGTAGTTAACTTTTTTTAGTTTTCTTATATCATAATAATCATCCGTTTGTGGCGGATTTCATGTTTATAGAGGTCAATTTCATGCTTATGGTTTTGAGTATTTTGAAAAGAATTGTTTGTGTGTATAATGCACATGAAGTGTTTGATAAAATGTCTCACTCTGTAGTATGTTCTAAGAACAGAATGCATAAATTTAGGCTCATGAAGTGTTCGATAAAATGTCTCTTTCATGTTTTAGCTATCAAACAAGTGCTATCTTGCTAGCTTACATACGTTGCAGCCTGCATGTTTATGACGCCTAAGCATTCAACACTAGTTTTAGGTCTGTCAGATCATCTAACCAAACGTCTGGATTGGTACATTTGATGTGCAGTACCAAATGTAGTGGAAGAACATTGTACTAAAACACATTTTTGAAATTTATTTGAACAGCGAAGGTTTGGAAAATGATCTCGCCATTGTTTAAAATTAGTAGCCTCTTTTCTAGAATTTTATAGAATATATATATATAAACTTGGTAGTTTAATTACAGTGAATTACTGCAAATATTTTATATTCTGACTGACCCAAAGCTACATTATCTGACAGACCCAAAGCCTTTACTTTTCAATCACGTCTTCTTCTCTGTTTGTTTGTGTGTACCTTTACTTTGAAGTTTAAACGATTTACTTTGAAGTTTAAACGATTTTTTATGAATTATTTTGTTGGTGTTACTATTTTCTCATTTGGGGATTGTCTGATTCATGTAGTATATTTTCAAATATTTGACTGATTACTATAAATCACTTGTATAGTTATAGGCATGGTTTTAGAGGTTTTGCAACCAAGTTGACAGGGAACCACACTTCTCAACTGGATAGTAAGTCTCTCTCTATTCACTGTTATTGTTGGACTGTTTGTACTAGTTTAAGGCGGTGATTGTGGGATTATATGAGACTATGGTAGCAATTATTTCTTTAATAGAAATATGTGTAATTAATGTTATGACTTTGAAACAAAGATGTCAGGAGTAGTATCTGTTAGTTCCCAGTAGGCACAATAGATCTAGAAGGGGGGGTTGAATAGATCCTTTTTAATTCAAATACTTTTCTGATTTATTTTGTATTACTAATAATTTAGCATATGACAAACTTAAGAATCTATTCAAGCACAGCGGAATAAGTAAAAGATCCTCTTCATTGATATATTCATAATCATACATACATTGTTCGTAGAGTTAGTACAATGGTAAGTAGTTAAAACATATATAACAGTTATAGCAGTTAATGTACATAATGTAAATGACATAAAGTAACAAACACAAGGGTTTTAAGTGGTTCGTAGACTCAAGCTCCTAATCCACTCTTTCGCTTTCAACTAGCAGATTTCCACTAAGAAGGGCAAAGACTCGAATCACTACGATTCCTTCAAGGCCAAGTGACCTTGGGACTTCGATTCACTAAGAACTCTTCAAGGCCGTGACTTTGGAACTCTCTAGTTCCCTAAGAACTCTTCAAGCCCAAAGCAGAGCTTGGAATCTCATTTAGTCCCTCCTGACAAGGAGGACCCCGTGCCCCGGCTTGTTGTTGTTGTTGTTGTTGTTGTTGTTGTTGTGCCGAGTTGCTAAGATGTCATTAAGCTCTGAACATCTTTTGTACTTAGCAGCTTGGTGTGATCCTCTATGCATTCTGCTTCGAGTTTGGCCCACATCTTCTTTTGGTGCAACTGATCTTCACTCTTTTCTGCTCATCTTCATCTGGTATCTATTTTACACCATCACCATCTGGTATCTGCTTTACACCATCACCATCTGGGTTTGCTAAGTCACTGTGCTTTTAGTAGACTTTGTCTGACACTTAGCAATCCCTGAACCCTTCTTGAATACTTTGCGATATGGTTTCGCACTTGTTCGGGCCTCACTTTTGGTTCATGGTGATTCGTAGAGTGGCTCTCTCGATCTTCTTTTATACTCACCACTTTTCCGAATGTTATCTTCTTGGCCTTCTCGACTCTCAAACTTAGTCGCCATCTTTAGTGGCATTCTCATCTTTGTTGAGTGAAGCTTTGATCTGCTTTGAGTTCTTCTTCAAAGCCGCTTCACTTCCACTTTGGTAGTCTCACTGTCACTGAGACTTGTGCTGTTGATCTTTGGTGGAACTCGTAGAGTCAACTATAGCATTCACCAGCAACTCAACGATTCTGCAACTCAGCAATCATCAGCCACTCTTGATCTTTGAGGCTCTGTTAATTTATACTGCTATCTGATCTTCCCGTTGGAAAGTAGCTGTTAAAAGCTATTCAAATGACTTTACAGACCTCGAGTTATTTGGTGCAGACTGCAGATGTGACATGACATCTTTTTCTGACTTTTTAACACTGCAGTCTACTGTTTCACCTACCCCATAAGAGATGTCACTTTCATGTCTTGGTCAGGTAGTCAACTTTATTTCTTCCTTATGATTTCTGAATCAGAGGTTGTCCTTTTACATCGATGCTCTCAATAAGCTCTATTCAAATATCAATCTTCAGATTGAGCCATTGCCAATGCCTCAATCTTTAGTTGTTCGAACTCTATGATTCTGATGCATATCTTCTTGTACTTGATCGTAGTGTCTTGTTAACTATTGCTTCTTGACTTGTAGAGTTAACACTACGATCTTGAAGAGTGTTCATTAGATCTTCAATGTGCAACACTCTCCTCTTCTAGTGCAAAGGCTTCAACACTTCGCATTTGCCTCGATCGTTCTCGACATCGATGGCTTCGATTTCGCTTTCCGCCCCTTCGAATAACAAGACACTTTAGATTTGTGGCGTGTCCAAATTTCGCTTTCTCCTCAGGATCTCCGCTCACTTATCATCAATGGATCGACCCAATGCTTAATCACTTTAGCCTTGTTATTCAGAGGTCGAACAAAGATCTTTCTGTGTATACTCCATCGCTTTTCTTTGTTTGGCAAACACTACGATCCTGGTTACTTCCAAGATCGTTGTCATCTTTCCACTGATACCATCGTGATATGTCGACTTTCCTTAGTCAACTATCAAGTCTTTTATGACCATTTTGTGGAAGACTTCATCTGAATGGCTTCTCAACTCAACTGGATGCTTATTGAGTTGATGCTTAGATCTTCGTTAGCTTGCATGCCATTCGCTGAGTTCTCGGCTTCCTTCAGTGAGATGTATCTTTGCATTACCAACCGTAGACTTCATTCCTTCGATATTCCGGAGTGCTCAATTGTTGAGAATCGTGGTTTGTTTCTACGATTCTACCTCGCTTTGTGACACACATCTGTTGAAGTCTTAGCTCAAGACTCTATAATTCAAATTTTCTACCGCATGTAGACATTACGACTCGAGATCGATCTCGACACTACGATTTCGTCGTTGTGTTTGTGGTCTTCATCCGATCTTTGCTCGAATACGATCTCTCGCCTTTGTAACGATCAAGAGACTCTCTACGACTTCGAGTGTAGTCTACGATTCTCGACTTGCTTTGACAGATACTTGGCCTGGCTAGCTCTCAGCAGTGTGCATCTCTACGATTCTCAACACGACTTCCCCAAAGCAGACTACTACCCGAGGAAGTGCTCCTCGACACACCACGATCCTTCCTCGCTTTTCTTCGGCAAGTCCATTTAACCCGAGATCTACTATTTTGCAGACTACGATTTCGCTTTAGATAACTCTCGAGTTATCCTCGACTCTCCGGCAGTATCACGATTTTTAAAAAGTGTTCGACGATCAGACAAGCCTATCTATTACAACATAAGACCAACCTAACATGTTTGATCTTTCTATATTTATAGTCCTTGTACATCATTTTCTTTTTAAGGACTTTACAAAGCTATTTTGCTTATGTAGGATCAACCTAACATATTTGATCAATTCATTCTAAGTCCTTGCACATATGTTTCTATAATCTATCAGAGGACTTTTACAGCTTTTCTTAATGCAAACATACTTGCATATTCATTCACATATACATCATAATCAAATCATATATATAAATAGGAATATCATTCACATGTTTATTCCTGACAATCTCCCTATTTGATTATGATAAAAACAATAAGTGCACATATGCATGTTATGAATGAATCTTATATACAAGTGAGAGTCATCAGATTTCTAAAACAGATAATCATGAATGTCATTTATGATAATATGGAATTTAATACACTATGACATTTTACATCCCGGATCCGTAACATACCTAACTAGTTAGAGATGTACCTCTTTGGCTCCATGATGCTTCCGTGATTTTTGTTGATGTGCTATTCATCTATTTGATCTTTTTTCACCGCTTCACCTTGGGACGTTGACTATATTTCTTTTATTCGCTCCCCCCTCGATGTACTCCTCCTCTTCCGACTCCCCTCACCTTTGTAAATACAGTTCATCATCCTTTGGCTCCCCCCCTTAGATGATGACCCAACTTCTTCTTCTCTATCTTCTTCTTCGCTTCTTTCTTTTTTTGTTTCCTTCTCGCTCTTCTTGCCCTTTCTTGAATGCTCTCTTTCTATGCTCTTTTCTCCCTTTTTGTCATTAATCACTTGAGAGAGCTGTTCCATATGGACATAAGTCGCTCCATCGTGTAGAGGAATTTCCAACTTCAATCTTGATTTCTTGTCGACTTAGCTTCAAGTCAGATAGAGAAAGACCGATTCATGTTGTCAATCTTGTCGAGAGAGGACTTTGAAGTTTCTCTTCATTTACCTCTTGTGCTCGTAGAGCTTCAACTTTCTCGATCATGTATGGCCTTCAGATAGATGTGATCTCTCTCTTTGATTTTGAGAGATATATCACCATAAGAGTCAAGTCTGCTTTGAATCAATTATCTCGTTGTTGTTGCCACCTTTTAGATTCTTCTCCGTGATTTGAGACATCTTCTCAATCGATCATCGAATTTTTCATCGCCTCCTCCCTTCCCATAGGAGTTTGGTTGTTTCGTTGGGTAGCCTCTTGTTGAACCTCGATTGGACTCTACGATTTTTTTCATTTTGATGATTTTTGAAAGTGTTAATAATCCGAAAAATCGCTGAGTACCAATCGCTAGTTGTGGATGAAGAAATGTTGGACAATTGTGCTTGAAAGCAGATGAAGGCTTCTCATTTTGGACTTGAGTACCATCATCAGTGATAGAGTGAATGACTTCTTCATTTATCTCTTTGGCCATAATTTTTGCCTTCGTAATCCACTCTACGATCGTAGGGAATATAGTGATTTTCAAAGATGTCCGTAGACTTTGTAGTGAGGTCGGTCTCGATCATCATTGTCAGATAGCTCTTCACCCTTGGGAAGTTCTCGAGCCACCACTTTCAGTTTGGAATTTTTGAATTACTTTCGTGTTTCATTCGAGGCTTCCTCTCGCTATTTTTTCGTTAATCCTTGGTTGGAGAAGAGACAAGATGGTCTTCGGTTTCTCCGATTCTCGATGTGCGTAATCGTAATCCTTCTCCATTTCTTCTCTTTTTGAGCCTAAATCTTGTTGGCTTCTTTCTTCAGATTCATCAGTGAATTCTTTTTGCTGAATTTCATTCCCAGAACCTTCTTTAGAAAGATCTTCCTTAAATTCATCTTATTCATTACTAGTCCCAGCATCTTCTTCCTGTGATTCATCATCACTTAATTCAATGAATGCAGTTGAGTGATCATTTCTCTTCTTGGAGGCAAATTGGGCAAGTAATCAGTAGCTCTTCCTTCTCCTTGGAGGTTCAAGAATCGAGAGAGTCAGTACTCTTCTTCCTCTTCGACTCTAAGGCCTTTGAATCATCGTATTAACTTCCTCGACTCTTAGCATTTGCAGAGGTATGTCCTTCTTCATCGAATCACCATCATTCGACCCATCATCTAAGCTTGTTGGAGCATTTGTATTTGGAGATGCAATGGGTCATCTTTCAGCCTTTTCTTCATCATCATGAGTGAATGCTCGAGAGTTAGCCATGTGTCTTGTGCATTCTTCTTCATCAGCAGATTCTACATTTTCTTCCATGAATCCAGCTTTAACATCATTGTTGGATTTGTTCTTTGGGGACTCGGTTTTGAGATCGTCAGTTCCCTTTTCTTCCTCTCGACACTACTACGTTCTCCTTTTTTTCGATGTACTTTCTTGGGAAACCGTGGATCGGTTTGTTTTCCACCTTAGCTCTCTTTCTTGATGGCCCTCAAGCGCCTCTGTCATTTTCTTCTTCTTTTTGGGTTTTCAAAGTATTGATGCTAGTTTTTCTTCTTCGCTTGTTTCTTCTTATCGGTGAAGATATAGCTTGTGAAGCCTTAGCATTCTTCATATTCTTAGGCTTCTTGCTTGGTGTGTGGCAAAGAATCGATGTAGAGTCACCGACTTCGAGCTTTCTTCCTCCTTTGCCTTTTCTTCTTTGCGTAAATCTTTCTCGCCGCTTCTCGTCAGTAGTTAACCTTCTATTCTCCTTTGGATTTTTTCTTCCAATTTATTTAACAGTTCAGGAGACATTACTTTGTGAACATTAAGAATTTCGCCATCATCATCCTTAATTTTATTCTTCAACTTTTTCTTCAAGATGATACTTAAGAATCTCCCATGAAAAACCTTTGTGAGTGGTTTTTCGCTTAATCTTTTCTTTTCTTCCTTATCCACCACTTAGACATACGATCGAAAGCAAGATAACTCCAAAGTTGATGTGTTCCTTCAGACTACGGCGTATATGATCTTCAAATTGTTGGTCAATCACAAGATCATGTATAAAGTGTCTTCAGATAAGATACATTTCCCCCACGATTTCAAAGAAGAAACTCAATTCTTCAGAAACTCTTTTTCTTCATGTCCTTTCATGATAGGGTTTCTTCAGATCGCATAATCTTCTTAGCTTTTTTCGTGGTCGATCTCTTCCAAGCTTTTTAGATTTTGGTCAGGAAGGCCTAAGCATTGATTGATGTCAGAAGAGTTTAGCTTCAGAATCTGACCCTTAACCTTGGTGGAGAGGATTCCAGAATTTATGGTTGCGTTTGAATGAAACTCCTTGACTAGGTCACCATATATTCGTGTGTTTTCCTCAAGACATTCTGAGAACCCGACCTTCATCACAAGTTCAAGAATATCCCTAAACTTCTTCTCGAATTTTTTGAACGTCTTGGTTCCTAGCTGAATGCCAGTGATTACTCGCCAATCTGCCATTTGAGGAGTTCGAAGAATATGGGTATTGGTTTTAGGGAGTCTTGTGAGAGATAGTTGACTGTGATTTAGGTAAGGATTTGGAGGGTTAATGGATTCGTGGATGTAAACAGCTTTTAGGGTTTGAAAACGAGAGAGGAAGGAGTTTCGATAGTTTTTCTAACAACTGCTTCAGTAGATTTTGAATTTGTCTTTATGGCAGTTTCTTCTATTCCTGCAAACGCTGTGATGTGTCACCCAGACATCATTGGTTGCACGATACCCAAGAATAAGTCAGAATTCCCCAAAGAACTTGTCGCTTAAATGTCTCTTTTAGAAGAGTGGACGTTTGATCGACGTGGATCGACCTTCGACCTCTCGAGTTCGTAGAGAGTAGTATGATGACAGATGCCTATCGACTCTACGCTTTCCTTCCTTTGTTGACTCATCGATTAACCTTTGAGAGAGATGATGTAGTGGATGGGATTTTTTTTACATTACTTTCACTTTGAAACCGCATGCTTCAAACCCAATCGATGTTCTTCATGCAAAGCCTTGGGCATTTTTCTTTAGTAGGACATCTTTCTAACCAGCATTCGAACTTATCTTCTCATAATCTGAATGGTTGAGCAATTGTCTTATTCTTCTAGCTCTTCATGAGTTAAGGGTAGCCTCTTGTAAGACTGAGATCGTCGAGTCTGTTTCTATGATTGCTAAGGAAGCACTACGACGATCGTTGAGGTCAGATCACGATCATTGAGTTCTCTCAAACTCTATTTCGCGATCGTTGACCGCCTTGGTCCTCGAGATGAACTTGACTAAGCAATCCTTCTGGGTTAAGGTAGCTCAGAAGGGCCAACCTCTTAGAGTGAGCTAAGGGTCGTTTGTCCCTGAGGCGCTTTCCAGATGAAGTACTTTTTAGAAGTGATTTTCACTGATATCTCATTTGACCTTTTCTGGTTGGGGAGTCCTCTTTCAACTAGACATTTGCATTGGCTATAATTGTGGTGTCCTCCTGCTCAGCGATCAGATGTTTGATCGTAGACACTCCATGATTTTGAGTTGGGTGGCTGAAAGGTTATCAGTAGTACGTTTTAAGACGTTCCTACTTACTATGGATCTTCATTTGGTTCATCACCACAAAGTTTGGGGACTCAGAGTCGGGTATATCGCTTTCATAGTATATCTCTCGATGATTTAAGGTTTTCGAACTGCTGTTAGCGATTATCGCTCCCCCATAGTTGATAATGCTCTTCTCGAGAGAGACATAAGTTTTTCTTCTTCATGTGTAGTGTAGGGCAGCATTTCATGCATATCTCATTTTTGGTCAAGTCATTAAACCTTCTCATATCGTAGAAATGGGCATTTTCGTGGTCGATCATTATACGATCCTTCGACAAGATTTACTTAACGTAGTCTTTCTTTGTCGCCAGGTTTGCTAGGTTTTGCTTCCATAACGAGTGAGTTCCTCCTGTTTGATGCTCGATGATCCTCTCGTAGTCATCTTCCTCGAGGATTCTTCTCTATGACATGCTTTGCATGATCGAGCATATAAGACCCTTTTTTTTCATCTTTAGTTGATTGGTCCGCTTTCATATAAAGGTTAGCAACCACTGAGCTTTATTTAGATCAGCTTTCAAGAAGTCTTCAAGGATATGCTTTACATATAGGAGTTTTATCGACTCATTTCGAAACAGCCTTAAGCCTTCATTGGTTGAATCTTTCGATCAAGTCTTTCGCTTCAAAGATTCCATAGTGTGGCCAAATAGACCAAGTACTACAAAGTTATGAATTTCTATTTTGGTACCCATGGTTAGATGGGTCCCTGCTAGGTTAGTTTTCTAAACCCCTATTCCTCATATAGTTGGATAATCATCATATTGATCACCATCACCATATTCATGCATGTAGCTAATTTAGATAATACATTTTGAGATGCATGATGGTGAGTGTGTGTAACATTTGCTATTTTAATAAAGCACTCTTTTCCTTTGATGGATTTCATCATTTGCTAGGTTATGTTCTCAAGGTTTAAATGTTCACAGAGTGAGAATCAACTCTACGATTTATCTCAGATCTGGTCGATTCATGGAGGTGATTAGTTTTACTTAATCTTCAAGATACTCTTGTAGAACTCGATCTTACTCTATGTGTTATTAAACACTTAGAACATAGGTTGTATATACATACTAACCCATCATCAAAGATTACTTCACATAAAATTAATTTAACTCAGTGATGCTCTTATGACCCATTTCGATTTCTTTCACGATGTCATCTTCAACCTAAAACTTGGATGGAGAGAAAGTTTATAGCATTTGAGTTTCCACTCTCATTGTACTTTCTCTCTTCACCTTTTTAGGTAGATTATGATTCCTCGAAAGAATATCGTTATAGTTCATAAGGAGGTGCAAAACATGATGTACATAGTTATACTAGAGAGGAACGCATCTTTTCATCGTTAGTTTCTTAACAATCATTTAACTTGACATACCGAGATTAGGCATCGATGTGCATAGTTTTCATTCGCTTCCCGACAACTTGTTGCTCCAGTTGACCTTCAATCAATCACCGTGGTCTTGAGGATGCAAGCTAAGAGAATATCAACATCTTCAGTTCTTCAACATCCTTGAGTTCACAAGGTTTATATCCAAATTACCGGTTGGCTAGATATATGTTTGAGAAGTATTTCTTTCTTCTCTGGATGAGCATTTCTTTGCATGTATGGCCTTTTCATCTTTTCAGCCTGGTGGATGTTTGACTCTTTTCTGTTGATGTCTCTAGTGCTTTCTAGCTAGGTCTTCAGACTACAAGATTGACTACGGGAAAGAATTGGTTTTGTAGATGTGAGAATCAAGAGTATGGACCAATCCGAGCAGCTTCAGGTGTATATACACATTTACCTGTACACAATATTTCCAATATGTGAGCTCATCTGCATATAAAAAGAGACTTACTACTAAACTAAGTTTAGAACAATTTTTGTGTCTAGGATCAGACTCAAAAGCGATTAGCTTTTGAATATAGCATGATAACCTGCTCTGATACCAATTGTTAGTTCCCAAAGAGCACAATAGATCTGTAGGGGGGGTTGAATAGATCCTTTTTAATTCAAATACTTTTCTGGTTTATTTTGTATTGCTAATAATTTAGCATATGATAAACTTAAGAATCTATTCAAGCACAACGGAATAAATAAAAGATCCCCTTCATTGATATATTCATAATCATACATACATTTTTCGTAGAGTTAGTTCAATGGTAAGTAGTTAAAACATACATAGTAGTTATAGCAGTTAATGTACATAATGTAAATGACATAAAGTAAAAGACACAAGGGGTTTTAAGTGGTTCAGAGACTCAACCTCCTAATCCACTCTTTTGCTTTCAACTAGCAAGATTTCTACTAAGGAAGGGAAGCACCCTGAATCACTACGATTCCTTCAGGCCCAAGAGCCTTGGGACTTCAGCTCACTAAGAACTCTTCAAGGCCAAGCAATTTTTTGAACTTCTCTAGTTCCTTAGAACTCTTCAAGCCCAAAGCAGCTTGGAATCTCATTTAGTCCCTCCTGACAAGGACCCCTCAGGCCCTAGCTTCCTGTTGTTGTAGTTGTTGTTGTTGTTATTGGTGCTGAGCTGCTAAGATGTCATTAAGCTCTAAAGATCTTTTGTACTTAGCAGCTTGGTGTGGTCCTCTATGCATTCTGCTTCGAGTTTGGCCCACATCTTCTTTTGGTGCAGCTGATCTTCACTCTTTTCTGCTAATCTTCATCTGGTATCAGCTTTGCACCATCACCATCTGGGTTTGCTAAGTCTTTGTGCTTTTAGTAGACTTTGTCTAACACTTAACAATCCCTCGAACCCTTTTGAATACTTTTTGCGATATATGGTTTCGCACTTGTTCGATCTCACTTTTTGGTTCACGGTGATTCGTAGAGTGGCTCTCTTGATCTTCTTTCAGTACTCACCACTTTTCTAAATGCTATCTTCTTGGCCTTCTCGACTTTCAAACTTAGCCGCCATCTTTAGTGGCATTCTCATCTTTGTTGAGTGAAGCTTTGATCTGCTTTGAGTTCTTCTTCAAAGCCGCTTCACTTCCACTTTGGTAGTCTCAATCGCCATCGAGACTTGTGTTGTTGATCTTTGGTGGAACTCGAAGAGTCAACTATAGCATTCACCAACAACTCAACGATTCTCAAGAACTTAGCAATCATCAACAACTCTTGATCTTTGAGGCTCATTGATTTATATCGCTTTCCGATCTTCCCGTTGGAAAGTAGTCCGTTGAAGCTATTCAAACGACTTCACAGATCTCTAGTTATTTGGTGCAGATCGCAGATGTGACATGACATCTTTTCTCGACTTTCCGACATCGTAGCTTCACTATTTCACCTACCCCATCGAGATGTCACTTTCATGTCTCTAAGGCGGTGTAGTCAACTTTATTTCTTCCTTCCGATTTCTAATCGAGGTTGTCCTTTTACATTGATGCTCTCAATAAGCTCTATTCAAATATCAATCTTCAGATTGATCCGTTGCCAATGCCTCAATCTTCATTTGTTTGAACTCTATAATTCTGATGCATATCATCTTGGACTTGATCGTAGTGTCTTGTTGACTGTTGCTTCTTGACTTGTAGAGTTAACACTACGATCTTGAAGAGTGTTCATTAGATCTTCAATGTGCAACACCTCTTCCTTCTCTAGTGCAAATGTTGCTTCAACACTTCGCTTTACCTCGATCGCTTTTCTCGACATCGATGGCTCGACTTCTTCCTCTCGCCCCTTCCAATAACAAGACACTTTGATTTTTGTGGCGTGTCCACTCGCTTTCTCCTTGTGTGATCTCGCTCACTTATCATCAATGGACTGACCCAATGCTTAATCACTTTAGCCTTGTTATTCAGAGGCTGACCATTATGTTTGTGTATACTCCATCAGTTTCTTCTTTGTTTGGCAAACACTACGATCCTGGTTACTTTCAAGATCGTTGTCATCTTTCCACTTGATACCATCGTGATATGTCGACTTTTCTTAGTCAACCATCAAGTCTTCTTATGACCATTTTGTGGAAGACTTCATCTTGAATGGCTTCTCAACTCAATCTGGATGCTTATTGAGTTGATGCTTAGATCTTCTGTTAGCTTACATGTCATTCGTTGAGTGCTCTCTAGCTTCCTTCGGGTGAGATGTATCTTTGCTTTACCAACCAGAGACTTCATTCCTTTGGATATTCTGCGAGTGCTCAATTATTGAGAATTGTGTTTGCTCTATGATTCTACCTTGGCTTTGTGAACACATATGTTGAAGTCTTAGCTCTACACTCTACACGATTCACTTCTTACCGTAAGCAGACACTACGACTCTGAGATCAGATCTTGACACTACGATTTCTGTCGTTGTGCTTGTGGTCTTCATCTGATCTTTTCTCGACTACTATCTCTGCCTTTGTAACGATCAGTAGACTCTACGACTTCTAGTGTAGTCTACGATTCTTGACTTGCTTTTGACAGATACTTGGTCGGCTAGCTCTTAGGCAGAATGTCTCTATGATTCTGAACATGACTTCCCCAGCAGACTACGGCTCCGAGGAAGTGCTCCTCGACACACTACGATCCTTCCTCATTTTTCTTGGCAGTCTACGAACTCCGAGATATACTATTTTGCAGACTACGATTCTGCCTAGATAGCTCTCGAGTTATCCTTGACTCTCTTGGCAGACTACGATTTTTGGTGCAGTGTTCGACGATCAGACAAGCCTATCTATTACATTATAAGATCAACCTAACATGCTTGATCTTTCTATATTTATAGTCCTTGTACATACATCATTTCTATTTTTTAAGGACATATTTTATTCAAAGTCCTATATATTGTTTCTATAATTTATTAGAGGACTTTTAGTTTTTCTTAATGATCAACCTAACATATTTGATCAATTCATTCTAAGTCCTTATTACATATGTTTCTATTAATCTATTCATGGGATTTCAGGACTTTTAGGCGAAGAAACCATGGAAATCCTTTTCTTAATGCAAGAACCAAGTTACTCATTAGATATTCATTCAAACCATTTTGTTTATAGGTAGAACAATCATAATCAAATCATTTTTATTATATATAAATATGCCGAATATCATTCACATGTTTATTGGTATTTTCATTGTTTCTGTTATATCCTCTCTTTCCTACTATTTATATAAATGTAGAAATGCTAAAACTTGATTTAATCTGCTAAAACTTGATTTACAACAACAGCAATTTTTTAGGATAGATTCCAATGAGTTTTTCAGTCCTGATGTCTTAGCAGCAGTGCATAATCAACTGTGTACACTCTAATTTACCTTTGCCTATTGGAGTGTCAGAATTATTATTTTTGTTACTTAATTTAATTACTATGGATGTAATTTTCGTTTCATTATGGGTTGGTTGTGCAGACAACATCTTGTTATTGCTTTTACTTTCTTGTCCCTTTTGGGGCTGAATAAGTGCATGCTCTTTATTTTGATCATTTAGAAGCTTAATCTTGTACAAGCATTGCTTGCTCTCCCGAATTCCCCGTTCTTTGTCTGGGCATAGTTGACATGTAATAGAAACAATGTCTTTTTAGTTTTCAATGAACTTCAGTAATAGGAGTCTTCTTCTTTTACTTGACACTAAAAATCCTACATGTTATTAACAAGGCAGGGGAATTGATGCTCTTGAACTCCAATTTCTGATCCAATCCAGAAAACCCAGATGGAAATTCTAGATTTTTTGCTTCAAAACTGAAATCAGACTGATTGATCACCCTTATATCATTAACAGTCTGATAATTACACACCAATGAGCATCTCTGTCCTTGATGAAAAATGATCCCCTGCTTTCTTCCACCTCTATTTCAGCCAATGCTGCAGAGACAAAGGTTGCAGTTTGGCAAAACTTTGAACCATGCTACGATAACTTCGAGACCAAGATGACTAACAAACAAAAAAAAGATATTAAATTTACATTTTTGCAGACTATGGCAAAATCTTTTGAGGTGACTGAGTTACCAGGTTAATGATTGAATTTATATCTTTTGTTTATTTGATCAGAACTTTTTGCATTCTTTGATGACTGTGCAATAATATAACGACTACTCATTGTCTATGTTTATACCACGCAAGCAGTGGGTTGTTGCTGGTGCAGATGACATGTATATTCATGTATATAATTACAATACGATGGATAAGGTCAAAGTTTTTGAGGCTCACACAGATTATATTAGGTGTGTGGCTGTTCATCCTACACTTCCATATGTGTTGTCATCAGCTGATGACACCTTGAAATGCAGAACAAAGAGCCCCATTAAGTTATTAATCTGATGGTTAACAATTTTGATGCAGCAAATGTCTACCACCGAGATTTGAAACCAAAAAATCTTTTGGCAAATAAAAATTGTAAACTTAAAACTTGTGATTTTGGCTTAGCGAGAGTTGCATTCAATGATACGCCTACTACTATATTTTGGATGGTATGTGATCTAGAACCATGATACATGAATTTTCAACTTTCACTCGTTCATTTTTATACATATGTTTTTGAATTATACTGTATGGACTATATGAGTCATTATTAACTTTTACACTTATATTTTATAGGATTATGTTGCTACAAGATGGTATAGAGATCCAGAATTATGTGGTTCTTTTTTCTCTAAGATGGTATAGAGCTCCAGAATTATGTGGTTCTAGTAGAATCTTTTCCTTCTCTACTATTCTTATATTATTACATACTATGTCACATGCAAGTTGTTCTTATGCTTTACAAATTTCATTTCTATATTAAGTGTGGACCTCTTCATGGTTCAAACAATGAATACCTCATGTTCTTATGTTATTAATTAGCTCTAATTATTTGCTTTTTATTCTCCAATTAAAGTAAAAGGAGAGACAGAGTTGTTGCTTTCTACTTTTTCATCCTCAATAACATTCAAGGCAAGAACAACCATAATTATATTTTGTAGAATGGATGCCCCATTCAAGGCTAGAATGCATTCCAGTTATGGTCATTGGGATGCTTTTTCAATAGCAGTAGTGTAAGACCCCGAATTTTATGAAATAAAAGTATTCAATTTTTCTTATAATTACTATTCAGTAAATGGTTAAATTGATAAAAGTTAAAGTTAAGGGTGATATATGAATTTTTTCAAAATACACAAGTGGTTATAAAATATTCATTGTTGTTGGGAATATTCGTTTGGTCGTGGAATATTCTTTTCGTTTGAGAATATTCGTATTTGGCCTAGTAGCCCATTTTGGGCCCCATAATGTAATAACTGTCGGATGAAAGAAAACGACAAGTTTGAGTTTTTATAAATAACACAGAGTAGTTATTCTTTGTTAATAATTGTTGGAATACCTAGTGGTTAAAATACGAGTAATACGCGTTGTCAGACAAGATAATTGCAGTATTACACGATATTTTGAATTATTGAATCCTTACGAAGAAGGCACTACTCAATAATTATTACGATAATTCTTTATTCAATATTTTATTTTATTGGTTCAATAATTGCCTGCGTTGATATTTTATATTATTGTTGTTCAATAATTGTCATCGCACAAGATTTCCATTATCAAATCAATAATTCATATTATTTGAATAATATTATTAGATAGCATTATTGGAAATGTCAGAAAGTTACATCGAGGAGAGGTTAGGTCATCTAATTACGGCGCCAAGAAGGAGAAATCCTTATGGAAAGCCCCTCTTTCAGGAACCTTTGGTTGTCATTATAATTGTGATTCTGTAATATTATTTGTGAATAATTAGTTATTGATTTATATGATAAGAAAATATTTATTTGATGTGGATATAAATGATGGATTTATTTATGTATTTATAAGTGAAGGAATTAATGATGAGGTGTTTTATCAAGATTTGTTGAAATGGAGAACAAAATATGGGATTTTCGGAAAAATTAGTTTATTACTTGATTTTGTAAAATCCATAACTCTTTGTGTATAATGAGTTAAGAGATGAGCCATATATCAAAAGAAAGCCCTAGAAGTTTTAATTGTAGAAATTTGAATCACCCAAAAATTCTTTGTAGATATTTCGTGGTGAAATTTTGAATGAAATCGGTCAGGAAGGACTAATAGTCCGAAAAATCAAAGTGTTCTTCACTATATATTATGTGAGTTATAAATTTTGATCCGAATAGTTGAATCGTTGTAATTTTTGGATATGTTATACATATATAAGTTGAGTATATGTCCACAAATTTTGAACCGTTAAAATGAACGTATGATTTGTTATGAATTTTAAAGAGTAATCGATTTAGGAAATTAGGTTTTGGTGGAAAATTCTAGAATTGAGTGGGCCCCACTCTTGGTTGTTGGGGAAAATGGCTGATTTTTGGTGGGTGGAATAGTAGCGGTGTAAAGCCATCGTGTAGTGGCAGTCAAGTCCGCTTTCTACGGGCTAACATTTTCCTATAAATAGAGGGCTAAGTTAGAATTGAAAATCACACCGTAAACAAAGTTTTCTCTTCTCTCTCTAGATTATCGAGTGTAATTTGTGAGTATTTAGATACTTGGTGAGTTGATATTCATCGGTCTGCAAGTTTCCTTCAATATTATATCCGATATCCCGTCAAGAAGTCGCTGCTCTTTTGAGGTAAGGGATAGTAAGGGATATTATTTTTTTCATAATGATATTATTTCTTCAATATCATTATCTTTGAAATGTTGATCTGAAGTTTTTATCAAATTTGGAACTTTTTCATGTCGGGTTACTATTCATGAGTTACTATTCATGAGTTACTATTCACGAGTTACTATTCACGAGTACTATTCATGAAGCGTGAAGATGTTTTTTGTGGAATTTCTATCTTTTGGTGTCTGAGTTCTTTTATTCACGATACTCAAGACTATTCACGATATCTTGACTATTCACCTAAAAATAAAATTTCTTCTTTTTCGTCAAAATATCTATTACGGATACTAGCTTTGATTGTATCCATGTTTTGATCATTCTTGAATTTTACACCACTATGATTATTTTGAGGTATTTTTGGATGTATAGATTAGGAGTTATGGATTTTATGAGAAAAGACTATTTTAAAAGTAACTATTTATAACTCCTTGCGGTTAACTCCAAAATTGATGAAATTTTTATTGAGAGTACATCTATATAATATCGATTGTACTCTGTGAATTTTGGAATTTTTGGATAAAAGTACAATTTATGATAAATGTTTAAATATTAAATTGGTTTTGGTATATGAAAAATAGTAAATGAATTTTTAAAATTTTGAGAAAAATATATGTTCAATATGGGACTATTTTACGCTAAATCCCGTAAAAGAAATATTTTTAGAATCGATTTGGTATTTTTCATGAAAATGTTCTAGTTATGAGTAAATGAATTAAATATGTTATGTGAAGTAAGAAAATTGGAAAATATGATTTATTGGCTTGAGAATCATATATGAGATATATGCAGATTTTTATGAGGGTTTTGGTTAATGATGATGAAATCTTATGAGTTTGGCATTTTTAGATGATTAAATGCATTAATTATTAAAGTGTAAATAATTGGATTAAATTATTTATAAGTTTGAGAAATGATTAAAATATTATTATAATATTAATAATATTAGATTATGAGATTTCTAAGTGATTTATAACATTTGGATTAAGGTGTTATAAATATGGATATGAATTTTATTATGAAACTTTATCTTTTTCGTGTCGAGGTTACTTATGCGATGATACTGGGACTACGTATTTAATCACGGGTACTATTCACAACAAATTGGTTTTTCTTCTCGACCAAATTATCGTTGATTTATGAATCATACTCTTGAAATTTAAAACCATGTTTTGATTATATTATTTTATATAACATTCTTATAACCCTAATGATGATATTTCTCTTTGACTTGAGTGTAAAGATGGGTAGATTATTGGTATGATCGTGACCATAGGTTCTCTTTGGCCAAGAGAGTGCAAAAGTTGAATTGTTGATTGGTATGATCATGACCATTGAATTTACAATTGAATATTTTTAGCTTAAGTGCAAAGGTGAATTGATCAACATGGTTATAATTATTGTTATATAACTTCGAAATGATTATGTATTTCGTTGATATATGAATATCTTTGGCTTGTAATGCAAAGATGACTGTTGTTGAATATCTTTGCTTTCAGTAGTGCAAAGATGAATTATTGATGAATATCTTTGGCTCGTAATGCAAAGATGACTGTTGTTGAATATCTTTAAATTTCAGTAGTGCAAAGATGAATTATTGATGAATATCTTTGGCTCGTAATGCAAAGATGACTGTTGTTGAATATCTTTGCTTTTGTAGTGTAAAGATGAACTGTTGATGAATATCTTTGATTCGTGGTGCAAAGATGAATTTATTAGTATGATTATGAGCGAAGAACTGTGATTTGGTATAACCATGATATTTGATGTTTCGTAAAGGCAAGTGATGAAAATTATCTTCGTCTCCGGATGAGAAGAGGAATTTAGAATCACAATTATGATTATGAGTTATTCATATGATTGTGGAAAGGAACTGTTGATTGATGTTACAGGGATAAAATATTGTTGGTGGACTTTTAATGTGGAGAAGACAATAGACTTTATAGTCTATTTGACTCTTTTAATGGATTGCTCGTTCCGCTGCAACTATGGTTGAAAAGTTTTATCATCTACCATATGTTCTAAATCTACGATTCATTCTTGATGAAGACTATTGATAATTTATTTATCTTTAGTCATAATATTCTTTATTGAGCTAGTTGTGCTCACCCTTTTGTTTCACAATTCCTTTCGTGTAATAAAAGTGTAGCCGGGTTGGGTTGGCAGGGGATAACAAGGGAATAGAAGCGGTGGTCTATAGTTGTTGAGGTTCTCCCTAAAGAGTATGAAAATAATTTTATTGAGGGCTTTAGTGTGTTGTATTTTATACATCATTTAATAGTTATTTTTGGTGAATTAAATAGGTGAGCTTAACCCAACTTTTGAAGGGTGTTTTGTCACTATCATACAAGATGTCTAAATACACATACAAACTAGTGTTATCATAAAAAACATGGTTGTGCTCATCCACTTCACGAGTATATTTACAAGCACTACCTATATAATCTTGGTGTTTGTTTGGAGTATAATACCCAATTAGAGACAAGTGGAGATAATGATATGTCAAGAGAAGACTCACCATTGGGAAGAATATGATAGTAATCTTCTCGTTTTTCTTTGGGGTCTATTAGGTCAACCAAGGATAATTCGTGGCCATATGATATCTACCATAACCTAAAAGCATGGCCTCCCACGCATACGAAGGGTTTCTTGAGCACTTCCCAAAGATTCTAATTTCTAAAAGCAGCTTTTTGACTATACCTTTATGTAAGGTGTCATTGTAACGTACTATACAGTTGGTATATATTTGTATCCAAATTCACAAAGATATGTGTTGTTGTATTTTGCACGACAATTGTTGTAATAAAGTTGTAGTTGTTTTTCTGTACCATGTATTTGACAACTCAGAATGGGTTGGATGGAATGGACCTATTTTGGGGTTGTTACAAGTAGCTTTTCTTTTAACGTTTCGTTCCAAATTAGTTTCCTACAACAATGAGAGTATAACAGCAATTACTCTAGGTATGACCACCAATGCTGCTTATATAGAACCACCTCAAGAAGTTCCCAAATGGCATGGTTCATCCCCTTAATTTGGAGAAATGGTCAGTAATTTGATAGTAGTACTAATTCCTAGTTATCTCATACAAGAAATAAGATCTAATTACTAATGATTAACGACTGTTTGAACTTTCAGGTTATTAGCTTAGAATGGGGAAATTTTAAATCTCAGCAATCACAGCAAAAAGGCACTAAGTGCATTTGGGGACCTATTTGCTTCATTTTCCTGACTTGTTATTATTTTTAAATATGTGCAGGAAGACTGCTTCTACGACCTGCCTTACAATATTGGGTATCAAATTTTCGTGCTACGTTTACGGAAGACAAGGGACAAAATTATGAAGTGTACTCTCTCTATATATGTAGATATATATACTTTGAATGAAGAACTGTGGTAGCTTTAGATGGTTAATTGTAAAGATAATGAATGATTATGTAGTGGATGATTTTATTAAGTTAATAATATTTTAGTTTTTTGTATTTTTTCCATTATTTGCTATGTACACAAAAAAGAATGTCAAATTTTGATTTGGCAATAATATAATTCGTTACCAAAGCATTGGACAAGTTTTAATATAGCAATAATTTTTTATACATTTAGCAACAAATTTTCGTTGCTAATGGCATTAAAAATATAATATTTGGCAACGAAAAATTAACCTAATAACAACGGAGAGGATATTGTTGCTAATACTAACATAAAAGGCAACATTTTTTATCGTTGCAAATCATATCAACTTTCATTGCACATATAAAGAAACAACAACATATAATGTCATTGCTAATCGACGATTTTTGTTGCTATTGAAAAATAACTAGCAACAAACATTTTTGTTGCTAATTCAGCATAATGTCGTTGCCAAATAATATAATCAGCAACGAAAATTGTTGCTAAAAAGTTTACATTCCGCAATGAAAGCAAGCTTAGGCAACAATTTTCATAATTTACTGCAACAAAAAATGTCGTTGCAAAATGGTGTCAATTGCAACGAAAATGTATGGTCGTTGCAAAAAAAAAAGAGTTCATTTTGTTGCCAATTAGCAGGCTTTTGCAATGAAATGGGGTTTTTAGCAACGAAATTTTAATTATTCTGCAACAATACATTTTGTTGGTAAAGGATCAATGTCTTTGTACGAAAGTCAAATTTCGTTGCAAAATGTATTACTTTTGGCAACGAAAAAAAAGTTCATTGCGGAACAATTAGCAATGCTCATCACAAGAACTAAAGACTTAACGACAAAGAAAGTCGTTGCCAAAACCATTTTGCAACGAAATTTGGCACCTTTAGCAACGAAAATCAGTTGTTGCTGAAGCCCCATTTTTTTGTAGTGATTTAATTCACATAATTAAATAAAAATTTAATTCTCATATAAATCCAATTTTCTCATATTATCATTAACTCTGTCCGCCTTGGGCGCATAAAAATCTTCCCATATTCGGGATGTTCATACTTAGTCTGGAATCCGAACAAAAATAATTTGATTGGATACAAAAAGGTTTTATCATATTCAACGATATTTCTAAATTTGTGTCTAGCTGAACAAATAGCTTAGACGACTCTTTGTTATGTTATACATTAAAGGATCAATAGGTATATATATATATATATATATATATATATATATATATATATATATATATCAACATGTGATTAAATACAATGATTATCCAAGTGGGGACACATTGAATAACCATATTTAGAAACTAACAAATAGAATATATATATATATATATATATATATATATATATATATATATATATATATATATATCTAAATATATATATACCATGTTGATAATCAATGATTGAATATAGAATATATCACAATAGGTTTAATAATTTAGCAAAATAATAATATAATTATGAAACATTCTTACTCATATCCATTGCATAAAGAAAATGCAAAGGTAGGATACTTGCTCAATAATAATTGGAGTAAGTATAGGAAACTTGCCTGGTCTACTGCTTACAATACGTAACTTAGTTTTTATCTTTTATACCAACATCTATCATTAATAAGATCATTCTTTCGATTAGAATCACATATCATAACACATAGTACTGCTTATTGCAGTCAACACATAACCTAATCACATTGGCACACATGTTTCACAATCATTAAATCACAAATAAACGCATATACAGTCAAATTATCTATGTCCGTATCAATTTCAAAGACATTATCGATTGTCTTGACGTACAGATCGGTACTTATCGAGTTTAAAACTCTATTCAATACCCTTAATATTATTCTGGACAACTTAAGTATCGGTCGATTATTATTTTCATAGCCTTATAATAATTTTCAAATACTTATTATAATTTATCATGAATTTTCAAACACGAATCATTATAAAATGATTTAAATATCAAATAATTCTATTATTATTAATATTTAATTAATATTAACTATCAATGAAACCTCGCCAAATTATTAAAGTTATTTATAATAACTTAAAATATTTTAAAGTATTAATATTACCCTTAAATGATTTTTAAAACATTTAAAATCATTTTTAAATAATACCATTACCATTAATATTAAAATATTAATGTACTATTCCTCAAAATATTAAAATATCATTAAGTATAACTTAAAAATATTTTTAATTCATTTATATCCTTTTTAAATGATTTTTAATTAAATAAAATCATTCAAAAAGTATTTATTTAATATAGTTATTAAATAAATCTAATATCATTTAATATTAAATTAATATCATTAATATTAAATTATTAATGAAATTCATCACAAATATTACAAAAATAAAAAAACTTAAAATATTTTTTTGTAACATAATATAATTTTAAATGATTTTTCAAGTATTAAAATCATTTTAAGTAATTTATTTAATATTATAATTAAATAAATTAAATACCATTAATATTCCAAAAATAATAAATATTAATGAAATATATTCAAAATAATTAAAAACTATTTTTAGACTTTAAAATAATTTTTTAGAATTTATTTTATATTTTTAATAATTAAAAACTATTTAATACTAATTATTAAATAAAAATAATAATTTTATGAATAAACTGTCAGTTGTTAAAATATTCTATAGCTTATTTAAACTGTCATATATAGGTGTTCTTGAGCTGCCTAGAAAACCATGTCAGTGGACAAGGTGCCACGTTTGATCGGTTTTAATTTATGGATCTTGATGTTTTCTGGGTTGCATAATGTGATAATGTTGTAGTACTAATGTAGTACTACAACCTTAAACAAATTACATGGCCAAAACATGAACAACCTGCAAGATCTAAGCTACATAAACACTTGTCAGACATGTTCTTGAGTTTCTGGGCTGCCCAGAAACTCAAGCAGTTCGAAGGGTACAACATGCAGCCTTGAATCTTTGCTTTTCATGACTTGTTTATGTGATCTAATGACTCATATATGTAGTCTATATGTCAGTCTACAAGTAGATAACATCATAACATCAAAACATGAACAAGATCTGGCATGGTCAAACCATGTCAAAAAACTCTCTTTAACTTTCTGGGTTTTCCAGAAAGTTACCCAAAACAGTTGGTCAAAGCTACTTTGACCGATATTTTCTTCCATTCTAGTTATGATCTAAGTGATCTGATGACTTTAATATGTAGTCTACATACCCGACTACAACAAACAAACAACAACTTGGCTAATATACTAACACACAACAAGATCTATGGCCTGGAAAACCTTGTCAGACAACTGCTGGGAAATCTGGGTTTTCCAGAAACAGTCTCTCATGGTCGGTCAACCATGTTTGACCACCTATAACTTGCAAATTTGACATGATCTGACCCTATTTCCAGTTCCAGATCATAGACAACATGGCATAGAACACATTTATAACCTAAAACAACAAATATCAAAAACAAAGAAAGATCTAGGGCCTCTGACATATGACTGTCAGGCCACTTTTTGAACTTTTTCCAGATTTCAAAATAATACTATTTCGTGCACTTTGATGTTATGGATCTGGGATTTAACAACCCAGATCACTACTAAATGACACCTTATTACACATTTCTAAACAACAAATCACAACATCAAACATCAGATCTAAGGATTTCTACGATTAAGGTTTATACCTCTATTTTGAACCAATTCTTGATTATGGCTTTCTGATCTGCTAGAAGTGATAGTGGGGCTTGATCAGGGACTGGTCTAGCAACAATTTTCGGGTGTTTGAAGTTGAGAGAGTCTTGGTTAAAGTGTTGTGATCAAATGAGGCTTGTGTATGCAACTTCTCTCTCTTTGATCTTATATAATACTTGAAGCTAGTGTGCTTTTGATGTAAGATGGCTGAGATTGAATGATTAAAGCTTACTTCTAGACCACATGGCTACCTAGAGTTGTTCACCAACTCCCTACTAGGGCTAGATCTACACTCCACCATATTAAAGTAATCAAAAGGGTAGTTTGGACATTTGACTTATAAAGTGCATGACAACTTGGTAACTTCTCACACCCATTAGGTTTTAACCCTTAGGGTTTAACCCTAGGGTTTTATATGCTCTAAATCTAGAATTGTATATTAAGGGCAAATATGGAAATCTTAGTTTCTAAAATGTTGATTAGTGTTCCCTAATTACACAAGGTTTCCTAATCACCTAGGTTGTGTAAATTAGCCATTATATTATATTAATTACTATTAACCTTGCTAAATTAATACTTAGGGTTTATAACTTAGCAATTAGGGTTCTAATTTAGTAATTAGGGTTTCTAAATATTAATTAGGATTTACCTAATTAACATAAAACATAATAAAGGTCATTAATTACATAACACACAACTTAACAAATCTTACAGTCATAACTAACTTCTGTATCATAGTTTATCAATAATGCTAGGATTTTTTATTGTTTTACTATAAGCTGTTCCATACATTAACATTACACACATTTAAGACATATTTATATCCTTTGAAATATAAATAATATTATATTATTATTCTCATCCTTTATTCAAAATCCGGACTTAGGGTTTTGAATTCATATCCCATATAACCTTCATACATACCATCATTAATTAAGTTAAAATAATTAACCTAACCAATATAATAAAATACATATCATAAGAATCCTAATAATCATATCATATATACCATAATCATATTTTCATGGAAAATAAACAATAAATATTTTTATTACAAAATTAATTTACTATAAGAATATAATCTATAATGATCAATAAATCTAATAAGAAATTATTTACATCTAATAGATAAATTTATTTATCACATAGATACATATACTTTAATTGCACATATTTCCACCTTTATATATATTAAAAAAAATTAAATCGGAAAATTTCTTATTGAAAATATTGGGTTATTACATTCACCCTCCCTTATAAGGATTCCGTCCCCGGAATCACCGCTTTAAAACCTATAGACACTAGGGCAATTAGCATACACAGTCATTGCAAGTAGATCTCGATCATAATTTATCTTTTATCGACTTACCTTCTATAACGCGAAATTTTCTACTCAAATAATCATAAATTCAAAATATTATATTTTGAAAACTTGGTTTACTATACTAACCAGTGTTCAGATAAGTATTTACTATCTTTATATCAACTTATTTCATTAATCCAACATAGATTCATATTCATAGCGCTTGACATACCATAGTAGATACTGCTTTAAGCATCCGTTATCCCCTTGTGACTCGAAAGTCGGGATTCACTGCCATAACTCATACAAATATTACATTATACCCATATACATATCACATATATAATCATACATATTCAAGTAATAATACTACTACTTATTTCTTACGCCTTCACTAAGGATCAATTGCTTAGTATTCTATATATTCTCATTATCCTCAATAATCCATTCACACCTAACTATACCTAGTTCGTCAAACTTTACCACACTTTATGAGTTGAAGAACTCACCACAGATATATGAGTTTAAGAACTCGAGCTTGTCCTTATATTCTTTAAATATACTCTACCTATCAGTTATACTATCGTTGTTGGGTCCGATACTACATTTGTCCAGTATAATCACCTCATCAGGGTTGCTTTCAATGTAAGCCTCTATTTCAGCTATCAGCGTTGATATTGGCTTGGTTATGGAGGTTGACTCCTTCTTTACGATCTGAGGGTATCCTAATCCTTTTCTATATGACATCTACACATAAATTATCCTGATTAACATATAATATATACACACAACAATTAATAATTTTATTTAAATTATCTTTTATTTTTGTTTGACGATAAATTTATTCAATTCATCATCTTTTAAACTCTATGTGAGTTATTTATACTTTTGATGTTTTCCTCTACTCTATGGTTATAGCCTAAGGTCTACTCGCACCAAAGGTTTCTAACCCTAAAGCTCAGATACCAAATTGTAACGCCCCCAAATTCGGATACTTGAAACCAGAACTCAGTGCATTACGATACCATTTCTATAAGCGGAAATAATAATATTATCATAAATATACAATTTAATGTACATATCAGAGTCTAATCCCAGGTACGCGACTGTAACACATTTTATTACATGATAGATAATAAATATAATAATCTTATTTAAGTCTAACTATTACATAAGATAACTCAAACTTATTCGGGTAGCTTTCCTTTTCTTTTGTTCTTGACAGAGCCCTCTGGTCGATCATACTTAACTGAAAACATTTAAATTAAGCAAGGATGATCATTTGAGTGCCCAACAAGTAATAACAATTATAAATATTAGCTGAAAGGATTAAATGTTTTATTTATACTACCCTTCTACAACAAATCAAAAGTTGTGAAGTAATTTGGACCGATAATAATAACATAACAACTCTATCAAATTTTTGAAACTACGTACTGACTATAAATAGGGTTAAGGTGACATACTATGAACATTATTCTCCATTTACGAAAAGGTTTAACAGAACATCATTTGTAAACCGTCATAACTTACAGACACGAGGGTGATTTGCACAATGGCCCTATATTGATCAATACTACATGCAAGAACGATATTATCGTTCACTCTGTCCACCTTGGGCACATAAAAATCTTCCCATATTCGGGATGTTCATACTAAGTCTGGAATCCGAACCAAAACAATTTGATTGGATACAAAAAGGTTTTATCATATTCAACGATATTTCTAAATCTGTGTCTAGCTGAACAAAAAGCTTAGACGACTCTTTGTTATCGTACACATACCGGATTTATATATATATATATATATATATATATATATCGAATTATTATATATAATGACTACAAGTGTTGATAATCAATGATCGGATATAGAATATATCACAATAGGTTTAATAATTTAGCATAATAATAATATAATTCTGAAACATTCTTACTCATGTCCATTGCATAAAGAAAATGCAAAGGTAGGATACTTGCTCAATAATAATTGGAGTAAGTATAGGAAACTTGCCTGGTCTGCTGCTTACAATACGTAACTTTGTTTTATCTTTTATATCGAAACTTATCATTAATAAGATCATTCTATCGATTAGAATCACATATCATAACACATAGTACTGCTTATTGCAGTCAGCACATAACCTAATCACATTGGCACACATGTTTCACAATCATTATATCACAAATAAACGCATATACAATCAAATTATCTAAGTCCGTATCATTTTCAAAGACATGTCGGTGTACCGACGGCATATCGGGTACTTATCGAGTTTAAAACTCTATTCAATACCCTTAATATTTTTCTGGACAACTTAAGTATCAATTAGATTATTTTCATAGCCTTATAATAATTTTCAAATACTTATTATAATTTATCATGAATTTTCAAACACTAGAATCATTATAAAATGATTTAAATATCAAATAATTCTATTATTATTAACATTTAATTAATATTAACTATCAATGAAACCCTCGCTAAATTATTAAAGTTATTTATAATAACTTAGAATATTTTTAAAGTATTAATATTACCCTTAAATGATTTTTAAAATATTTAAAATCATTTTAAATAATTACCATTAATATTAAAATATTAATGTACTATTTCTCAAAATATTAAAAGTCATTAAGTATAACTTAAAAATATTTTAATTCATTTATATCCTTTTTAAATAATTTTTAATTAAATAAAATCATTTTTAAAGTATTTATTTAATATAATTATTAAATAAATCTAATATCATTTAATATTAAATTAATATCATTAATATTAAATTATTAATGAAATTCATCACAAAATATTTAAAATAACTTAAAATATTTTCTTGTAACATAATATAATTTTAAATGATATTTTCAAGTATTAAAATCATTTTTAAGTAATTTATTTAATATTATAATTAAATAAATTAAATACCATTAATATTCCAAAAATAATAAATATTAATGAAATATATTCAAAATAATTAAAAACCTATTTTTAGACTTTAAAATAATTTTTGGGAATTTATTTTGTATTTTTATTAATTAAAAACTATTTAATACTAATTATTAAATAAAAATAATAATTTTATGAATAAAAGCTGTCATAAAGGGCCTATATAGCTATATTATAACCTGTTCTTTATAGGTGTTCTTAAGTCGCTTGAGAAAACCATGTCAGTGGACAAGGTGCCACGTTTGATCGGTTTTAATTTATGGATCTTGATGTTTTCTGGGTTGCATAATGTGATAATGTTGTAGTACTAATGTAGTACTACAACCCTAAACAAATTACATGGCCAAAACATGAACAACCTGCAAGATCTAAGCTACATAAACACTTGTCAGACATGTTCTTGAAGTTTCGAAGTGCTTGAAACTTCAAGTAGTTCAAGGGTACAACACGCAATTTTGAATCTTTGCTTTTTTCATGACTTGTTTATGTGATCTAATGACTTCATATATATGTAGTCTATATGTCATTCTACAAGTAGATAACATCATAACATCAAAACATGAACAAGATCTGGCATGGTCAAACCATGTCAGAAAAATTTCTCTTTAACTTTTTGGGTTTTCCTGAAAGTTACCCAAAATAGTTGGTTAAAGCTACTTTGACCGATATTTTCTTCCATTCTAGTTATGATCTAAGTGATCTGATGACTTTAATATGTAGTCTACATACCGGACTACAACAAACAAACAACAACTTGGCTAATATACTAACACACAGCAAGATCTATGGCCTGGAAAACCTTGTCGATAAGCCGCTTTGGGAAATTTGGGTTTTCGTAAATGATCTTCATGGCTTGATCAACCATGTTTGACCACCTATAACTACAAATTAGACATGATGATCGACCACATTTCCGGTTCCAGATCATAGACAACATGGCATAGAACACATTTATAACATAAAACAACAAATATCAAAAACATTGAAAGATCTAGGCCTCGATATACGATCGCTGTCAGGCCACTTTTTGAACTTTTTCCAGATTTCAAAATAATACTATTTCGTGCACTTTGATGTTATGGATCTGGGATTTAACAACCCAGATCACTACTAAATGACACCTTATTACACATTTCTAAACAACAAATCACAACATCAAACATCAGATCTAAGGATTTCTACGATTAAGGTTTATACCTCTATTTTGAACCAATTCTTGATTATGGCTTTCTGATCTGCTAGAAGTGATAGTGGGGCTTGATCAGGGACTGGTCTAGCAACAATTTTCGGGTGTTTGAAGTTGAGAGAGTCTTGGTTAAAGTGTTGTGATCAAATGAGGCTTGTGTATGCAACTTCTCTCTCTTTGATCTTATATAATACTTGAAGCTAGTGTGTTTTTTGATGTAAGATGGTGAGATTGAATGATTAAAGCTTACTTCTAGACCACATGGCTACCTAGAGTTGTTCACCAACTCCCTACTAGGGCTAGATCTACACTCCACCATATTAAAGTAATCAAAAGGGTAGTTTGGACATTTGACTTATAAAGTGCATGACAACTTGGTAACTTCTCACACCCATTAGGTTTTAACCCTTAGGGTTTAACCCTAGGGTTTCATAAGCTCTAAATCTAGAATTGTATATTAAGGGCAAATATAGAAATCTTAGTTTCTAAAATGTTGATTAGGGTTCCCTAATTATACTAGGTTTCCTAATCACCTAGGCTCTGTAAATTAGCCATTATATTATATTAATTACTATTAACCTTGCTAAATTAATACTTAGGGTTTATAACTTAGCAATTAGGGTTCTAATTTAGTAATTAGGATTTGTAGATATTAATTAGGGTTTACCTAATTAACATAAAACACAATAAAGGTCATTAATTACATAACACACAACTTAACAAATCTTACAGTCATAACTGACTTATGTACCATAGTTTATTAGTAATGCTAATATTTTGTACTGTTTTACTATAACTGTTCCACACATTAACAATACACACATTTAAGACATATTTATATAACCTGAAATATAAATAATATTATATTATTATTCTCATCCTTTATTCAAAATCAAGACTTAGGGTTTTGAATTCATATCCATATAACCTTCATATACATACCATCATTAATTATGTTAAAATAATTAACCTAACCAATATAATAAAATACATATCATAAGAATCCTAATAATCATATCATATATACCATAATCATATTTTCATGGAAAATAATTAATAAATATTTTTATTACAAAATTAATTTATTATAAGAATATAATATATAATGATCAATAAATCTAATAAGAAATTATTTACATCTAATAGATAAATTTATTTATCACATAGATACATATACTTTACTTGCACATATTCCCACCTTTATATATATTAAAAAAAATCGCAAAATTTCTTATTGAAAATTTTGGGTTATTACAGTAATCTTTTATTAGTTCTAACCACCTTCTCTGCCTCATATTCAACTCCTTCTGTGTGAAGATATATTTCAGACTTTTATGGTCCGTGTATATCTCACACTTCTCCCCGTATAAATAATATCTCTATATTTTTAAGGCAAAAACTATAGCTGTCAATTCTAGGTCATGAGTAGGATAGCCTTCTCATAATCCTTTAACTGACGTGAGGCATACGCAATGACCTTACCATGCTGCATGAGCACGCAACCCAGTCCTCTATGTGAAGCATCGCTATACACTACAAAATTCCCCGTATCATCTGACAAAGACAATAAAGGTACCTCACTTAATCTCTTCTTTTGTTCCTGAAAACTATTCACACACTTTTCAGTCCACACATACTTTACCGACTTCCTCGTCAAATTTGTCAGCGGAGTAGCTATTTTAGAAAAGTCCTGGATTAACCCTCTATAGTATCCCGCTAACCCTAGAAAACTCCGAAAATTAGTTGGCATTTTCGGTTGTTCCCACTCATTAACTGCTTCTACCTTTGCTGGATCCACGGAAATGCCATCTTTATCAATAACATATCCTAGAAACTGCACTCGTTCAAGCCAAAATTCACTCTTTGTGAATTTAGCATAGAACTTCTCCTTCCGTAGTGTCTCTAACACTATCCTTAATTGTTCACCATGATCTTCTGGTGTCTTAGAATAGACTAGAATATCATCAATGAACACTACAATGAACTTGTCCAAATACTATTTGAACACTCTATTCATTATATCTATGAATGCAGCTGGCGCATTAGTCAACCCAAACGACATCACCAGAAACTCGTAATAACCATAACGAGTCCTGAACGCCGTCTTAGGTACATCCTCCTTCCTTACTTTTAACTGATGATACCCTATACGCAATTCTATCTTAGAAAAATACTTTGCCCCTTTCAACTGATCATATAGATCATCGATCCTGGGCAACGGGTATTTATTCTTAATTGTTAACTTGTTCAACTCTCAAGAGTCGATATAGAGTCGTAATGCCCCATCCTTTTTCTTTACAAACAATACCAGTGCTCCCCAAGAAAACACACTCGGTTGAATGTACTTCCTATCTAATAGTTCCTGTAATTGAACCATTAACTCCTTCATCTCAACTGGCGCCATCCTATATGGTGCCCTTAAAACTGGTGCCGTAACTGGTAACAGATCAAACACAAACTCGACCTCCCTATCCGGCGGAATACCCGGTAATTCCTTCAGAAATACATCCGTGAACTCCTGAACTATAGGTATCTGTTCCAATGTTGCTCCCTCTCTTTAGGTATCCACAACATGGCATAGATAACCTATACACCCCTTTCTCAACATCTTCCTAGCTTGTGTCATCGTTAGACAACAAGAGCGTCTCGGTGATTTACTACCGAAGAACACTACCTTGGTTTTCTTAAAAATTAGAAAGTTCACATTTTTCCTATGGCAATCTATTATAGCCTTATGGTTAATCAACCAATCCATACCAAGAATTACATCGAATTCTTTCAACCTTATCAGTACCAAATCTATCGATAACTTATTACCTCTAATAGCTACGCAACAATCCCTATGAATATGTTCAATGGGAATTATCTCTTCGTTTGTTACCTTAATGTCTAAAAGTATTTCTAACCTTTCAAGAATTAAACCTAATTATTTAGCAAATCCACATGCTATAAAAGAACAAGTAGCACCCGAGTCAAATAACACATAACCATTTATTTCACTGACTGGAATGATACCTGCTACTACATTCGTTGATGCAATCGCATCTTGGACAGTCATATTAACAGTATGGGCTGAGGGTCTAACCGTCGATTGTGTTGGTCCAGTAATGGCTAACTTACCACTACCAGAGCCCTTATTACCCTCTAACCCCTTCTTCGGGCAATTTCTTGCAATGTGGTCTAACGATCCAAACACAAAACAACCATGATTTTTCTTAGGGTTTGGACAGTTGGGTGATAAATGTCCCTGCTGCCCATAGTTATAACAAACTGATTTTCCCTTTAGACAGACTCCCAAATGAGTCTTTTCACATATCTTGCATGCCTCCATCGTACATTTAGGATCCCCTTGTTTCACCCCAGTATTCCCGGGGTTAAAACTTTTCTTTTTTGGCATGCTGCCACTACTGCTGACAACCTCTGCCTTGGTTCCTCCCTCTCCCTTATTCTTATTCTTTCTTTCCATGTGGTATTGGGTTAACGCCTCACTACCACCTTCGGCTATAATCGCATTTTCCAGAATGGTCCCATAAGAAGCACTCTAGAACACCGAAATCCTACTGTAGAGCAAGGGTTTCAGGCCCTGCTCAAACCTACGAGCCTTCCTCCCTTCCATGTCAACTTGATGTGGAGCAAATCTTGCCAATTCATTTAATTTGGTTGCGTACTGCAGAACCGTCATGTCCCCTTGCTTAAGTTCTAAGAACTTAATCTCCATCCGCCCTTGCATGGTAGTAGGAAAGTAGTTCTCAAAGAATACCTTCTTGAACTGTTCCCACATAACCGCCTCCATTCTAGCCCCACCCTGGTGAGCCTCCCACCAATAGCTGGCTTCCCCTTTCATCATGTAAGTCGCAAAAGGAGTCTTTTGCGCCTCACTTACTTTTGTGATAAGAAACACCTTCTCTATCTCTTTCACCCATGTCTGGGCCTCTAATGGGTCCGTCGTTCTTTTGAACTCCGGCTGACCAACACTTTTAAATTCTTTAAAGGTAGTCGTTCTAGCTACCCTAGGTACTACGGGTGCTCTACCCCCGGCTTGGTTAAATGCTGTCGTTAATAAATTAACGAACTCTTGCATTGGTTATTCAGACCCCCCTGATTATCATTATGTGACTCAGCCTCTTGATTATGTTGTTTTCTTCTTGGCATCATTATGCTGATTAAATAAATAAAGTTTCATTATTATCTAATTATTTACTTAGTTATCATTTCACAATAACAACTCATACCACAACAAGCACATTTAATAAAAACTTCATTATATTAATATGCTTTTCATAGTTCAAAACTATTTTCACTTTGTTCCCATAGCCAAAAGCTATTACATTACTATCCCGCAATTGACTTCTACAAAAATTAGGATTTACAAAAAGACCACCCTTTAATTATACAAAAGAGGGTTTTACGTCACTACATATACAAAAAGATCTACCGATCTACCGATCTACCAACACTGCCTTACTGCATTCTCGTGTTTCTGATTTGCTAAAATTGAAACAATATCTCGACTAATTGTATGTCGAGTCTGCCCTGACTCAATGGAATAACAAGTGATTTTCAGCTTGAAATCCTCATGAGCACAGTTATGGATGTATGAAATCTGTGCTATCTTTTGGTCTTTTTCAACCAATTTCTTTCAAAGCTCTACGACCTCTTCCTTATAATCCCTAGCCTTATCCGTCGTCAACACCTTTTCATCGTGCTCTGACTCAAAATCTGTGAGACCCTGAATTTTATGAAATGAAAGTATTCAGTTTTCTTATAATTATTCTATTTAGTAAATGGTTAAATTGATAAACGGTTAAAGTTAAGGGTGATATGTGAAAATTTTTCAAAGTAAAGAAGTTGTCATAAAATAATCGGTGATAAAAGTATGGTAATACGCGTGGTTGCATAGTCGCACATGGTATTGTACAGTATCTTTGATTATTGATGCCTACGTGAGAAGTCACTCAGTTTTATTCAATTATTGTCATAATATTTTATATTATTAAATCAATGATTGAGACGACAAAGTTATTCATATTATTATTTGCAATATTGACGATGTCTAGAAGTTCTGTCAAGGAGAGGTTAGGTAATTTAATTGCGCGCCAATAGGGAGAAATCCTTATCGGAAAGCCCCCTCTTTCCTGGGAACGACCTGTTTGTTAAATATTATGAGTTATAATATTAATGATGAATAAGTTCGTGTTGATTAAAGATGAAATTGATAGTTCCATTGTGTTGGGATTATTAGTGTTAGTGGAAATCATCATTTATTTCGATAATAATTGATGTCTGGAGGTTATATTGACCAATCGGGTAATTAATCAGATAAATGAGCAATTAATTGCTATTAATTCACATGATTATAACTATTGGTTCACATGTGTGTAATATTGATTCACATGTATGTACTATTAGGGGAGGTGGTGCAACATTGATAATACTTGCATGACTAAATTAAAAATGGAGGTATGGATGAAGGTACTATACAGTAATTATATTTTTTCACATGTATAGAACTATTGATTCACATGAATGTACTATTAATTCACATGATGTACTATTAGGGGAGGTGGTGCAAGTTTGATAATACTTACAGGACTAAATTAAAAATGAAGGAAAAGATGAAGGTATTATACTGTAATATTTTGAGCCCCAAAATGTGCAATTATCGAAACTATATTTTCCTATAAATAGAAACTCATTCTTCTTTTATTCTCACCAATTCACTAAGACTCACAAGAGCAATTATAGAGAGAGAAGCTATAGAGAGAAAGGAGAAGAGAAGTCTGCTACTTCACTATTCTAGTATCCAGTCTTCTTCTGAGGTAAGGGGTATTATTTATTTCATATTCTGAAGAGAGATTATTTTTCGTATTCGTATGAATATTATTTTCGTTCAATATTCGTAAGGAATATCATTTTCGTTAAATATTCATTGTCTTCGTTTAATATTCGTAAGGAATATTATTTTCGTTCAATATTTGTAAGGGATGTTATTTATTTCTTATTCGTAAGGATTATTATTTCTTACTATTCATAGTTACTATTTACAGGTTACTATTCACCTGATTACTATACACTCGAATATTATTCACTCGGGTATTCGGGACACTTTTCGTGCCGGAGTACTATTCACTAGTTACTATTCACGGGTTACTATTCACCCAATTATTATTCACTAGAATATTATTCACTCGGATATTTGGGACACTTTTCATGTTGGGGTACTATTCACAAGGTTCTATTCACCCAAAAAATATATTTCTTTTCTATCCAAATTATTTTTGATACATGAATATTATTCTTGAATTTTACTCTACAAAGCAGTATCATGTTGACAGTTTGGATATTTTTAAACTCGGATAAATTTAAATTCTTTAATATTTATCCTTGAATTCGTTTGATTAATGTTTATATCATTGTCATGATCATCATGCTTATATTATGATGAAACTCATCTTTGGCCCGTAGTGCATAGATGGACTATTGGTTATTGGTTTTACAATTGTATGTCTTTGGCTTACGTGCAAAGATGATCTAAGTTGACTGAATATCTTTGGCCTATAGTGCAAAGATGATATATTGTTTGATAGCTTTGGCCCGTAGTACAAAGATGGACAGGTGTATGACTTGATCATGACCCCTGGTGATACAAACGAATATCCTTGGTCGTAGTGCAAGGATAATTCGATGATGTGGTTGGCAGAATCATGACCATTAGTTAACAGTTGAATGTCTTTGGCCGTAGTGCACTGATAGACAATTGATTGGTATGATCATGACCATTGGTTTTATAGTTGAATATCTTTTGCCAGTAGTGCAAAGATTGAAAACTGATTGGTATGATCATTGTTATTACATTTGAATATCTTTAGCCTTTGGGGTAAGGATATTGAGTAAATGTTCTATTAAGCCTTTGTGGCAAGGAAAACTTGTTGATTCACATTATTATAAACATGAATTGTTAATTTAACTAACATCTTTGGTGGTTCAGGTGAAGACAGGTGATGAAAGTTTTATTTGTCTTGGGTATAATAAAGAACTGTTGATGGGTATTACAGGGATAAAATTGATGATAAACTTTTAAATCATAGAAGATAGTAGATATCATGCTCTACTTGACTTTTCTAATGGTTTGCTTGTTCCGCTGCAGTTAAACTTGTTGTTTATTATATTTTATTAGTTGTTATACTGTTGAAGGCTAAGGATAATTTATTCTGCATTATCTTAGTCATAATATTTCTTACTGGGCTAGTTGAGCTCACCCCTTTTCTTTCATTGTTCTCTTCTGGAAATGAGAATATAGTTGGGACTAGTCGGGGAACGGAGTGACAGTCCAGATGTTTGCATTAGTAGTCCTCACTATTCTGTGAAATAGTGTGATAATAAATGAGGACTCATTTTGAGTTTGAATACTATCAAGAAGACAATATTCGTGTAAAAACTCTCAGCTTATGTTGTATAATTAAGTTTGTATTTATATTCAGTACCATGTATTAGGCGAACCAAGATGAGTGATGTATACCTGTTTTGGGGGCGTCACAGTTGGTATCAAAACTTAAGGATATGATCCCTGGCTGATATGTGAGACTAGAACTAGGAGGGGAGAGTCGGGTAATTCCTTCGCTAGTATGACCTACCTAAGTTTATTTGGTATTTAATTGGTCGGTCAGAGTATAGGGATAATTTGTGATATGTCAATTAACCCTTATTTTGAAACTATATTCTAGAATGATATCTGAAATACAGGAGATGAGAAATGGGAAAATCATGACAGAAAAGAAATAACTGGGAAAGTTCAATCCGAAAAGAAAGCAAGGTATTCTCATCTCTTCGAACTACCAGGTACGCATATTTCGAGGGCGAAATTTCATAAGGAGGGGAGATTGTGAGACCCCGAATTTTATGAAATGAAAGTATTCAATTTTCTTATAATTATTCTACTTAGTAAATGGTTAAATTGATAAACGGTTAAAGTTAAGGGTGATAAGTGAAAATTTTTCAAAGTAAACAAGTTGTCATAAAATAATCGGTGATAAAAGTATAGTAATACACGTGGTTGCATAGTAACACACGGTATTGTACAATATCTTTGATTATTGATGCCTACATGAGAAGTCACTTGGTTTTACTCAATTATTGTCATAATATTTTATATTATTAAATTAATGATTGAGATGACAAAGTTATTTATATTATTATTTGCAATATTAACGATGTCTAGAAGTTCTGTCAATGAGAGGTTAGGTAATCTAATTGTGCGCCAATAGGGAGAAATCCTTATCGAAAAGCCCCCTCTTTCCTGGGAACGACCTGTTTGTTAAATATTATGAGCTATAATATTAATGATGAATAAGTTCGTGTTGATTAAAGATGAAATTGATAGTTCTATTGTGTTGGGATTATTAGTGTTAGTGGAAATCAAAATTTATTTCAATAATAATTGATGTCTAGAGATTATATTGACCAATCGGGTAATTAATCGAATAAATGGGCAATTAATTGCTATTAATTCACATGATTATAACTATTGGTTCACATGTGTGTACTATTGATTCACATGTATTTACTATTAGGGGAGGTGGTGCAAGATTTATAATACTTGCATGACTAAATTAAAAATGGAGGTATAGATGAAGGTACTATACTATAATTACTATTTTTCACATGTATAGAACTATTGATTCACATGAATGTACTATTAATTCACATGATGTACTATTAGGGGAGGTGGTGCAAGTTTGATAATACTTATAGGACTAAATTAAAAATGAAGGAAACGATGAAGTTATTATACTGTAATATTTTGAGCCCTAAAACGTGGAATTATCGAAACTATATTTTCCTATAAATAGAAGCTCATTCTTCTTTCATTCTCACCAATTCACTAAGACTCACAAGAGCAATTATAGAGAGAGAAGCTCTATAGAGAAAGAAGAAGAGAAGTCTATTACTTCACTATTCCAGTATCCAGTCTTCTTCTGAGGTAAGAGGTATTGTTTATTTCATATTCTGAAGAGATATTATTTTTCGTATTCGTATGAATATTATTTTTGTTCAATATTCGTAAGGAATATCATTTTCGTTTAATATTGATTGTCTTCATTTAATATTCGTAAGGAATATTATTTTCGTTCAATATTCGTAAGGGGTGTAATTTATTTCTTATTCGTAAGGGTTATTATTTCTTACAATTCATGAGTTACTATTTACGAGTTACTATTCACCCGATTACTATGCACTCGAATATTATTCACTCGGATATTCGGGACATTTTTCGTGCCGGAGTACTATTAACGAGTTACTATTCATGGATTACTATTCAACCGATTATTATTCACTAGAATATTATTCACTCGGGTATTTGGGGCACTTTTCATGTCGGGGTACTATTTACGAGATACTATTCCAGAAGTACTATTCACAGGGTACTATTCACGAGGTATTATTCACCCGAAAAATATATTTCTTTTCTGTCCAAATTATTTTTGATACATGAATATTATTCTTGAATTTTACTCTACAAAGCAGTATCATGTTGACAGTTTGGATATTTTTAAACTCTAGATAAATTTAAAGTCTTTAATATTTATCCTTGATTTCGTTTGATTAATGTTTATATCATTGTCATGATCCTCATGCTTATATTATGATGAAAGTCATCTTTGGCCCGTAGTGCATAGATAGACTGTTGGTTATTGGTTTTATAATTGTATGTCTTTGGCTTACATGCAAAGATGATCTATTGTTGAATATCTTTGGCCTATTGTGCAAAGATGATCTATTGTTTGATAGCTTTGGCCCGTAGTGCAAAGATGGATAGGTGTGTGACATGATCATGACCAATGGTGATACTAACAAATATCCTTGGTCGTAGTGGAGTGATAATTCGATGATGTGATTGGCAGAATCATGACAATTAGTTAACAGTTGAATGTCTTTGGCCGAAGTGCACTGACAAGCAATTGATTGGTATGATCATGACCATTGGTTTTATAGTTGAATATCTTTGGTTAGTAGTGCAAAGATAGAAAACTGATTGGTATGATCATTGTTATTACATTTGAATATCTTTAGCCTTTGGGGTAAGGATATTAAGTAAATGTTCTATTAAGCCTTTGTGGCAAGGAAAAATTGTTGATTCACATTATTATAAACATGAATTGTTAATTTAACTAACATATTTGGTGGTTCAGGTGAAGACAGGTGATGAAAGTTCTATTTGTCTTGGGTATAATAAAGAACTATTGATGGGTATTACAGGGATAAAATTGATGATAAACTTTTAAATCATAGAAGATAGTAGATATCATGCTCTACTTGGCTCTTCTAATGGTTTGCTTGTTCCGCTGCAGTTAAACTTGTTGTCTATTATATTTTATTAGTTGTTATACTGTTGAAGGCTAAGGATAATTTATTCTGCATTATCTTAGTCATAATATTTCTTACTGGGCTAGTTGAGCTCACCCCTTTTCTTTCATTGTTCTCTTCAGGAAATGAGAATATAGTTGAGACTAGTCGGGGAACGAAGTGACGGTCCAGATGTTTGCATTAGTAGTCCTCACTATTCTGTGAAATAGTGTGATAATAAATGAGGACTCATTTTGAGTTTGAATACTGTCTAGAAGACAATATTCGTGTAAAAACTCTCAGCTCATGTTGTATAATTAAGTTTGTATTTATATTCAGTACTATGTATTTGGCGACCCAAGATGGGTGATGTATACCTATTTTGGGGGCGTCACAAAATCTGCCTCTGCAGACTCCTTCGCCTCATATAGAGCAGTGATCTCTTCATTCTGGGTCTGCACCACTGTGCGCAGTTGCACATTCCTATCAAGCACTACTAGATACAATGATCTTATTTCGTCTGGAGGTGTTTACTCCAGAGTAGGTACCACCGTATTAATCGATGTTACCTCCATATCCTCTTCCACGTCTATCATCATATCAAGGCATGATGTTATTCCCATAGTTTCCTCGGAGTAATCCTTCTCAAAAGTGTACTCCTCTAGCTTCGAATCTTCCAGAATCACTAACGGTACCTCCGCCACCGGCATAGGTACATGCTCTACTCTGTTCACAAACTCTTCACTCACCACGTGTATGTCTCTATACATCAAGCTATCGATTGACATCTACAATAACACATAACATGTTGATTAGTACATAATACACAATAATATAAGCACAAATCACATTTAATTTATTTAGGATTAATGTCCATCTTTTAAATCTTTCGGTACTGAGTTTACTCAATACCTTATTAACTCATTCGACTCAAATTTATTTCCGTTGGACTTTACTTTCCTTACGAGGTTCTTAGCCTAAGGTTCTTCGCCCCTTAAGTTTTATAACCTAATGCTTTGATACCAACCTGTGACGCCCCCCAAATTTGGGTACCTTCTAACCCAACATATGGTGCTACACGGTGCTCATAATCATACATTCACTCCATTGAAACCACAACACAATAAATGTATTAACTATCTTCTTATTACAACCATAGTAAAATCCTTTCCCAGGTTCATAAACCGATTACATCATTTGTTGTTCACAAGTATAATACATACAACCATACTAGTCTATTACAGGATATTTAACTATCCATCTTAGCCTTGCCTTTATCTCTCTTAGAACTCTCAGTGCGTTCGGCCTTAGCTACAATCATATAATTCAAGCAAGAAGTGAGCATAACTAGCCCAACAAGTCTATCAAAGGATAATATCAATACCACATTTGAGAATTATATGATTATCTTACATAACTGAACAAATAGTCATGAAGTACTACGAAACATTGACTAGTACTTATCAATTCATAAAATCAATTCCAAAGTATATAATAGCTTAGGAATTCTTAACCGGTTAAAAGACCATGAACATACTCTTTCTGTTTTCATTCATAAAAAGGACATCACAGCACTAAGGTCGTACATCTGACATTTCTTACGAGCACTTCAAGGTTATCATCCTATAGTACTCTATGTTGGTCAACATTCATCCGTTAAACGTGTTTACGTTTAAGATTTGGCAAACTCGTTTGCCCATCGAATAAACGATGAAAAATACTTTTGTTTGTGCATAGACAAACTTACCTTTGAATCCGTACCAAATACTTGGCATAGGATAGCGTTATCATTTCTATATAGAAGGACTTGTACACAAATCAATCTAACTCTTAAGAATAGTCTAGCCGAGTTAAAACTGGCATCGACCCTTTCTTTAAAATCATTCATGAAACTCATCACATGAATCACAGAAAACTTCACTAACACAAAGGTTAGACAAGCTTTAAGAAAACTTGCCTTCAAGCGTCTTCGAATAAAATATTCAACAGTTCTCAGTCTTTACAGTATCTACATGATATATTCACGTAACACACTGTAATTAGCTACCAAATAATCTCATCACATTGTTATTACCAACTTCTTTCTCTTCTATGTCTTAATTGAAATTATTTCATTAATAATGTCAATTCGACTTACTACCCCTTCATCACGGCTTGTTAATGTTCTTACATTACTAACCAAAACTCAATCATTATTGGTAAAGTACCAATGTTGAATACCATTTACGGTTTACTTAATTATACTTTGCGTTCTTCGTTTAATTTCTATTAAACCATACTTAATTTTCTAACTTATCACTATATAAGTGATTTAGGATTGATCTTTTACATGTATATTAAGTACATATACATTTTACTATTCATTACCAATAAATTGGAATTACAAAACCAACTTGGTCAACCAATTCCTACTACCGTTGCTATGGTTTACCATCCTTTGAAGCGATGCAGGCTGCTTGCCGGATTTCACGATGGAAAAACCCCTGCCATTGCTGCATGATGCGAGACTTATACGTATGAGTATTTGCGGTGCCACTCTTGATGACAACCGTCTCGTGTGTGTATGGCGTCAAGGCCACAAGCATGTATAACTCATGCTCTGGTGTCGCTAAGCGCTAAACCTCGATCCTAGAAAATTTTTGACAGTAAAATTTTCAATGAACTTCCCAAGCTCATAACTTCTTCGTTATAAGTCCGTATTGGCTTGTTCAAAAGCCATTAGCTCACAAATTACATACTCTAAGTGTTCATATAAGAATTTTACATTTCTGAATCTGTTAACTTAGAATTCAATTTTAAGTTCATTATCGAGCGTTCGTTTATCGTTTCTGAGCGTTCAATACTCGTTTTCTTCGTTCTAAGTCAAAATTCGACGATTCTTGAGTCCACGACTCTTGAATACCTTATCTCACGTGGTGACATTGAAAACCAACGTTTCCAAGTCACACGACAACTTTTGACTACTAATCCGAGATTTATGCGTTTTTGACGTTTAACGTCTAATTCCATAAAATTTGCCATAACTTCGTTACTCGTGTTCAATACGCCAAATCAAATGGAATAACTCCATTGATTCATTATCTACATCCTAACCAAGCAAGATGCACATACCCTATTAATGATGGTTTTCAATTTGTCCATCAACAACCATGTTAACATTCAATGGTTTCTACGGTTTAAATTTATGTAAACCCTTACGATTTCTACTTAAACATGACTTATTAATGTTTTAATCAATAAAAGCCATCCTTATTCCTCCATAAGAGGCATGCTCCACCAATCTACGATTCTCTACGAAAAAGGAATCGAAAAGTTTGAAAGTTAACATTTACGAAATTTTACCTCTTCGTTCTTCACGTTCTTGGTAAAACCCCTTATGTTTTGCTTCAAAGTAGCTTGATTACTTGTTTCTAGATCTTTCTCTCTCTCAATATAAGTTGGACAAAGTTTGTAAAACAACTAATGAACAACTTAAGCTTTCTTTTATAGGAAAACCAAATAGGGGGCATAATGGTCATCCTCTCCAACCTCCTTACTATTCAAGTCTTAGCCACCAAGTAATCACTTTATTTGGTGGCCAAGTGGCCGGCCCACAAGGTCCATGGTTCATCCCCATGCGTTGCCCCATGGGTTTTACCCATCCAGTGACCCATTGGTTCGATTTCTTGGATCGGACTTAATTAAACTTAAAATCGGGCCTTAACTTGGGCTTGATTACATAATTCATTGGGTTTGATATAATCCAAATTCAATTGGATTATACAAAGTCCTTAAACTCTATGTCCATTAGGAATCAATCGTATTCTACGTGTATAACTCGCGTATTCTCTTCGTATAGTATTAAATGCGATATATTATTATCGTCAGTATTAAATCTTCGTACTATACTCGTATACTAAATAGTATCATACTCGTATATCGTACGTATAATAATCTTAATCATTATACGTATTTTATTTTCTTCTCGGGAATCATTTTTCCTAACCCTTAGGTTTTAAGTCTGTAGGCGAAAACTTCGTTTGCCACAAATGATATATTATTGGATATTCCATCTCATCTTCGTATTCTATCATTACGCGTTTCTCAGAATTTCAAACTTAATTCCCGAGCAGAAACAGATGACTAGTGTTTTTACGAAAATTTCTAAAAAAACTTTTATTTTCATCTTAAAAATTCAAAATAATTAATTCTAGCACATAGCCAAAATCCTAACCACACCCACACATTCTAGGTCATAGAACGACCTTCACATAGCTTACTAACATAAATAATCAATAAAATTCATTTAATTCACATAATCAAATAAAAATTTAATTCTCATATAAATCCAATTTTCTCGGGCGTTACATTCCCCCCCTTATAAGGATTCTGTCCCCAGAATCTCGCTATAATTACATAAATAAATGAGAAAAATTTTCCTTCATTTTACCTTCGAGTTCGCATGTTGCTTCTTCAGCATTGTGGTTCCTCCAAATTACCTTCACCGAAGGTATTATCTTATTTCTCAAAACTTGTTCCTTCTTATCAACAATTTGAACTGGAAGTTCTTCATACGTTAAATCTTTCTCTATCTGAATAGATTCATACTCTATTACGTGTTTATAGTCCGATTTATAGGGACGCAACATAGACACGTGAAACACATTGTGTATACGTTCCATTTCCGGAGGTAAAGCTACTTCATAAGCTACCTCCCCTACCCTTCATAAAATTTCAAAAGGTCCTATAAACCTTGGACTTAACTTCTCTTTCTTCTCGAAGCGTATCTTTCCTTTCCAAGGCGATACTTTCAGAAAAATATAAGACCCTACTTTAAATTCCCTCTTCTCTCTATGAGGATCAACATATTTCTTCTGCCTATCTTGGGTAGCTACCAATCAAGTACGTATTAACTTTACCATGTCTGTCGTCTGTTATACCATCTCAGGTCCCAACATCTGACGTTCACCTACTTCATCCCAACATAGTGGAGTTCTGCACTTCCACCCATATAATGCTTCGTAAGGCGCCATACCTATACTAGCGTGAAAAATATTGTTGTATGCAAGTTCTACTAAAGGTAGATGTTCATCCCAACTCCCTTTAAAATCCATAATGCAAGATCTTAACATATCTTCAAGAGTTTGAATTGTCCGTTCACTTTGTCCATCCGTTTGAGGATGATACGCCATACTCAATCTCAACTACGTTCCCATTTTCTCTTGCAAACTCCTCCAAAAGTTCAATGTGAATCGTAGATCATGATTTGACACAATCAAAATAGGTACTCCATGTCTTCAAATAATTTCTTTGACATATAGTTTAGCTAATTGCTCTAGGTTATACCTAACTCCTATTGGTAGAAAGTGAGTCAATTTCGTCAATCGATCCACTATTACCCAAATAGAATCATATCATTTCCTTGTTCTTGGAAGTCCCACCACAAAGTCCATTGTGATATGCTCCCATTTCCACTATGGAATTTCTAATGATTGCAACAACCCACTAGGTCGTTGGTGTTCAACCTTAACTTTCTGACAAGTTAAGCACTTACTAACATATTCTGTTATCTCTCTTTTCATGTTTGGCCACCAAAAGTTCTGATGAATGTCTTGATACATCTTCGTACTACCGGGATGTATCGAGTACCTTGAACTATGGGCCTCACTCATTATCTCCTCTTTCAATTCAGAATTATTTGGAACCCAAATTCTTTCATCAAAACGAAGCAATCCCTCCTTATCGAGGTTATATTTAGTCTTTTCTTCATCTTCTCTTCTTCATATGTTCGCATTCCTCGTTGCTTAATTGCACTTCCTTAACCCGTTCCACTATGGTCGGTTGAGTCTCTATTGAAAATAACCTTTCCACTGCTTCATCCAGTGATTTAACTTCTAATTACATTCTCACCATCTCTGTTACTAACTCATTATGAGTCATTAACATTGACAGCTTTTCTCTACCCTTTCTACTTAGCGCATCGGCTACTATATTTGCTTTCCCCGGATGATATAAAATCTCACAATCATAATCTTTTATTAATTCTAACCACCTTCTCTTCCTCATATTCAACTCCTTCTATGTGAAGATATATTTCAGACTTTTATGGTCCGTGTATATCTCACACTTCTCCCCGTATAAATAATGTCTCCATATTTTTAAGGCAAAAACTACCGCTGCCAATTCTAGGTCATGAGTAGGATAGCCTTCTCATAATCCTTTAACTGACGTGAGGCATACGCAATGACCTTACCATGTTGCATGAGCACGCAACCCAGTCCTCTATGCGAAGCATCGCTATACACTACAAAATTCCCCGTATCATCTGGCAAAGATAATACAGGTGCCTCACTTAATATCTTCTTTAGTTCCTGAAAACTATTCTCACACTTTTCAGTCCACGCATACTTCACCGACTTCCTCGTCAAATTTGTCAGCGTAGTAGCTATTTTAGAAAAGTCCTGGATGAACCTTCTATAGTATCCCACTAACCCCAGAAAACTCCAAACCTTAGTTGGCGTTTTCGGTTGTTCCCACTCATTAACTGCTTCTACCTTTGCTGGATCCACATAAATGCCATCTTTATCAATAACATGTCCTAGAAACTGCACTCGTTCAAGCCAAAATTCACACTTTGTGAATTTAGCATACAACTTCTCCTTCCGTAATGTCTCTAACACTATCCTTAATTGTTCAGCATGATCTTCTGGCATATTAGAATAGAATAGAATATCATCAATGAATACTACAACGAACTTGTCCAAATACTATTTGAACACTCTGTTCATCATATCCATGAATGTGGCTGACGCATTAGTCAACCCAAACGACATCACCAGAAACTCGTAATGACCATAATGAGTCCTGAACGTCGTCTTAGGTACATCCTCTTTCCTTACTGTTAACTGATGATACCCCTACGCAAATCTATCTCAGAAAAATACTTTGCCCCTTTCAACTGATCAAATAGATCATCGATCCTGGAATTATATCATGTATAAAATTATAACTAAGCTCAAGATATCAACCAAGTTAAAAAATCTATCAAATTTCTATGTCATCATTGGCAAAATTAGAATTCAACTAACTAGAAGCCTGGGATTATGGAATGTTATTCAACTAAACACATACTAAGTAAACAAGACAAAAGAAACCTAAAAAAAATTCATGTAGAATTTAACTACAAAGATACTAAAATACCCCTACTATGCAACTTAAACATGCAATCAAACTATATGCAACTAACTATATGCAACAACTACTCACTACAACCCAATACCCCCAAACTTAAAATAAACAATGCCCTCATTGTAATTAAAAGTGAAAGAATACTCCCCTATGTGGTAATGTCATCTCCGTTCGCCTCCTCATGATCCGATGGTATATCAGGCGACGGCTAATTTTGAGATATTCTATAGTTGGAAACTGAGTGTGGGCTTCTAACTGTCCGAATGCTTGAGTCAGAAATTCTAAAAATTTAGCAATTTTTTTCTGTGACTGAGTTATGGCGCGGCCGCTCGGTGTTTGGCTTGTAGTTGGGCGTGGCCGCGCGACCCTGTACTCTGGCAACTTTAGTTTTTGTTTGACTTCTGTTTGGTCTTGAATGCTTATAGCAATTGGACTGAACCTGAGAGGAGAAACAATAAAACTAATATTAAGACTTACCACTATCTAACATCTACTAAATATGGAAATGTAAATAAGAATTAAACAAGGAGGGAGAAAGATTGGATGGGGTGCCTCCCATCGAACGCTCGATTTATAGTCCTTTAGCTGGACTTTTTTCTTGACACCGCTATCCAATTCCTCTACGATAAGCTAGGAACCCTCCATCCATTAGAACTGCAATGTGCGTAGGTAGGTTCCCCATCTTGCGTGTCTGTGACTTGAAACAACCTAGCATATTTCCTGTACATGATGCCCCCAGTTCTATTGCATAGCCAAGTGCTCCTTCCGTTGTATCTGTGAATAGATTTTTGCATTGAGGCATGAAAGATTCAACGAGTTTTTCTTCTTCTATTATCTCTTCCTTTTCCCACCATGGTTTGTAAGAGGCCTCATAATCGCAGAAATTCTTGCTTTGGATGTGACTACCAAGGGGACATGTGTGTGCAAATTTCACTGAATTTTTCAACTCTAACTGAGAAGGCACTTGGGGTATAATACAAGTTGGCTCATGTTCTTCATTTTCCATACCCCCAGTTGTCTCCTCAATGTCCACTTCTTTCAGTTCATTTAGTGGCATGTACACTTCTGGCACTCCATCAATTTCATCGTCCATGTCATAGCACCAATTGTTTGGATGGCGATTATTCGAGGCTTCGAACATTTGATCCATCTGATTCTGAAGTTTTTGAATTGACCTCTCTTGCTCACTCATCTTCTGCTCAGTTGATGCTATAAATTTGAACCACAATTCCTCTAGTCTTGAATTATCCTTCTCAGTTTTGAAATCCAAGTATTGAGGACCATTCATTGACGAATTAATTTGTTGTTCCATCTGTTTGTTAAGATTTTAGCTTGATAACTCCTGACTCATCATCATCTCTTCATTGTCTGCTATGCTTTTTGACATGAATTCCTTCAACCTTGAATTTTCTTCTTGTTGCATTGGAGGTGGATATGAGAAATCTGATGGATATGTTGGACTTGAGATGCAGTATTGATCTTGATAGTTATAACCCCATTCATAATCTGGGTGATACCCCCAACCTTGTTGATAATCAGGATAAACATCGTTGTTGAAGTAATCACCCCCAAACTGCACTTGTCCAACCTTGATGCACTGATAACTCGGATGCTGGCCAGCACAGTATTCACATGTAACTACTATCTCTCGAGTGTGTTGGGCAAGAATATCCAACTTCTCCGAAAGTGTTGCAATTTGTGCTGACAATGTAGAAAATACATTGAGTCCCTCAATGCTTGTGTCCCTTGGTTGAATCATATTTGCATAAGGCCATTGATAAGCAAAGTCACCCATGGTACCTGAAAAGAGAGAAATATAAGACGATAATTAAAACAAAAAAATGTTTAAATTAAGACCAATTTGATTGAAATTAATGTTGGCAAAAATTTATTAAGCTAATTCCCCGGCAATGGCGCCAAAAACTTGTTGGTCGTTTTACCGATCAATATATGCGTGCAAGTATATACGATCAACAAGTAATAAAGAGTAAGTAAAGTATCGTTTCCACGAAGAATTAACTAATAAATTTTACCAAGCATTAACCCATAACCATTTCAGTCTTATTTAAACGAATGATACTATATTTTTTTATGTAAACTATGAAATAAAATAACCTAACTATTCCTAGAGTGAGACTAGATAATGAACACCTGATATCATAATTTTATCTATTGACTCATTCAAATCCATACATTTCATGTTAAGCCAAACTAATTGTACCAGTTTGTTAGTCGAGAACACAAAAGTAAAGTATAGCCATCTCTCAATTTACCATACCCATATCACATATAATCCACAGTTGATAGAATACACATGAACCCCCACATTAACTAAACCACTATATGTCGTCTATGTGATTTATGAATAATTAGGGTTTAATCCCAAGTTCTCAATTGACTACAAATGGCGCTTCGGTATATGTCTATCCTAAACACAAATCATACATCCCAACATAATGTAGAATATACAGTCATAAGCTATTAAGATCAGATCCAAACCCATACTTCATCTCTCAAGTCCATATGGATTATCACACTAATTGATGGCCAATCAACTAAGCAATTAAGCATGAATCTTAATAGACAAACCCATAGAAATCAATAAGGTTATCAATGAAACATATCAGAAATAATTAATCCATAGATTCCATTACAATCTCAGAATAGTGTTTAAATCATAACTGAATTAAAGCTATCATCCACATATTGAATAAACATCATAAGATACAATTAGGAATCAAAGAAAGAGTAAGAATAGAGAATGGTAGTGCAAATCTGTTCTCTTGCTCTAAGGTTGAATCTACAATGCTTTCCAATCGCTTCAAGTCTTCAATCTAATCAACTCTAAAAATCACTACTCTAATCTACTATAATCTAATTATTCCAAAGTGAAGAAAGAAAATAGAAGTAGCTTGAGCCCCCAAGGGGTGGAATATCTCCTACATAATGAAAATACGTCTAATATATAAGCACTAATTGAATCCCCCACTCAATTATGCTTCAATTGCACTATTTAATGAAAAGGCAGCTTTGGTCAACATCAGACGTCGCGCGGCCGCGCAGGAATTGGCCTGAAGTTGGGCGCGCCCGCGCTCAAGCAAAAATTCACATTTTTTGGCTCCAGGGTTGCGCGTGACTGCGCGGGAAATGCACTACAAATTCGCGCGTCCGCGCGGTCCATTTTCTGCTGCAGTGTCCTATGGTAAAATGGCCATAACATTTGATTCAGGAAGAGTTATGGGGCCTGCCACCTATCAAATCGAAGATATCGACGAGATCTACAACTTTCATTCTTTGATGATTCAAAAATTCTGTCCGGATGAAGGTTGAATTTGGGCTGGAAGGGACTGCTATGAAAATGGCTAACCAAATCAGCGAAGTTTGACATCCGTTGGTACAAAGATCATAACTCTTGCATCCGAACTCCGATTAGAACGATTCAAGATGTTCCAAAAAGCTACGAAGACGCTTTAAAATGTAAGCTAAGTTCCAAACCAAGAACATTAAGTAAACATGAAAGCCCAAATGATGTCCGGATTGTTTTTCTTTGCATTTTCCTTGCTTTTCCTTACCAATAGTCGCTCACACCGCTCCCAAACATAAGATCTATAAAATAAACACAAAATGCATGAAAAGTAACTAAGAAACATGAATATAAACAACTAATTCAAGTAAAAGATACCGGATAAGTAGGTATAAAACCAACTTATCAAATATATTCAATTGGAATTATCTCTTCGTTTGCTACCATAACGTTTAAAGGCATTTCTAACCTTTCAAGAATTAAACCTAATTGTTTAGCAAATCCACATGCTATAAAAGAACAAGTAGCACCCGAGTCAAATAACACATAAGCATTTATTTCATTAACTAGAATGATACCTGCTACTACATCCGTTGATGTAACCGCATCTTGGATAGTCATATTAAAAGTACGGGCTGAGGGTCTAACCACCGACTGTGTTGGTCCAGTAATGGCTAACTTACCACTACCAGAGCCCTTATAACCCTCTAACCCCTTCTTCGGGCAATTTCTTACCATGTGGTCCAACGATCCACAAACAAAACAACCATGATTTTTCTTAGGGTTTGGACAGTTGGGTGATAAATGTCCCTCCTGTCCACAGTTGTGAGACCCCAAATTTTATGAATAAAGATTTAAATTTTTTGAAATATTTTTTTGAATATTATGGTGTGGATTTGATATAATGTTATAGTTGTGGGTAATATTTATAAATTTTGCAAAGTAAGCAAGTTGTTATATAATATTCAATTGGTCGGGGAATATTCTTTTTGTTGGGGAATATTCATACAACGACACAATCATTGGTGGACCCCACAACAGAATTATTTTTGGATTGAGAAAACAACAAAAATATTTTTATGAAAATAACGGCGGAAGTTTTACCGTTAACTGTTGAAACACCCAGTGTTAAAACTACAGTAATACGTGTGGTTGCATAGTAGCACACGCATTGATTATTGATGCTTACGTGAGAAGTCACTCAGTTTTGTTCAATTATTGCTACAGTAATTGTTGCATAGTATCTCACGTTATTTGATTCAATTATTGTCGATATTTTATATATTATTAAATCAATAATTGATATGACAAATTTATTAATATTATTATTTGTAATATTAACGATGTCAGAAGTTACATCGAGGAGAGGTTTGGTCACCTAATTGCGGCGGCTGATAGGGAGAAATCCTTATTGGAAAGCCCCCTCTTTCCTGGGAATGACCTGGTCGATTAATATTGTGAATTATAATAAAGGTGATAAGTTTTGTTTTATTATTATTATAAATGTAATAAAACAGAAAACTTTTTATATAAAACAGAAAACTTTTTATAAAGTTTTGTTTTATTTGAATATAAATAGAATATATTATATTTTATTATGCATAGTGTTTGCATAGTAAAATCTTTTTATATAAAACAGAATACTTTTATAAAGTTATTTATTTTATTAGACTATAAATAGAATATATAATATTCTATTATGCATAGTGTTTGCATAGTGCTAAGATAGTGTTTGTATAGTAAAATCTTTTTATATAAAATAGAAATACTTTTATAAAGTTATTCGTTTTATTAGATTATAAATAGAATATATTAAATTTTATTTAAAAGATTTTGTTTTATTAGAATATTTTATTAATCTTTGCGTAGTAAATCAATATGGACCCTCCGTTTAAAAGTAAATCAAACGGGATAGTTCATGAATTAGTTCTTATTCAGGTCCATTCTCCTATAAATAGAAGCTCATTCCTTCATTATTTCTTACGAATTCTTTGAAACTCTAGAGAGAGAAACTATAGAGAAAGAAGAAAAGTATTCTGCTACTTCACTACTCCTATATCTAGTTTCTTCTTAGGTAAGGGATATTATTTCTTTCGTATTCATGAAGAAAACTTCCATTATTCCATTCTTTATTATTACATTGGAATAACTCAGTATCATGAGCTACCCTATACTTGGTGAAATTCTTCTGTTATTCCATTCTTTATCATTATGTTGGAATAACCTATCTATGAGAAGTACCGCATACGTGGTGAATTTCTTCTGTTATTCCATTCTTTATTATTCTGTTGGAATAACCTATATACGCGGGCTACCCTATACTTGGTGAAATTCTTCTGTTATTCCATTCTTTGTCATTATGTTGGAATAACCTGTGTATGCGAAGTACCGCATACATGGTGAAATTCTTCTGTTATTCCATTCTTTATTATTTTGTTGGAACATCATGTCTGTGCGTTTACGCATGACCTGGTTCCATTATTTATTATTCTGTTGGAATATTCTGTCTGTACGTTAACGCATGACCTGGTTCCATTATTTATTATTCTGTTGGAATATCTTGTCTGTGCGTTTACGCATGACCTGGTTCCGTTATTTATTATTCTATTGGAATAACCTGTCTATGCGGTCTATCGCATGCCTGGTGATTTCTTTTGTTATTCCATTCTTTATTATACTCAGTTGGTTAAAGTTTTGGCTTTTATACTTCATGAAATTAGTGGAATATCTTTGATATTTGCGCTTCATCCAGTATCTTTTCATGAAAATATTCTTTTGAGCATTCTTGAGTTTTACCCTATAAAGTAGTATCATACTAACAATTTTGACGTTATTGGTTCCTGGATAAATTAATTCTTGAACTTGTTTTATTGAATTCTTATATCATTGTCATCATCCTCATGTTTATATTATGTTGAAAGTCATCTATGGCCTGTAGTGCATAGATGGACTTGGTATGATTATGACTAAGGATTATTCGGTATAATCATGACCGTAATTGTGATACCCTCAAATCCAGGCACTTCATTTCCACAGGATTTGGTGTTCACTTAATCAAACATTCATATCTAACTACCCAATCATAATAAAATTGAATAATAAAACCTTCCCATTAAAGGGTTAATTAATAAAAATCTCTCAGGTTGTCTAACCTTTAAATACAATCATTCAAATGTGGAAAATAAATAAACTTCATTACAATCATTCAATTAAAATCTGATAATAAAATATCAACATGTTACAAGCTTTCAATACTTGTTCATAAAGCCTTTTCCCTTACTGGTGCTAGGTACATCAACCTTCTCATCTTTAACTGTAATAGTTATATAAACAAGAATGAGCAAACAAAGCTCACTTGAAACAATAATGAATGAAAATCTTTACAACAACTGTCAATTAAGAGGCTCAATAGAAATGAACAATATGGTCTATCAATATTCTGAAGTATATAACTGAGGGTCCTAAGACCACGAACTATGTGCATAGTTATAAGTAATTTTTTAACTTAAACTTTAACAGTCATAAGACTATAGGGACTCTTCGTACTTATGGGGATCAGCCCTTTGTACAATGTATTGTGCACAAACACTTCAACGCTAAGCGTAAATTATCCCTAATAATAGGGTTGTTTATCTCAGTATTTAGAGTAAAAGTCCGCACCAAAGTGAGTTTGGTTTGGATACATTTCAAGGTAATTTGGAATTCAATGAACATCAACTAAGGATTAGTTGAATAAAATTAGTAACGTTATACTATGGAATAATCATAACTGAATCGATATGGAAAATTAAAATTATGCTTTAGGAATAATCTAATAGCATACATATTGAATAACTATAACACACCTTGCTTGAACAATATTAAGCCAAGGTTATTTAGAATTGAATACTAAGCATGCATAACAATTTGAACGATAAAACTGTTCCACATTAGTATATATAAATTTGCATGCTAAATAACAAGTTAAATACAAGAATAGCTTGCTTGATATGAAAAATAAAGTTTAGAAATCTTGCATCATTATATTGTAATCGAATTGGAAACAATAATTGGCTCAATCAAGATAATAGATTTAGAGAACTTGTCTTGCTTATAGGCTAAACCGAACAATTCGAATCACAATACCCTATATGTCATCATGACATAGTTAGTCACTACCACATTACATACATAACTAAGTACATTCATCATGTAAGATTTGATTTTTAATCACATAATCAAGTTACATTAGTAACAAAACTATTTAATTGTTAATAACATGCTCATTCTTGGTATAGATATACTAAAATCACAATTTAACATTCCTACTATTAAAACATAACATCTCCTTCAGACTTTGTGTACAAAAATTACAATTGTTCGATTATTTCGCTAACTTCGGCGTTGCGATGCCACGATTTATCTTGTGGGTGGCATTCTGAGCAAGACACAAGCTTTTGTGTGGTATTGTTGCAAGACGAGAACTATACTACGAGACCCGTATTTGCATGCAAGAATTATAGTCCTCAAGAATCGGCTACTGGAAATCACATGAACAAAGCCAATTTTGGCCTACAAGCTACTTTCTAACTGTTAGGTTTGTAATATTCATGAGCGCAATCAAATTGCATAAAAAGTGCGGAAGCTTGTAAAATTAGAGTTTAAAAAAATTTACAAACCATATACCCGGATCACCCTTTATGCACAATTATTAATTAAACGAAAAGATAAAGAATAAAATCATACCCTTGAAGATCGAGCTTCCTCAGGTACAAGTTCACCTCCAAATCCTTTCGCGTTCAACTTGAATCCACCGGGTTTGGTTCCTTCCTTTGATCAACGTTAGCCACCCATATGTTTGGCCTCTAGAGGTGATCCACCAAGGAAGAATAGGAATTTAAGAAGAAGGGGTATTGGCTCAAACCCTAGTTTTTCCTATCTCTATAGAAAAGGGTACTCTCCAACAAATTGGAATTATGTCGTTGTAAAAGTCAACAACCCCCACCCATAATAAGACTCCTCTTATTAATAGATGTGGGCAACCCACCTTAACAATTAAGGAATTGGGTTTTATTTAATTAATTAAATCCTTTTAATTAATTAAGCTCCCTAATCTTATTAGGGATAATTAATTAAACTCATTTAACTAATTTTCCTTCCTAATCCAATTAGGAATAAATGAGAGTACTTATATTAAATTAATTCCTAAACTCTTTTAGAAATTAAAATAATAATAATTGTAATAATATTAATAAGACTCCTCTTATTAATTTATATTTAATATTTCTAAAATATTAAATAATAAATATTAAGCTATTTAATTTATTCTATCACCATAGATTAAATTAAATATACATAATATATTATTACGATTATGCCATTAACTTCTTAAATAATTATTCTTCCTTTTATGGTGTGACCCTTTAGGTTCTCCATATTAAGCTAGGTTGTGAATAAATCAATTAGAACAATTCTAATCTTATTTAAATAAATAAATTAAACAATTAATTTATTTAAATAAATAATATTTATTCTACAATAGGGATAAGCCTCCCTAGCGATCAGCGACTTTCCGGATAATATAGATTTCAACATTAATCATTAAAGAACCTTTGAGTAAATAGTTAACGACAATTCAATCCTTCCACCATCTGATGTCCCAATTAAATATAAGGCATGGAATTCTTGTCAAGTCTTATTTTATTTAATTATATGTATTTCGATCCTTAAATGCACAACTCAAATAATGCAAATTAGAAACTCCTTTCTAATTTCATTACGCCTGCCAAGGACTCTTGGGTTGTCATTTATCGAATCACATAGGATATTTCTCTTCTTTTATTAGAAGTGGTAGATTCTTTATTGATCATACATTATCTCCATGTACAACTTATTATACCCAAGCATACCCTTTGATATACCCTAAGGGTCTTAAGGAATAAGTCAAAGTATAACTCATCATACACAAGATACTATGATGATCTCAAGTCCAAGGATCACTTGTACTTTACTATCACTCTGAGAATTCCTATTGACGAGCAAATAAAACTCCATTAGGTATTCCTTAGCGAGCCACGTCAAATTGAATTTATTCTCTAATAAGCACCTACATACTTGCTTTAGTGTCTCCACACAAATGATCATGAGATCAATCATCCTCATCCAATGAAGCAAGCAGCGTATGTACCCAATCTATCCGGATTCACTAATCCCCAATTTAGTAATCCAATGATTGGGAACTATTTAAGTTTTAAGCTTTCTAAGAATTTAGATCTCATTAGAATGATCATCATCATTATTCTAAAAGCATTGCTTAAAACTATGGGTTTATCACATATTATAAAAGCAACATCATGTAGATAATTAAAAGCCTTTAATAAATTAATACCTTTTATTAATAAATGAATAAGATTGTTACAAAGTATATGCTTTATCATCAAACATGATTGGCTTGTGTGTGCATACTACTTTCAATCTCCCACTTGCACTAAAGCCAATCGTCATGGTATCTCATACTCTTCTTCTCTAAGTGGCGATTATCCTATTTTGTTAGATAAGCTTTAGTTAATGGATATGTAATGTTGTTCATGAGAGTCCACTATCTCTATAGTGATTTCCCATCTTTGATGATTCTAATAATCAAATGAAAGTGCCACAACACATGTTTAGATCCAAGATGAGACTTAGGAACTATTCTAGTTACGTAATGAACTTTTAATCCAAACAATCAACTTGCGACTTCATTTATAGCTATATACTTTGTCTTTATCACTAAACCAAAGAACTCTTTCTTTGTTTGGAACCTTTCAATTCTTTGCACCTTTGTTCAAGATAACGCTTTACCTTAAAGTGGATTTTTCTGTCATCTTGGTTTGTCTGAAAAACTTGAGTCTGTAAAGCCCTCTAGTTTTAATTAAGACCCACCATGTATATGATCACATCCTTAGTCTTGGGTTAAGCATTTTAAGATGTTTTCAGCGACTCACGGTGAACTTCTCCAGAATATGAGTGATCAACATCAGGTCTCGTATATTTCATTGCATACATGATAGTTACTCATGTGATCTCTCTTTTGGAGTCTGTGGGGACTATTAAGAGAGATACACTCCATAGCTCATCGACATGAGACATCTCTTGAGTTTGCCATGCTAAACGACTTTAGCATCAAATGAATATCGTTCCTTGGGTTAAGTCGAGCATCCTTTTAAATCTATCTATATAGATTTATATCCCCAACTAAGATACTCTTCCAAATCATTCATGGAGGAATGTTTGAACAACTTTATCATTCTTGATTGTAGCATTAGTATGTCATTCCTTATCCAAGTAGTATATCAACATATAGTCTTAGGAATGTCACTTGGCGCTCCCAATTGTCCCTTTTGTACACACTAGAACTCTTACCTCATCGTATGTAACTACGGATCATCATCTTCTATGATCGTACCTCATCATCATCATCCATGATGAATCCATACCTCCTAGGTATCTTGGTACTATTCCGGATTTACGATTGGTTAATACAATACAGTCTATCTATAGGTTCCTCTTATTTGACTTATAGTATTTTGTGGTTCTTGAACTTTTCAAGATCTATTATCCTCCCACTAGCCCCTTCAATGATAAACACCTTTATCTTAGAAGGCAGCATGTTTCATAACAAACACCTTTTGCTAAGTAGAATTATAGAACATATACCCTAAACTTACTTTAGGATGTCCCACAAATCGACACTTGTCAAATCTTGTCCCAAACTTATCCTTTTGAAACCGTTTCACATAAGTTGGACAACCCCTTATCTTAACATACTTAAGATTAGGAATCCTCCCTGTCCATAACTTTTATGGAGTCTTGGGCTGGATTTAGAGATTACCTTTTCGTAGATATGCAACCATTTCTAGGACATGACCCTGAAGGATCTTTGGAATGTCGGTAAAATCATTTTGGATCGTACCATGTTCAACAAGGTATGATTTTTCCTTTCAGATACATCTATCAATTATTATGTATCGAGAGGTGTCCATTATGAGAAAACCATTTGAGATGATCTAGAAACTTCTTGCACAAGTATTCCTTCCTTGATCCGATCAAAGAATCCTAATACTTTGCCAATCTGTTTCACTTTTGAATTCTTTGAACCTTTGAATAATTCACACTTGTATTCAACAAATACATACATTCAACTCTTTGAATGATCATCTCCTTTTCTTATACTAGTTTGTTCAATTTACAAAATAATTTTTACGTAAGTCAAGTATACAAAATTTATTAAGTAATATTCGATTCTATACAAAACATTATTATTATAAATAGAACAACAATTGTTCTTAATTATAATTCCAAAGATTTCATTGTCCAACAATAAAATGGAAATAATATTTTTAACAAGAAGGCGGAATACAATAACAACTTATTGACTTAATAGATTTGCCGTAGGCATTGCTAAACTATAAGTTTTAATGACTAATGTGGCAACCTTTGCTACATTTCCGCGCATAGGATTACTTATATTTGTTTAGTTCTACTTACATTTGGTCCTTCATAAATCTATATTTATGATAACCAAAATCGGTATCCAATACCCAAGTAGAACCTTGACTTAAAGAAAATTTATTTAAATCATGAACAAAATTGTATTATGGCAAAACTTCACTAAGCTTCTTTGGTTAGCCTCTGCAAGATGCTTCTCGCAGATTTCTTTCCGGTGTCGGGCTTATTGCGGTGGAAGCAAACTCCTTTGCTATCCATATCAGTTTTGTTCTTATTATCCTTTGTTTATGCCTTTCTATATACCTTCTTTGAATCGTTCTTCTTTTCGAGAAGATCCTTTGGCCCTACCAAGAAGACTCGATCTTTCTTGGTTGGAAAGTGACTCTCAACATTTTTCAATATGTTAAGCAAATCGGTGAGGGGTGATATCCGACTTGTTCATATGAAAAATTCACAACAATTGTGAAAGGAGTCAGGGAGTGAGGCAAGATCAAATCTTGGCTCAACTCTCCATCCATGACAAAACCGTTGTCTAATTGATCAATCAAATTGATTATGTTAAGAACTTTTATGCGCATTTATAGTGCCATTGGCTATTCTAGATCGGAAGAGCTCCTTAGATGTCGATATCTATCAGTCCTACTTTCCTCACCATCAACTACTTGATGTGCAGGAATATAGTAGGAGCATCCATAGTTTCATGTTGACGCTAAAGCTCGTTACTCATAGATGCGAACATGATGCATTGAGCTAACTGTGCATCATCTTGCCACTTTATAAAAGTAGCAATGTCTTCCTCAGAGGCATTATGCGCAACCATTCTTGAGGATAGGCGTATTAAGGATATAAGATAGCTTTTCGACTATGAGAACTATTCTCAAATTCCTTAACCAATCCATTTAATTGATGCGGTTAATTTAGCATCTAATATGCTTGATGATGATAGTAATTTTAGACATTGTAAAATTACGTAAATGAATTTGTAATTAACAACATTTTAACATACATTCTTTTATTAATTACCAAAATAAATTAGGTCTTGTTTTAAATTGGTATCTCCACTATTTTTTTCAAACTATATTACCCTCACTTATATAGTTTAAGCAAAATCTCGATTAAAGATTTGCTAGTGAGAATAAGGATCCCATTTCAAATGTATATAGCCTTGTGGTGACACAACAAACTATATATAAATAAATAGGTAGACAACTTTTGTCAATTACATCAACTATGCAACTCCTTGTATTTTGCCTCTTAGATTATTTTGATCAAGTGGTGGCACATCCAGAATCAAAATTATCTAAGTTAAGTCAAACCTAGCACTCCGTATATTCAAAAAGAAAAATATCATCCTTGTGGTGACACAACAAAACAATATTGTTCAATTTTCTTTATAAGCATCAAATGTGATAAATTAACATCTTAAATACTTAATACTTGCCTTGTGGTGACACAACAAACTCATATTAAATATTTAATACTCTATTAATTTTATCATGTGCTAGAAAGCGACGTTCGATATTTCAAATATCTTTGAGCGCTTAGGACTTAATATAAAATTATGAGGGGTTTGTTATTAATTTGTCTCATCTTGTTTAGCGGCATGCATGCATATATATATATAAAATACGCGTCGTATTAATAAACATGCGAAGCATGTTTGCATAATATATATATATATAGTATCTGCATGCATATAGAATACTATATTTACCCGGATTGATTATGGACTTTTATTCTAGTTTGGTTCACTAGAGCCACCAAGTGAACCAAAAGGTCAAACCCTAGGGGTGCTGAAATAATATTTAAATATAACTATTACATTTAAACAGGAGCTCCATTACAAAGCGGGTCTTGGCGCTCCTTGTTCTTTGATCTCCAATTTTTCAAAATTTATTCTAACTATTCCTATTACAAAACTATTTAAAATAAATAGAAACTTTGATCGTGATCGAGGGAAGTACATAGGAGGAGATAGAATTTACATTAAGAAAAAATTAGAAGGCAGTACTGCAGACCCCATTTAATAAAACCCATACATTCATGCATCCAACTAAAATAAAATTCAATCACATTGGTCGATAGTCCATAATCAATCCCATTTATTATCATACACATCACTATATGCATCAATAAATAACATTCATCTCATGAATAATAAACATTTAATATATATATTGATATCATTTAATGGGCAAATTTAGTTAGTATAAAATCTAATTTTGAATCAAAATAAACTCCTTTATTTTAATCCAAATTTAAATCAAAATAAAACTATTTTATTTTAATTTATCTAATTTTGAATAAAATAAACTATTTTATTTTAATCAAAATTTTAATCAAAATAAACTCCTTTATTTTAATTAATTATGGAATCAATTCCATGTAATAAAAAAAATCTTTAATTAAAATAAACTCTTTTATTTTAATTAATTATGGAATCGATTCCATGCAAAAAAAAAATATTAAAGGAAACACGGATATTCTTTCCTATTCACAAATAAACTCCTTTATTTTGAATAATATGAAATCTTATTCCATATTTAAATAAACTCTCTTTATTTAAGGAAATTAGGATTCTCTTTCCTATTCACAAATAAACTCTTTTATTTTGAATAATATGAAATCTTATTTCATATCTAAACAAACTCCTTTATTTAAGGAAAGATGGATTTACTTCCCTATTCACAAATAAACTCCTTTATTTTAGGAAAAATAAAATCCAATTTCAACTCCAATTAGTTATCATGGAATCCAATTCCAACTCTAATTAGTTAGCATGAAATTCTAATTTTAAAATTAAAATAAATCTTTTATTTTAATATTAAAATAAACCTTTTATTTTAAGATTAAAATAAACCTTTTATTTTAATTATAAAATTATTTAAAATTAAATAAAACTTTATATTTTAATATTAAAATAAACCTTTTATTTTAAAATTAAAATAAACTTTTTATTTTAATTATATAATAATTAAGAATATATATATGTATATATTCGTAATATAATATATATATATATAATATTTCCGTGTGGCCAAGCATGATTTCCGTCCTTGATTTGCGTGCGGCAATATCAGTCACATGTTTTCGTTTAAAAAAAAAAAGCAGTACACCGGTTTGCTGTGTGACTCTTAAATAAATTCAATGCATGAAATCCTTTTTTTTTTTTTTTTTTTAATAAATTTTATATAATAAAAATATGCCCAATTAAATTGTTCTAAACACATATCAATATAATATCAAATTAAAACAATTAATAATTACGCATAAAGGTTTGGCTCGATGCCCTTTGTTAGGTTTGTAATATTCATGAGCCTTGATCAAATTGCATAAAAAGTCTTGAGCGTGTAAAATCGAGTTTAAAAAATTTACAAACCATATACCGGATCACCCTTTATGCACAATTATTAATTAAACGAAAAGATAAAGAATAAAATCATACCCTTGAAGATCGAGCTTCCTCAGGTACAAGTTCACCTCCAAATCCTTTCGCGTTCAACTTGAATCCACCGGGTTTGGTTCCTTCCTTTGATCAACGTTAGCCACCCATATGTTTGGCCTCTAGAGGTGATCCACCAAGGAAGAATAGGAATTCAAGAAGAATGGGTATTGACTCAAACCCTAGTTTTTTCTATCTCTATAGAAAAGGGTACTCTCCAACAAATTGGAATTATGTCGTTGTAAAAGTCAACAACCCCCACCCATAATAAGACTCCTCTTATTAATAGATGTGGGCAACCCACCTTAACAATTAAGGAATTGGGTTTTATTTAATTAATTAAATCCTTTTAATTAATTAAGCTCCCTAATCTTATTAGGAATAATTAATTAAACTCCTTTAACTAATTTTCCTTCCTAATCCAATTAGGAATAAATGAGAGTACTTATATTAAATTAATTTCTAAACTCTTTAGAAATTAAAATAATAATAATTATAATAATATTAATAAGACTCCTCTTATTAATTTATATTTAATATTTCTAAAATATTAAATAATAAATATTAAACTATTTAATTTATTCTATCACCATAGATTAAATTAAATATACATAATATATTATTACGATTATGCCATTACCTTCTTAAATAATTATTCTTCCTTTTATGGTGTGACCCTTTAGGTTCTCCATATTAAACCGGTTGTGAATAAATCAATTAGAACAATTCTAATCTTATTTAAATAAATAAATTAAACAATTAATTTATTTAAATAAATAATATTTATTCTCTGATAGGGATAAGCCTCCCTAGCGATCAGCGACTTTCCAGATAATATAGATTTCAACATTAATCATTAAAGAACCTTTGAGTAAATAGTTAACGTCATAATTCAATCCTTCCACCATCTGATGTCCCAATTAAATATAAGACATGGAATTCTTTGTCAAGTCTTATTTTATTTAATTATATGTATTTCGATCCTTAAATGCACAACTCCAAATAATGCAAATTAGAAACTCCTTTCTAATTTCATTACGCCTTGCCAAGGACTCTTTGGGTTGTCATTTATCGAATCACATAGGACATTTCTCTTCTTTTATTAGAAGTGGTAGATTCTTTATTGATCATACATTATCTCCATATACAACTTATTATACCCAAGCATACCCTTTGATATACCCTAAGGGTCTTAAGGAATAAGTCAAAGTATAACTCATCATACACAAGATACTATGATGATCTCAAGTCCAAGGATCACTTGATTACTATCACTACAGAATTCTTATTGACAGCAAATAAAACTCCATTAGGTATTCCTTAGCGAGCCGCGTTCAAATTGAATTTATTCTCTAATAAGCACCTACATACTTGCTTTAGTGTCTCCACACAAATGATCATGAGATCAATCATCCTCATCCAATGAGCAAGCAACGTATGTACCAATCTATCCGGATTCACTAATCCCCAATTTAGTAATCCAATGATTGGGAACTATTTTAGTTTTAAGCTTTCTAAGAATTTAGATCTCATTAGAATGATCATCATCATTATTCTAAAAGCATTGCTTAAAACTATGGGTTTATCACATATTATAAAACAGCATCATGTAGATAATTAAAAGCCTTTAATAAATTAATACCTTTTATTAATAAATGAATAAGATTGTTACAAAGTATATGCTTTATCATCAAACATGATTGGCTTGTGTGCATACTACTTTCACTAACAACCTAATTAGCATGTAATTCATACAGAGACTTTATATAAACATATTTCAAAGACTCTTAACATGATTCTACTCATTAAACAACATAAACATCGAATTTAAAACATCCAATTTCACTATTTTTGATAAAACCTCTCCTTTTGATGTTTTCAATGAAAATCAACACTGTGATTTTGTTTTTCAACCAAAACAGTTAATTCAAAGTACCTTGTTTATGATTATACGTACTCTTTCAAATTCAATAGTCAATTTAAAAATTAAACAACTAATTAAACCTTAATTTTACCTTAAACTAAACCATATTCATATATATTCATATAAACTCACTATAATATAGTTTTCTTCACAAATTATATACATATCATAAATTCATTGACTATACTCATATATAAACTTATGAAAATAGTTTCACAACATTAGTTTATCATATAAAGCCACATACAATCAAATAATTTATCATATATTTCACAAGAATTTTACAGAGAATTTTGGAAGAGAAAACTAAAATTTTAAAGAACTTAAAAAGGGTAGGATGATACCTTGTTTTAGAAGATGATACTTTTCTCTTTGATCAACAAGCTTTTCTCCAACTTCACTCTCAAATTCTCTAGGATTCTCTCAAGTTTTCTCTCACTTTTCTTCTTCTCTTCTTTTTCTTCTTCTGAGTTCTTCCCCTCTATTTTAATCTTACGTACTAGAGTTATAACGTATACGATAATAATATATATTAATTATATAATATAAATATAAGTATAACTGATATCAGTTATTTTATTTTTGAAAATCAAAAGCCATAAGGCTTGTTTGGTTACCCACTTAAAATATAATCATTTAATCCTTATGCCTTGTTTGGTAAAACATAATTAGATTAAAGACTTAATAGGCATTAAGCCTTGTTTGGCAAAAACGAATTAAACTCCTTTTATTTATTTTAATAACTCCTTTATAGTAAGGTTATTTGTCATACTTTTATTTAATTAAATTTTTTAATAATCAATTTAATTAATTCTAATAATAATTATTAAATTACTTTAACACATAAATCAATACCACATAAATTATAATTTTCTATATAATTATAACTTTATTTAATCCACTAACACATCCTTTTAATTACAATTTCAAATTAAAATATAATAATTCATTTAATCAAAACTCTCCAACTTAATAATTAAATTAAATTAGAATATAATAATTAATTTCAGTAATTATTTATTTAACAAATAAATAACCAAATCGAATCAAATTTGAAAAATTATTTATTCAACAATAAACACCTCCATTAAATACTTATATAATTCAATAAATATTTAATATAACAATTTAAAAAAATCTGGAATGTTACAGTAATGTTACAAATGATGTGGTAAAAGTCCTCATTAGCCCGTAGTGCATTGATGGATAGTTGTTGGCATGATCATGACCATTGATGAAAACACGAATATCCTTGGCCCGTAGTGCATGGATAAATTGTGGTCATGATACTAAGGAATATCCTTAGCCGTGGTGCAGGGATGATGTGGATTCTCTATTAAGCTAAGTCTCAGCGATAAAAGTGATGAAAAACCTTTTTAAATCATAGAAGATAGTAGATTTAATTCTCTACTTGACTCTTCTAATGGATTGCTTTACTCGCTGTGATTAAACTTGATGTTTGTTATATTTTATCAGTTTAACACTGTTGAAGACTAATGATAAATTATTCCTCATTATCTTAGTCATAATATTTCTTACTGGGCTAGTTGAGCTCACCATTTCGCTTTCATTGTTCTCTTCAGAAATGAGGCGTGGCGAGGACTAGTAGGGGAGCAGAGTGGCGGTCCGGATGATAGCATTAGTAGTCCTCACTATTCTATGAAATAGTGTGATAATAAATGTATTAAGGACTTATTTTGAGTTTGAATCATGCAGAAGACAATATTTGTATTAAAACTCATAGCTCATCATTGTATATTTAAGGTTATATTTGTATTACGTACCCATGTATTTGGCAACTCGAATAGGTGATGTATACCTATTTTGGGGCTTCACAGTTGGTATCGACCCTAATGCGAATACGATGATAACCATCGTGGGGGAAATTATCATGCCAAGAATGGTAACCACTTCGGTGGTAATCATGGTTAAGATAATAGGAGTGGAAATTTCAAGAAGAGAAGATTTAACGATGATGGAAAGGCGT